>CM055120.1:397508388-397818388 GCA_029206835.1 Rana muscosa
GCTCACTGCTTCAACGTAAGAAGTCCATTTTGTAAAACTCCCTCTAGTGTTAAATCATCATCACTTCAATAGATCAAGTTAATATACATAGAAGACCATTTGGTTTGAAAGAGCTCTCTCTATTTAAAGTGATTGTAAAGTCTTGTTTTAAAAAAATAAATAAAAATAACAAACATGTCATACTTACCTTACCTACCTACCTTACTGTATGTTCTCCCAGTGGCCACTGGGGGCAGTGTGCTGTTAAATCATGCTGTGTACTTAGTTTTGTGGGCTGCTGTTCCTCCTCCAGCCACTAGAGGGCGCAGGTCGCTCAGTATGACCTATTTTTATATAGGCAGGAAGTGGAAGGGCGGCCATGTTAAAGCCATGTGGTCCTGGGGATACCAGGTGGGGCCTCTGGAGACATAACAGCAGCCCATGGATACTAATGAAGTGTTAGTACTTACTATGGGAGATCTTTGTGGCCAGACTTGCTGCTTAATTTGGAGAGCCTGTACAACTGTAAGTTGATACACCCCTAACAGTGCATTTTAAAGTGTTGGGTCTCCAGAATACTGTGCATTTGGCACAAAAATAGTATGGGGCCTGGTGCAGTTGAATGGGTGCATACTTGCAAACTTCAGAATGATGTGCATTTGGTCTGCAGGAGCTTACTTTTAGGCTGAAGCAGGAAAAGGCTGTGTGGCATGCACATGTGCTAAACTAGTATGGGGCAAACTGCAGTTGGGCAGGTGCAGCATAGTATACATGCTTGTTGCCTAAACGCATGCTTGAATAAACACATTTTTTGCATAGATGTTGCATACATACATATGGCATAAGCACATGTTTGGAAGACCATGGGCATCGGTGCACTTGAAGGAGTTGTCTCCAGAATAGCATGCATTGGGTCTGCAGGAGCTTAGTTTTGGGCTCCCCTTTCACACTTGTGCGATTTGAAAGTTGCGCATTTTGGCCGCAACTTTAATGTGACTTTGCAGCGATGTGAAGCAGTGCCTGAGTAATCTTGTGGTCTATGGACCTCCAAGTTGCGCCAAGGTCGGACCGGAGGGGTGCAGGGGCTGCTTTGAGGTCGCTGCCACTTCAAGTGACACCGATGTGAAAGGTACTCATTGGAAATCATAGGGTGCGACTTGTCAGGGACCTTGCAGTCCCAAGTCGCAGAACGGGTCGCACAGGCGTGGAAGAGGCCTTAGGCCGTTGAAGCAGAATAGAGGCTGCATTGGATGCCTATGTACTTGGCTAATCTTGACTATAACTAATATGGGCCCAGGTGCAGCAATAGTATACATGTTTGCTTACTTGCATAGAACACAAGCCCCCGCACCTGACATGCGGGCGACGGCCAGCATGCAGCCTTCCAAGGCTGGCTGCGACGGCGCTTAAGCACATACCTACATGCTTCCATAAACGCACGCCTCCATAAATGCATATTGCTTAAAAGCATGCTGGCATGTTTTCATTTGTACTGCATACGTATATGCTTAGTTTGAACTGCATACATATGTGCTTAGTTGCTTCGGGGGAACTTCAATTACAGAACTTGGAAATATTTTTTCGCCTGGGGTGAAGCCAGGTAGGGGCAACCGCAGAAAAATGTGAGTAGGAGATTTTGTTTTTCTTTCTCCAATCGATACGGGAAAGGAGATTGGCCTTAAGTACCGTTAAGGGTCAGAGTTCGTCCCTATACATTTTTTTCCAGAGGCCTTTGTTTCCCACTCTTTGATACATACTTCATAGATCGTGTAACGTAGACAGTCCCACCTGTCAGGCCATTCTGGTGTCCTTGGGACTTGAATTTGATCGCGACTGTCCTTGCAGAGGCCATTTTTTTTAACCAATTGGGGGATTTTGTTGGTCCTTTTATCTCAGAAAGTGGCTTCTTTGGTGGCTATCACTTCAATAAGTGGAGTGTCAGAGTTGGCGGCGCTTTCATGCAAGTTTCATGTTCTTGGTCTCGCATCATAAGGTGATGTTGTGTCCTCATCCATTTTTTGCCCAGAATGGTGTCTAGTTTTCACTTAAATCAAGACAATGTCTTGCTTTCTTTCTGATCCTCAGTTGGCAGGAGTTAGGTCACTGCATACTCTGGAGGTAGTTCTGGCGGTCAGAATTACTTGATTTGTAGGTACAGGTCAGGAATCCTGGTTTGTGCTGCCAGTAGAGCCCAGGATGGGCAGGAAGCATCCAAGTTAACTATTTTCATTGGATTTGCCAGTTAATTATTCAAGCTTATGGCTCGAAAGGGCAAGGTCCCCCACCCCTTTTTTGGTAAAAGCGCTCGCTACCAGGTGTGTGGAGGCATCTTGGGCCATCCGCCATCAGGTGTCAGTGGCTCAGGATTTAAGGCCATTATATGGTCTTTTGTTTAATACATTCACAGAATTTTACCAGATAGATATCAAAGCCACGGAGGATACTGCTTTGGCCACAGTATGTTTTGGGCGGCAGAAGGAGTCTTTCTCAGATGGCAGTTTCTGTGATTGTGTCTCCCTCCCCTCAAGGGCTTTGCTTTAGGTCAGGACATCCCATATAGTTATTATGGTTGCCCTGTGTCCCGTGATGTACGATAAAGAAATTAGGATTTTTCTGTCATACTTACCTGTAAAATTCTTTTCTTGGCGTATATCACGGGACACAGAGGTCCCTCCCATCTTTTTGGGGATATTCATTGCTTTGCTACAAAACGGAGGTCCTTTCTGTGTAGGAGGGGTTATATAGGGGTGGACTTCCTGTTTGACTATCTGCCAGTGTCCATCCACCAGTAGGTGGCGTATAACCCATATAGTCATTATTATAGTTGCTCTGTGTCCCGTGATGTACTCCAAGAAAGGGATTTTACAGGTAAGTATGACGGAAAAATCCTAATTTTATCAACATGTTTGCCCACACCAGGTGGCTTCCTCATGGTGAAAATAATATATTTAATAGTTTTTAATTTGCTATAGCATGTCCCAAAATGTTTCTTTGAAAAAATCTGTGACTAACTATAACCGTTGCAATCAAAGTAAACCTTTCCTTCAGTCTGACTGCCTAAAAATTAAAGTGCTACATATGGTTGAAACCTCAGACTCCATCTGGGATGAGTCACTTCTTTGAACCAGTTCCACGTGTTCATCTAAATTGCATCTACAAAGCTTGCGAAACAAGTGGCTTTCATCAACAGTCTGTAACTGCTACAGACCTAAAAGGGAGCCAAGAGGGCACCTGCTAGCTACAACAAAACTAAGCATAAATATACAGTGAGAAAAAAGGGTATTTGATCCCCTGCTGATTTTGTACATTTGCCCACTGACAAAGAAATGATCAGTCTATAATTTTAATGGTAGGTTTATTTTAACAGTGAGAGACAGAATAACAATGAAAATATCCAGAAAAACGCATTTCAAAAAAGTTATAAATTGATTTTCATTTTAATGAGTGAAATAAGTATTTGACCCCTTCGCAAAACATGACTTAGTACTTGGTGGCAAAACACTTGTTGCCAATCACAGAGGTCAGACATTTCTTGCAGTTGGCCACCAGGTTTGCACACATCTCAGGAGGGATTTTGTCCCACTCCTCTTTGCAGATCCCCCTCCAAGTCATTAAGGTTTCGAGGGTGATGTTTGGTAACTCAACCCTTCGGCTCCCTCCACATATTTTCTATGGGATTAAGGTCTGGAGACTGGCTATGCCACTCCAGGACCTTAATGTGCTTCTTCTTAAACCACTCCTTTGTTGCCTTCGCCGTGTGTTTTGGGTTATTGTCAGGCAGAAATACCCATACACGACCCATTTTCATAGCCCTGGCTGCGGGAAGGAGGTTCTCATCCAAGATTTGACGGTACGTGGCCCCATCCATCGTTTCTTTGATGCAATGAAGTTGTCCTGTTCCCTTGGCAGAAAAACACCCCCAAAGCATAATGTTTCCACCTCCATGTTTGATGGTGGGTATGGTGTTCTTGGGGTCATAGGCAGCATTCCTCCTCCTCCAAAGAGCTTGATTTTGGTCTCATCTGACCACAACACTTTCACCCGGTTCTCCTCTGAATCATTCAGATGTTCATTAGCAAACTTGAGACGGGCCTGTACATGTGCTTTCTTGAGCAGGGGGACTTTGTGGGTGCTGCAGGATTTCAGTCCTTCACGGTGTAGTGCAGGCATGTCCAAAGTCCGGCCCGCGGGCCAATCGCGTTCCGGTTTTGAACGGCCCGCCTGGTCATTTTGACATGTATATCTTTTGTGGCCCCCAACGAATCCCCGAGCACCGGGGACCACAAAAGAAATACATGCTGGCTGCCGAGAAGGAGGCGGGACGAGCGCTGTGCATACAGGAGTATTTCCTGTTTACACAGCGTCCTCTGTAAAAGAAAGTCCCGTCTCCTGCGCTGCCATTGGACGACTGTTCTGTCCATCACAGGAGGCGGGACTTTCTATTAGAGGCCGCCGATAAAACAGGAGTTTCTCCTGTATGTCTGTTGGCACTCGTCCCACCCCCTCCCTGTCTCCTCCAATTCTGCAGATGGACATGAATCAGGCTGCAATGGTGAGTCTGCGTTCATGTCAAGGGGGGTGCTGCATTCATGTCAAGGGGGGTGCTGCATTCATGGCAAGGGGGGTGCTGCTGCATTCATGGCAAGGGGGGTGCTGCATTCAGGGCAAGGGGGCTGCTGCATTCAGGGCAACAGGGGGAGGTTGCATTTATGGCACTGATTAGGCTGCATTGATGGGCAGTGACCCTTATTTAAAATGTAAGATTTTTTAAAGTGAAGGTGCGTGTTATACGCCGATAAATACGGTATATCCAAATAACACGCCTGAGCTCATCTCTTCACCACACACAGCCACAAAGGCAAGAGAATTCTTGTTGGGCAGTGTATTAGTGCTCGAACGAACACACTTAGACCAAATTTTAATGGTTCACAGAATCTCAGGCAAAATGGTCGGCCCTCACGCATGTTCACTTCATCAAATCTGGCCCTCTTTGAAAAAAGTTTGGACACCCCTGGTGTAGTGTGTTGCCAATTGTTTTCTTGGTTACTATGGTCCCAGCTGCCTTGAGATCATTGACCAGATTTTCCCGTGTAGTTCTGGGCAGATTCCTCGCCGTTCTCCTGATCTCTGAAACTCCACGAGGTGAGATCTTGCATGGAGCCCCAGAACGAGGGAGATTGACAGTTATTTTGTGTTTCTTCCATTTGCGAATAATCGCACCAACTGTTGTCACCCTCTCACCAAGCTGCTTTGCGATGGTCTTGTCGCCCATTCCAGCCTTGTGTAGGTCTACAATCTTGTCCCTGACATCCTTGGACAGCTCTTTGGTCTTGGCCATGGTAGAGAGATTAGAATCTGATTGCTTCTGTGGACAGGTAAGAGAGTGTGCTTAATATCAGCTCCTTACCTGTATGGAAGACACCTGGGAGCCAGAAATCTTGCTGATTGATAGGGGATCAAATACTTATTTCACTCATTAAAATGCGAATCAATTTATACCTTTTATGAAATGCGTTTTTTTGGTTATTTTTGTTGTTATTCTGTCTCTTACTGTTAAAATAAACCTACCATTAAAATAATAGACTGATCATATCTTTGTCAGTGGGCAAATGTACAAAATAAGCAGGGGATCAAATACTTTTTTCCATCACTGTATATTTCATATCTACCTGATACAGGTGGCCAAATTTTTTGTTTAACATTCACCACATAGTTTGTGATTATGAGCCAGTAATGGCCACCCCTTATGGGGCAAGTGTACCTTGAACTGCCTGCATTACCACCCCAACCCAGGCCACTCACTTTACTCCATTGCAGAGTCGCGGTGCTAGTGCTAAAGGGAATTTTGTTCCATTGGATGCATGCTGGAGAGGACCGGAGCTCTGCAACAGAGGTGAGTAAACAGGGCGTATTAATGCAATTTTGCTTAGGAGGACTGAGGAGGGGGAACTAATATATTAGTTTGGTTAAAGGTACACCGGTCCTTTAAATTGCTGTTTAGAAATTTGATAGACAGATGCTGTGCACTTCAACTGGTCTAAGAACATTTCATTTTTGTCTTGTGCAGATAGTTTAACTGTTCCACAAAAGTTCCGCAGAATGATTGAGGCTTTAAGAACTGATGTTGTGAAGGGTCTTGGAGTGAAGGTCCTGGAACAAGTGTATGATGTCATGGATGAGGAAGATGACAGACGGAAAGAGGTATGTAGACCTTGCATTGCTATACATAGGTGGACTATGAGGGATTATAATGGATACAAACTCATTTTTTTATGAAAATAAAAGTGAGCTGGGTGGTGGGGGTCATTTTCATTAACCACCTCTCTACCACTGTAGTATTGTAAATAAAACAGTGGGAAAGTGGATCATAAGCAGCACTGGAGAAATAAGGCTTGGTCTGCAAGTTTGCCCAGTCAATGTCTGTGATCACAGACAAGTATGCAGCAAGTGAAGTCAGAATGTAGATAGATTTAAAGAGTTGCTATAGCATGACAGCCACTCTACTGTCAATGAACTAAGGCAGCATTCACACCTGAGCGTTTCGTTTTCAGGCAGAATGTCACCCGTTTTTATTACGATTTTGCAGCGTTTTTGTACGGGTCAAAAGGTCGCAATGTAAAAAGCAGAAAAACTCCTATAATCTGCCCAAAAAGAAGCTCATGTACTTTTTTGAGCTTTAGGCGTTTTGCTTTAGGTGACAAAATGCTCAGATGTGAACAGGTGCCATTGAAATGAAAATGCTCAGGTTTGAATGCAGCCTAAAGCCCCTTTCACACTTGTACGACTTGTCCTGCGACTTGGGACTGCAAAGTCGCATGACAAGTCGTTCCCCATGATTTCCATTGACAACCATTCATATTGGTACGACTTCAAGTCGTGCCGACTTCAAAGTAGTCCCTGCACTACTTTGGTCCAACTTCCATGCGAGTTTAGGTCCATAGACCTCAATGTTAAACCCTCAAAGTCACATGCGAATAATATAGACGCTATTTCAGTATGACTTTGTAATCACAAGCTGGTTATGCCAAAGTTGCAGCAAAGTTGTACAAAGTCGTACTGATTCCAAATAGCATCGAAATCGCATTGGAATTGAAGTCGTACTGTTGAATTGCAATGGAAATTGCACAATTTTGAAATCGTACAAGTGTGAATGGGGCCTTAAGGTCAGAAGTGGCAGCCTCCATATTGTTTCAGTACAAGTCTCTTTTTTTTTTAAGCTGATGTTTATCTTGATAGGTTATTGTGTCATTACTCTGACTTGCTTAGCACATAGTCTTTATTATGTATGTGTTTAAAAGATCTGTTATATCAGACAATTATACATTTCGGTAGTCATCCTGAACTCTTAACTCTATTGGGACTATAAGCTAATGTTTCGATTTACTTTTTAAATTGCAACTAAAGGCAAAACATTTTTGTGGAGAGGGATTAGAACACCTATCCGTTTTTGTTTTTTTGCTGTATGTGCCCCTGTTAATGAGATTCACCCTCTTGAGCTGTTCTGTTTGCCATTTTCATTGAAAGTTAAAGTAAATTAAATTACTCTATTTAAAATAAAATAAAAAGTTTTGCCTATAGTTCTACTTTAACACATAATTGCAGAGACAGGCAATATCAATCAAAAATGTTTTACTCTGATATTGCTTTCTTCTTCCCATTATTATTTGCTATTTAATTGTCTTCACCCAAGTACTTTCTATTTATTGTTTCAATGTTTTTTATTTCAAGTTTTCACATTTTCCATAGTAAAACAGAAATGCAAAATATATAAACCGTTTTGTAGTGGTATTTGCAACACCACACTTTAAGGCAAATATAAACTTCCCATGATATGGTGCTGACATATTACCATCTGAGATGTAATTTATATTATTAGTACTACTACATGCGTGTTTTTCTATGTCTAGGCTAAATTAGCATTTTTAGATTTCGGCAAGATGACCCACATTTTTTGTCAGCCCAATTAGGGGTAACAAAGAGGATAATTGTACCCAAAGAGGTAGTTTAAGAAGAAAGAAAGAGTTAGAAATTTCCAATGGGCAGGGGATTTTGGGAGCGCTAAATACAGCGCTCCCAAACCGCCCCAAAGGTGCTGCTTGCAAGACTTTTTGGAACGTCCCACAAGCGCACCGCGCCAGTGTGAAAAGTCACACTTGAATGAATGGGAGGTGCCTGAAAACCACCCCAGTGTGAAAGGGGTTATATAGTCGTCATAAGTTGTTACTGTTTTTCATGTTTACCAATCTAGTACCCACTGTCTTCTCAAAACAACATTACTTTGCGGCTAATTCACTGTATGTTCCTAGCTCCCCTAAAAAAAATTAACCACTTCAGCCCCGGAACATTTGGCTTCCCAAAGACTAGAGCACTTTTTGCGATTCGGCACTGCGTCGCTTTAACTGACAATTGCGCGGTCGTGCAACGTGGCTCCCAAACAAAATTTACGTCCTTTTTTCCCAGAAATAGAGCTTTCTTTTGGTGGTATTTGATTACCTTTGCAGTTTTTATTTTTTGCGCTTTAAACAAAAATAGAGCGACAATTTTGAAGAAAAAGCAATATTTTTTACTTTTTGCTATAACCACTTGTCCCCCGCCCACTGTCAATTGACGGTGGGCGGAGGATACTCTCGTTCTGGGAGGACGTCATATGACGTCCTCCCTTTAAAACGAGCTAGGAGGCGCGCGCGCGCCCGCCGCGTTCACAAGGCCCCGGTGCGCGTGCCCGGCGGCAGCGATTGCCGCCGGGCACCCGCGATTGCCCGGGAAACGAGCAGGAAAGTGGATCTCTGTGTGTAAACACAGAGATCCACGTCCTGTGAGGGAGAGGGGACCGATGCTGTGTCCCTTGTACATAGGGACAACCATCGGTCACCTCCCCCAGTCAGTCCCCTTCCCCCCACAGTAAGAACACTTTGAGGGAACATATTTAACCCCTTCCCGCCCACTAGTGGTTAACCCCTTCCCTGCCAATCACATTTATACAGTAATCAATGCATTTTTATAGCAGGGATCGCTGTATAAATGTGAATGGTCCCAAAAATGTGTCAAAAGTGTCCGATGTGTCCGCCGCAATATCGCAGTCACAATAAAAAATCGCAGATCGCCGCCATTACTAATAAAAAAATAAAAATGCTATAAATCTATCCCCTATTTTGTAGACGCTATAACTTTTGCGCAAACCAATCAATATGCGCATATTGCGATTTTTTTTTTTTTTTTACCAAAAATATGTAGAAGAATACGTATCGGCCTAAACTGAGGAAAATGTTATTAAAAAAAAAAATGGGTATTTATTATAGCAAAAAGTAAAAAATAGTGTTTTCATTCTCGTACATCACGGGACACAGAGCGACATAGTCATTACTAATGGGTTATATAGATACCTTCAGGTGCTGGCACTGGCAACTTCCAAAACCGGAAGTACCCTCCCCTATATAAGCCCCTCCCATCCGGGAGCACCTCAGTTTTTTTGCCAGTGTCTAAGGTGTTGGCCAAGAAGTAACATGTGTTTTTCACTGAGCTTGCGTACAGGTTCTTTTGGGCCTCAGTAAGCTATTCCGGATCCGACCAAAAAAGCTTCATAGCTAAACGGTCGGTACCCGGGCCTTGCAAGAGAAGAGCAAGGTTTTGCCTGTAATGCCTCTCTTAGGAGGGCTGGACCCTGGGATCCAGAGCTCTGGTCATACCCACGACCAAGATGTTTTCTGTGCAGGGTGCTATACAGGTCCAGGGGAGTGGAATCCTTGGGAACCCGGTCCCTGAAGGTTTAATTACAATGCCTGCCGTGATAGGTGAAGTTTGGGCTTCTGTGGACCAAACAGAGTCCTGCGGCGAGGAAAAGGTAAGTGGGGGCCCTCGGGAACTTGGTTCTATTGAGGGACCCCCAAGCCTATTTTGTCTTTCTGCCTGTTACCTAAGGTATTCCCGCTAATATTCTGTGTATGCCTGTTACTACTGAGAAAATGTAAAAATTTTAATAGTAGGCAAGAGAAAAAAAAATAAATGTAAGACCGCGGTACCTGTGTTAGACACTAGAGGCCGCTATGGTTCTTTTTCTTGTAATGTGGATTTTTTTCTTCCAAAATCAAATCCAGGCAGTTGGTAAGTTCTCTGCTGGGAAGCTGTCTCCTCTGCCCTGTTGCTGCGCTCATCCATCCCCGCGGCAGGGACACTGGCTCCCATCTAGCTCCTTATTTTTTTCAAAAAAGGGCGCCGAAGGCGCACGTGCACGCGCCTCTATATATAGAGGCGATCTGGAAAAAGGGGCGGAGCGGGTGGATGACGCTCGGTGTGCGCCGCGGAGCTACTGCGCATGTGCGGGCGTCCAGCGTGTTTTAAAGCACAATCATAGCTGGCTATTGAAGTGCACAGACAGAGCTAGCAACAGTATAAAGGCACACAGAGGCGGTTGATGCAGGCATCCCCTAGAAAGGCACTTTAGTAGACACCAACTGTTATATAGCAGCAATTGTGCTAGACTATTCTCAGTAAAAGTGGTGTATTACGGCTGGAATACCTCAGCTTTAGGCTTAGGAATATGCCGTCCAGAAGCTCCGGAACTGAATCTTCCAGGAAGCGAAGGGGGTCTCATCGGGCTCTGAGGATCTTGGGCATGCTTCTGCTGCACCAGTCTCCCCTGAAGTTTAGAGGTAAGTGACCGTAGAGACCCCGCAGGGGTACTTGGTACTGTGGCTGTCCTCAGTTCACCTGCTCCTGTGTATGTAACAGAGGAGGTTTTTTCCTCAGCTCTGGGAGGATTAGAGAGAGATTGTCAATATTGATCGCTGCCTCCCTGTCAGGGAAAGCACGCCCGATCTCCGTCTCCTCCTTCAGAGTGCCTGTTAGCAGAGCAACAGTCCCATACAGGGATCGACCTGCCTGAAGGGGATCAGGATGAGGTTGATTCTGTTATAGAGGAATCAACAGTGGAGGAACCTTTTTTCAGCATCTCAAGCTGAAAGATTATGGGTTCAGTCTCTGACTAACATGGTCCGATCAGCATTTAAAAATGCACCTTGCGGAACCATCAACCACTACTGTATCCTCATTGGGGTCACTAGAAGCCCCCAGACTGTCTGTTCTTTTCCACTTCACCCTTTACTGAAAGGGCTCATTTACCAGGATTGGGAACATCCTGAGAAAATATTTATTCCCCCCAAGAGATTTCCGGTGGTCTATCCCATGGAGGATAAGTTCATCAAAAAATGGAAGGTCCCTACAGTAGACGCAGCCATCTCTTGTGTGTATAAATCACTGATATGTCCAGTGGATAATGTCCAAATGTTCAAGAACCCAATAGATAAAAGATTGGAGTCCTTACGAAAATCTGCTTCTTTCTACAGCAAGCTTGGTGACACAACCAGCAGTGGGGTCTGCTAAGCAGTGAAGGATCAGTTGAAACAGATCTTGAGGGACTTGACAGATCAGCAGGCCCTTGCCCTAGCTGATCTACCTAGAGCCTTAGGCTTTGCAGTTGACGCCATAAAGGATTCAATCCATCAGGCCTCCCGCCTTACGCTGTCTGTAGTACATATGCGTAGGCTTCTATGGCTCAAAAACTGGTCTGCTGAAGCTCCCTGTAAAGAATGGCTGGTTAGCGTCCCATTTCATGGTGAACGCTTATTCAGGGAAGACCTGGACAAATATATCCAGAAAATTTCCAGCGGTAAAAATACACTCTTGCCGGTTAAAAACAGAGTTAGAGGTCCCTCTTTAAGAGGCCTGCTTCTCCAGTCCCTGGGGCATCGGCTGTGTAACAGTTCCGACGGCCTCCTCGGTTAATTTCCGGGGGTAAAAAACAGGGACAATCGCAGGGTAATGAGAAACCCTGGGTCAGGGGAGGTACAAAACCTCCCCCAAAGTTAAATTCATTGAAGGGTTGCCCCCACTCAGTCGGGTGGGGGGAGGACTCCAGTTGTTCGCAAGAGACCTGGCGGGACACGATCAAAACAGATAGGTGCTCTCCGCAGTATGTTTGGGATACAGATTGGAGTCAAAAGACTCTCCTCCTTCCCATTTTTGAGGTCAAACGTGCCAAGGGATCCCCGGAAGAGAGAGTCCCTCCTGTTGGCACTAGAACAACTATTGCTCCAAGGAGTAATTATGGAGGTTCCCCTGGAAGAATGGGGGTTCGGGTTTTACTCAAACCTCTTTACAGTCCCGAAGCAAACGGGGACGGGAGGCCCATATTAATTCTAAAAGGGCTAAACAAATTCCTGTATATCAGGACTTTCCGATGGAGTCGATCCGATCGGTGGCCACTGCCCTACAACGGGAGGATTGGTTAGCCGCGATCGACATCAAAGATGCTTATTTGCACATTCCCATCTTTCCAGTCCACCAAAAATTTCTACGCTTTGCAGTAGAAGGGCGCCATTTTCAGTTCAGAGCCTTACCCTTCGGTCTGGCCACAGCACCACGAGTGTTTACAAAAATTCTGGCCCTTTATTGGCCAATCTAAGAACACAAGGTGTAATGATAATGGCATATCTAGATGACTTGTTGCTGATAGACCACTCAGTGAAAAAACTAGACGTGGTCGTTCACAAGACAATCAAGTATCTGGAATCTCACGGTTGGATTATCAACCGAGACAAGTCAGCCCTAAAAACCAGTCAAAAGTCTGGAATACTTGGGGCTAAGGTTGGATTCAGGCCAGAGAAAAATATTCTTGCCTCGAGGAAAGGTGTTGTCTTTGAAAGATTTGATCCACTTAGTGGGTACAAAAAAGACAGCCGTCCATACGCCTGTGCATGAGGCTGCTGGGAAAAATGGTGGCATCATTCGAAGCAGTACCCTACGGTCAATTCCATTCAAGGAATTTGCAGGGGGCCATACTGTCAGCCTGGAACAAAAAAGTTCAGGCCCTAGACTTACAATGTCCTTGTCCCCTTCCGTTCGCAAGAGCCTCCGTTGGTGGTTGGTTCCCCAGAATCTGGAAAAAGGGAAATCCTTCAGTCCGATTTCTTGGAAGGTGGTCACTACAGATGCCAGCCTTATAGGCTGGGGAGCAGTACTGGAGCAATGGTCTCTCCAGGGCAGATGGTCGGATGCAGAAAAGGCCCTGCCCATCAATCTCTTAGAGATACGAACAGCCCGGTATGCCCTAGTAGCATGGACATCCAAACTCCAAGGGTCCCCTGTCAGAATTCAATCAGACAATGCCACAGCAGTGGCATATATCAATCATCAGGGGGGCACCAGGAGTCGTGCAGCCCAGAGGGAAGTAAATTACATCCTGAAATGGGCAGAAAGATATGTCCCAGCCGTATCTGCGGTATTCATTCCAGAAGTGGAGAATTGGAAGGCGGACTTTCTAAGTCGCCAGCAATTATGCCCAGAGGAATGGTCCCTTCACCCCGAGGTTTTCTGGACAATATGTCAGCGGTGGGGAACACCGGATGTAGATCTTCTAGCATCCAGATTCAACGCAAAGGTGGACAGGTTTGTGTCTCGGACAAGGGATCACCTAGCTTGCGGCTCGGATGCCCTAGTGTTCCCTTGGGATCAGTTCAAGCTGATATATGCATTCACACCGCCACAATGGTTACCTCGATTACTCCGCAGAATCAGGGTAGAAAAGAAACCAGTGATTCTGGTGGCTCCAGCGTGGCCCCGAAGAGCGTGGTACGCGGAGATTGTAAAATGTCAGTGGGGAGTCCTTGGACTCTCCCACGTCGTCCGGACCTGCTTTCGCAAGGACCGATATACCACCCTTCCTTACCAGCCCTAGGTTTGACGGCCTGGCTATTGAAGCCCACATTCTAAAATAGAGAGGGCTCTCTAATCCTGTGGTATCTACCATGATCAATGCCAGGAAGCCGGTATCCAGGCAGATCTACTATAGAATCTGGAAGGCGTACATCGCGTGGTGTGAGGCCAAGAAATGGCATCCACATAAGTACGTAATAGGTAGGAGTCTGGACTTCCTACAGTGGGCTGTAGATAGGAAGCTTGTCTTGAGTACTATCAAAGGTCAGTTTTCGGCCTTGTCAATATTTTTTCAAAGGCCCTTGGCTTCGCATTCACTAGTCAAAGCCTTTAGATAAGGAGTGATGCGTATTAGTCCTCCGGTTAATATTCCCATATGTCCATGGGATCTAAACCTGGTTCTGTCGGTTCTACAGAAACAACCATTTGAACCATTACAGCATAGTTCCTTGGTTCTTCTCACCAGGAAATTGTTTTTTCTAGTAGCCATTTTTTCGGCTAAAAGAGTGTCGGAATTAGCAGCTATGTCCTGTAAAGAGCCATATCTGGTTATCCATAAGGACAGAGTAGTGTTACGTCCTCATCCAGCCTTTCTTCCTAAGGTGGTATCAAGGTTTTCATTTGAACCAAGATGTGGTTCTTCCTTCTTTTTTCCCCAAACCTAGTTCGGTAGAGGAAAAGTTATTGCATTCTTTGGATGTAGTAAGAGCAGTTAAAGCTTATCTAAAAGCCACTGCTCAGATTCGCAGAACGGATACTTTGTTTATTCTGCCGGAAGGCCCCAGAAAGGGTCAGGCAGCGTCAAAATCTACTTTAGCCAAGTGGATTCGACAGGTCATAATGCAAGCCTATGGCTTGAGAAGGAGACCGCCTCCGTTCAAAGTTAGGGCGCACTCCACGAGAGCAGTTGGAACTTCATGGGCAGTGCATCACCAGGCCTCCCTGGCTCAAATCTGTAAGGCCGCAACGTGGTCTTCAGTACACACATTTTACTATGTTCTACCAGGTGGACGTTAGAAGTCAGGAGGATGTCGCCTTTGGGCGCAGTGTGTTGCAGGCCGCAAAAGATCCTCATGTCTGATAGCGCTCAGCTTATGTATGGTGTATCCCCCCCCTCATTGGGCATTGCTTTAGGACATCCCATTAGTAATGACTATGTCGCTCTGTGTCCCGTGATGTACGAGAAAGAAAATAGGATTTTTATAACAGCTTACCTGTAAAATCCTTTTCTTGGAGTACATCACGGGACACAGAGCTCCCACCCCTCTTTGGGGACACTTATTGCTTTGCTACAAAACTGAGGTGCTCCCGGATGGGAGGGGCTTATATAGGGGAGGGTACTTCCGGTTTTGGAAGTTGCCAGTGCCAGCACCTGAAGGTATCTATATAACCCATTAGTAATGACTATGTCGCTCTGTGTCCCGTGATGTACTCCAAGAAAAGGATTTTACAGGTAAGCTGTTATAAAAATCCAATTTTTTTTCCAAACTGGACGCTCTTCTTTTGTTTATAGCGCAAAAAATAAAAACCGCAGAGGTGATCAAATACCACCAAAAGAAAGCTCTATTTGTGGGAAAAAAAGGACACAAATTTCGTTTGGGAGCCACGTCGCACGACCGCGCAATTGTCATTCAAAGTGTGACAGCGCTGAAAGCTGAAAAATGGCTTGGGCAGGAAGGGGGTTTTCGTGCACAGTAGAGAAGTGGATAATAAATATCCCCAAAAAATATATATAAAAAAATGATTTTTTTCCTCAGTTTAGGCCGATATGTAGAAGAATACGTATTTTTGGTAAAAAAAATCGCAATAAGCGTTTATTGATTGGTTTGCGCAAAAGTTATAGCGTCTACAAAATAGGGGATTCACTAGGGTAGACACCACTGGTCCCGAGATGCCACGGTCCTTCAACACCCTGGCTTTAATAGCCCTGCCGTCCAATTTAGAGACTGTAAATTGGGGTGGAATATAGGACCTTGAGATGAAATGAATGGGCAGCACGGCTGAACCGCTGGCCCCTAGTGAATGCTAGAAAAGCTGTCACTAGGAAGATCTATAATAAGGTCTGGAAGACTTGTATTGCTTGGTGTGAAGCCTCGGAAATACGTGATTGGGAGAACTCTCTCTTTTCTACAGTCAGCTGTAAGAAATCAAATTGGCTTTGAGTACAATCAGAGGTCAAGTTTCGGCCCTATCAGTATTCTTCCAAAGGCCTTTAGCCTCCCATTTACTGGTCCGAACCTTTATGCAGGGGGCAACTCAATTGCTTCCCCCTATTAGGTCACCTATGTGTCCTTGGGACTTGAACTTGAACTTGGTGCTGTCTGTGTTACAGAAACAACCATTTGAACCTATTAAGGAAATCCCATTAGACTTGCTGTCACGCAAGCTAGCCTTCCTGATGGCTATCACCTGGGGCTAGAAGGGTGTCGGAGTTGGTGGCCCTTTCATGCAGGGAACCGTACTTGATCCTTCACCATGACAGAGTCGTGTTACGACCTGTTCCATCCTTTTTGCCAAAAGTGGTGTCGGCCTTTCATTTAAATCAGGACATTATTTTGCCTTCTCTTTTCTCTCCGCCTCATTCAGCGGAAGAGAGATGACTGCATTCTTTGGACGTTGTCCGGGCAGTCAAGGTTTATTTGTTTAGATCTGCAGAGATCCGAGGATCAGACTCCTTGTTTGTTTTACCAAAAGGAACCAAGAAGGGGCAGGCAGCTTCCAGGGCTTCCATTGCCAATTGGGTCTGTCAATTTGTCATTCAGGCCTACGGTCTGAAACATAAAGCGCCTCCCTTTAGGGTGAGAGCTCATTCTACCAGGGGTGTAGGAACCTCCTGGGCTTTTCGCCATCAGATATCTGTGGCTCAGATTTGTAAGGCTGCTACCTGGTCTTCAGTGCATACGTTCACAAAATTTTATCAAGTGGATGTTCGAGCAGCCAAGGATTCGGCTTTCAGCCGCAGTGTACTGCGGGTTGCCGTATAAAGTCTGATGGCTATTGTTTGGCAGGGTGTCTCCCTCCCCTCAAGGCTATTACTCTGGGACATCCCAGTAGGTACCGTATATACTCGAGTATAAGCCGAGTTTTTCAGCACATTTTTTTTTTGTGCTGAAAATGCCCCCCTCGGCTTATACTCGAGTCACCTTTTTTGCACCTGATCTCCCGGACTTTGGGGACCCGGTACCGGCCGTTTGTAGGTCCCCTGGACCCCAAACTTGGCACACATATAGCCCCACTCTTTCTCTACAAGTGTTGTCCGGGGGACCTACGGCCGGGAAGCACCAATTTTTCAATACCGGGCACCCCTTCCATAGACTCCCATGTTAAACAGTAATTTCTCCGGTAAATTTGGGAACCCGGTACTGGCCGGCTGTAGGTCCCCTGGACCACTTGGCACACATGTAGTCCCAGTTCTCCTCTACAAGTGTGCAAAGTTTGCTGTCTGGGGGAGCTACGGCCGGGAAGCACTGATTTTTCAAACCCGGGCACCCCTTCCACATACTCCCATGTTAAACGTAAGTCTAGGCATGGGCACAGTAAGGCATGGACACAGTGAGGCAAAGTGAAGCACAGTGAGGCATGCAGATGGACACCCTAGGCTTATACTCGAGTCAATAAGTTTTCCCAGTTTTTTGTGGTAAAATTAGGTGCCTCGGCTTATATTTGGGTCAGCTTATACTCGAGTATATACGGTAATGAATATTAGCCTAACTCTGTGTCCCATGATGTATGAAAAAGGAAATAGTTTTTTTTTCGTCATACTTACCTGTAAAATCCTTTTCTTTGACTACATCATGGGACACAGAGGTCCCTCCCCTCTTTTTGAGGATTCAGTGCTTGCTACAAAACTGAAGTAACTTCCTGTATGGGAGGAGTTTTATATAGGGGATCACTTCCTGTCTAAAGACCTTTTGGTCTACCAGTGTCCATTCACCTGATGATGAAGTATAACCCAGTAGGTAATGAATATTAGACTAACTCTGTGTCCCAAGATGTACTCAAAGAAAAGGATCTTCCAGGTAAGTATGACGAAAAAGTGATTTTCCCTCGCTTTGGACAGATTTCTATTCACTCGCATCTCCAAGACAGGAAGTGAAAAAAATACAGTATTGACCTTTCCTATCCCTTCCTGTGCACATTATGTCGGCTTCAAAATGACAGGTCCTCTTTAACCACTTCCTTACCCAGCCATAGTCAAATGACGTGCATATAAAGAGAGAAAATACTGCGCTAATCTAAAATAGTGAATAAAAATAAAGCTGCTACATAAAATGTGACTAAAATTAATAAACATGGAATGAAGATGTAGTGCTAAGTGAAGAAATGAAGCCCAATAATTTGGGCCTCCAATCAAACCAAAGTGATAAGTAATATCAATATAATGAGTCCATACAGTGTCCATAGAAAATGTTTGTGTTGTGAAGAAAGAACATGTAGCACTGAAGGGTCATCACATAACTCTTGTAGAAAAAGAGAGGTAGAATGCTCTTACCGGAACATTAGACCTGTGGTTTAGGCAGGTCAAATAGGCATACGAAATCCCAGTGGCACTCCTCATCAGTTAGTCTGGAAACTGAATCAGATGGGTCCCCAATGTAGACTGTCCGGTAGGCTCCCCGACTTGACAGCAGACTCTGGGTTTCACACCGATCCAGGTGGTCCTCCGATGGAACTGGAACCGCCACTCAGCAAGGAGACTCTTTACCACGGTGAAAATTAGTAACCAGTGGCCAAAGGAAGCTATTACTTGACCAACCACCCATGTGAGGAGAAAAGAAGGGAAGGAATGCTCCAATGGTGCAGGTCAATGAGGGTTTATTCAACCAACATAAAAGTGATCACAAACAATAAAAACGTTTAAAAAGGGGCAGTGAATGAGGTAGTATACCAAGCCCTATGCGTTTCGAACAAATGTTCTTCAACAGGGGCATCAACCAACCTCTTCCACTGCAGAAATATATATAGTGAACAAATACAATCTAACAAGGATCTCAACCAATCAGACAGATAATTGATTACAACAGATGGTTGGGTAAACAGCTCACCAGATCCAAGGTGGGTAGTCTCCACCTCCAGGTCAACCTACCACGTTCGCTATACAGTTCGCACCTCCCAGGAAGCAAACCATGATAGGCCGAGCCGGAGATGAACCCAAGCGACTGCCAATAACCTTTGTTCAAAAAGCCCGCCATGAGAAAGTGGGTTGGAGACGACGTGCGGCGTTCAACGCCCACACCACATTTCAACACCCACCCAAACATGCCATGCAGCAGTATACATAATAAATAATATGCAATGTATAAAAACAAATATGTTTGGCTAAAACGCCACTTACATACACGGTACAACTCGCATTGTATCCAATCCGGGACAAATAGTATCATGCAAACGATGAGTAGAAACAGGAAGTGTCATGTAACCAAAGCGAGGCTTGGAAAGCCTTGCTTCCTGTATGTAAAACACTCATCTGTCACTAAAAAGTCTACCAAGCCTCTCTCTCACAAAGAGGCCTGGAGCGCATGGACACCACCAAGTAATATCAAACAGGCTAAAAAGACCTTAAAGTAATAGCACCATCTTGTGGTAAATAAAGAAAAGTGCTGGAATAAAATTATCTAAAAGTCTACCAGGTCAATGGATCTGTAGACAGTACATAAAATAACCTAAACACCAAAATAAACTACAAATATGGGGAGCACTTAAGACACCCTAGAGAAAATAAATAAAAAATGGACCAGAACCTAAAAGAGGGCGCACACAAAGCCAAGTACAAGGAGATTCGCATACGCACACATAGCGAAAAATCTTATTAATCCACGGAAAGAAGGGAAGGGCACTCAAGCCTTATTGATGAATGAATTGATATCCCATTCAACATTCATTCCGTGGGGGGCATAGGTGCGAAGCTCATAGATCCAGTACGTTTCAAGTCGGGATACTACCCGAATCCTAGATTCTCCCCTCCAATGTGAAACGTACTGATCTATGGCTAAAAACTGAGTGCCTGTGGGGTCTCGATCATGGTGTTCAAGATAGTGTCGCGGGACACTATGATTGGTTTTCCCATTTTTTATGTTGGCAATATGCTCATTCACCCTTATAGTGAAGGTTCGGATCATACGTCCCACATATTGTTTTTTGCACGGGCATGTCAGCAAGTAAACAATGTATTGCGTGGCGCAAGTAGTGAAACACTTCATATGGTAAGTCTTAAGTGTAGCCGTAGACTGGAAGGTCTCACTCTTGCGTCTCCCACTAATGTTATGTGCGCAAACACTGCACTTGCGACACGGAAAATAGCCCTTGCAATTTTGAAAAAAAGAGATACGTTTAGGAGGGTCTATAACATTTGGTGCGATGTCACCCTGGACAGACCGGGCACCTCTAAAGATCACCCTTTATTGATGTCCATAAGTTTGTTCGTAAGCTCAATATACAGAGACACTTCTTGAATCCATCCAATGTCTCCATTGCTGTTCCCACCCCCATGGACACAAATGTACACACTGGGTTGTCGAATCCTTCCCTATTCAATCCTCCTGGTTTTGTAGCACCTGCGATTAATGTTTTTCGCAACCTAGTGCTCCAGGACTTGGAGAAGTTACCACCTAAGAGGACGCACACAAATCCTAAGATTAAATTAGGTTTGAAACAATTATGTGAACAAAAGGATTTAATCGTCCGTCCAGCAGACAAAGGGGGTGCCATTGTCGTGCTTGATAAGAGTATGTATATCAGGGAAATAAATAAGATTCTTGGTGATACAGATACCTATAAGGTCATTCCATCAGACCCAACCTTGAAATATAAGAAAGCTCTTGTGGAACTAGTGGATGAGGGTTTTGCGTTGTCCATTTTGGACAAGAAGGAAAAAAGTTTTCTGGTTCCGGTAGCACCGAGGATTCACGCTATCTATTACCTGCCTAAGGTTCATAAGGACCCAGTGAATCCCCATGGTTGTCCTATAGTTAGCGGGATAGACTCGATTACTGCTAGAATAGGAAAATATATTGATTTTCATCTTCAGCCTTTGGTCAGGGTCATGCCTTCCTTTTTGAAGGACACAGGTGATACCATCAGGTTGCTACAAACAGTGGACTTCCGGAATGGCATGATTCTGGCCATTGCGGATGTGGCTGTCCTCTACACATGTACAGTATACCCCATGATTTGGGATTCGAGGCTGTTGAATATTACCTGTCTCAGAGTGTTAGCATACCCAATGTGCAGCGTAATTTCATCATGCAACTTCTGAGATTCGCTACTACCCACAATTACTTTTGGTTTCAGAACAGTTTCTACCTACAAACCAAGGGTGTTGCGATGGGGGCAAAATTTTTCCCCCAGCCTGGCCAATTTATTCATGGCCAAGTGGGAGGAGGATGTCATCTATGCCCATAAGAGACCAGAATTGGTTCTCTGGGTTTGTTATATAGATGATATCCTCCTCCTATGGAATGGCAGCCAAGCATCTCTAGATGATTTTATGGTCTCGCTTAACGCCAACGAACGTGGTATTAGGCTGAGCCATGAAGCTAGTTCTATATCAGTCCATTTTTTGGATTTGGTAAGTGGTTGACAATCGGTTGGAATTCTCCACTTTTTTCAAGCCTACCGATCGTAACGGTTACATCCCTCGAGACAGCTGCCATCATTCACAATGGCTTAAGTCGGTGCCAAAGAGCCAGTTCCTCCGATTGCGGAGGAACTGCTCTAAAGTCAGTGATTTTGTTTCACAAGCAGCTGTCCTGAGGGGCCGTTTTATCGATAAAGGCTATTCACCCGGAGATCTTGATGAGGAGATCGATCGGATCCAGCGGATCGATCGGGACTCCCTACTTGTGGTTGGTCCCCCCAAAGCTACCAATGAGAAGTTTAAGTGGTCTTTCTTCACTACTTACTCTGTGCAGTCTCACCAGGTAAAAGAAATACTGAAGAAACACTGGAATGTCCTTAGAAGCGATGCACTTTTAGGTGCGGTGCTACCTGAACGGGCAGGGGTGATCTTTAGAGGTGCCCGGTCTGTCCAGGGTGACATCGCACCAAATGTTATAGACCCTCCTAAACGTATCTCTTTTTTTCAAAATTGCAAGGGCTATTTTCCGTGTCGCAAGTGCAATGTTTGCGCACATAACATTAGTGGGAGACGCAAGAGTGAGACCTTCCAGTCTACGGCTACACTTAAGACTTACCATATGAAGTGTTTCACTACTTGCGCCACGCAATACATTGTTTACTTGCTGACATGCCCGTGCAAAAAACAATATGTGGGACGTACGATCCGAACCTTCACTATAAGGGTGAATGAGCATATTGCCAACATAAAAAATGGGAGAACCAATCATAGTGTCCCGCGACACTATCTTGAACACCATGATCGAGACCCCACAGGCACTCAGTTTTTAGCCATAGATCAGTACGTTTCACATTGGAGGGGAGAATCTAGGATTCGGGGAGTATCCCGACTTGAAACGTACTGGATCTATGAGCTTCGCACCTATGCCCCCCCACGGAATGAATGTTAAATGGGATATCAATTCATTCATCAATAAGGCTTGAGTGCCCTTCCCTTCTTTCCGTGGATTAATACGATTTTTCGCTATGTGTGCGTATGCAAATCTCCTTGTACTTGGCTTTGTGTGCGCCCTCTTTTAGGTTCTGGTCCATTTTTTATTTATTTTCTCTAGGGTGTCTTAAGTGCTCCCCATATTTGTAGTTTATTTTGGTGTTTAGGTTATTTTATGTACTGTCTACAGATCCATTGACCTGGTAGACTTTTAGATAATTTTATTCCAGCACTTTTCTTTATTTACCACAAGATGGTGCTGTTACTTTAAGGTCTTTTTAGCCTGTTTGATATTACTTGGTGGTGTCCATGCGCTCCAGGCCTCTTTGTGAGATGAGTGTTTTACATACAGGAAGCGAGGCTTTCCAAGCCTCGCTTTGGTTACATGACACTTCCTGTCAAGTAATAGCTTCCTTTGGCCACTGGTTACTAATTTTCACCGTGGTAAAGAGTCTCCTTGCTGAGTGGCGGTTCCAGTTCCATCGGAGGACCACCTGGATCGGTGTGAAACCCAGAGTCTGCTGTCAAGTCGGGGAGCCTACCGGACAGTCTACTTTGGGGACCCATCTGATCCAGTTTCCAGACTAACTGATGAGGAGTGCCACTGGGATTTCGTATGCCTATTTGACCTGCCTAAACCACAGGTCTAATGTTCCGGTAAGAGTATTCTACCTCTCTTTTTCTACAAGAGTTATGTGATGACCCTTCAGTGCTACATGTTCTTTCTTCACAACACGAAAATTTTCTATGGACACTGTATGGACTCATTATATTGATATTATTTATCACTTTGGTTTGATTGGAGGCCCAAATTATTGGGCTTCATTTCTTCACTTGGCGCTACATCTTCATTCCATAGTCAAATGACGTCCACAGATGGGATCTCCCATCCTGGGTGGACGTCATATGACGTCCTCGGCTTTCTGCCACTACTGCGGGCCCCCAGGGGCCCGCAGAGCGGCGATCGGGGTACCGTTGTGTCCCTTAGGACACAGCCGTTCCCCGATGGGGGTAAAGGAGTGGCAGCGGAGCGGCGGGCAGCGGAGCTTCCCGTGCGGCTTACCGGCTCCTATATGCAGAGCTGCAGCAGCGGCGTGCACGGCGCCCGCTCGCGCCCCCGGGGGCGTGCAGCGCGGCGATCGGGGATCCGGTGTTTCCCTCGATCCCCGATGGAAAGAATGTGGTGGCAGGCAGCGGAGATTCCGGTAACACCGGATTCGATGATGCAGAGCTGCGCAGCGGCGTGCACGGGGGGCGCGCAGCGCGGTGATCGGGGCTGAGGCTTTTCCCTTGGATACAGCCCAGCCTCGATCAGAGTGAAATTGGCTCTTTACCACGTGACCGGCTGTGTCCAATCACAGCCGGTCACTAAATGTAAACAAAACACACTGGTGTGTGTGTGTAACTTACTGTTGCTGGGTTCTCCTCTTCACACACCTATCCAGTGTGAGGAGGAGATCAGCTAACAGTGAGTTACACACTACATATGTACCACTGTGCCCAGATTGCCCCCCCTAAATAAAGAGTACCTGTCATCTAGTATCTAGTACCGTCCATCAGGAGTACCCGCCACCTCACCAGAATACCCGCCACCTCACCAAAGTACCCGCCACCAGTCCATCAGGAGTACCTGTCCATCAGGAGTACCCGCCACCTCACCAGAATACCCGCCACCTCGCCAAAGTACCCGCCATCAGGAGTACCTGTCCACCAGGAGTACCCACCACCTCACCAGAATACCCGCCACCTCACCAGAATACCCGCCACCTCACCAAAGTACCCGCCACCAGTCCATTAGGAGTACCTGTCCACCAGGAGTACCCCGCCACCTCACCAGAATACCCGCCACCTCACCAGAATACCCGCCACCTCACCAAAGTACCCGCCATCAGGAGTACCTGTCCATCAGGAGTACCTGTCCACCAGGAGTACCCACCACCTCACCAGAATACCCGCCACCTCACCAGAATACCCGCCACCTCACCAAAGTACCCGCCACCAGTCCATCAGGAGTACCTGTCCACCAGGAGTACCCCGCCACCTCACCAGAATACCTGACACCTCACCAGAATACCCGCCACCTCACCAAAGTACCCGCCACCAGTCCATCAGGAGTACCTGTCCATCAGGAGTACTCGCCACCTCACCAGAGTACCCACCTCCAGTCCATCAGGAGTACCTGTCCATCAGAGTACCTGTCCACCAGAGTACTCGCCACCTCACCAAAGTACCCGCCACCAGAGTACATACAGCCACTATGTCCAGAAAGGTGTACACCCCAGAAGAAGCATACCAAATACTCAGTCTGACTGATGAGAGCAACGGGGAGCTCTCACCGCTCAGTTCTGATTCCGATTCTGGTTCGGAATATGAGCCTGTCCATCAGGAGTACCCGCCACCTCACCAGAATACCCGCCACCTGTCCATCAGGAGTACCTGTCCATCAGGAGTACCTGTCCACCAGGAGTACCCCGCCACCTCACCAGAATACCCGCCACCTCACTAGAATACCCGCCACCTCACCAAAGTACCCGCCACCAGTCCATCAGGAGTACCTGTCCATCAGGAGTACTCGCCACCTCACCAGAATACCCGCCACCTCACCAAAGTACCCGCCACCAGTCCATCAGGAGTACCTGTCCATCAGGAGTACTCGCCACCTCACCAGAATACCCGCCACCTCACCAAAGTACCCGCCACCAGTCCATCAGAGTACCTGTCCACCAGAGTACTCGCCACCTCACCAAAGTACCCGCCACCAGAGTACATACAGCCCCTATGTCCAGAAAGGTGTACACCCCAGAAGAAGCATACCAAATACTCAGTCTGACCGATGAGAGCAACGGGGAGCTCTCACCGCTCAGTTCTGATTTCGATTCTGGTTCGGAATATGAGCCCCCCGAAGGCAGCACATCTGGATCCGAATTAGAGGAGGACACAGTCAGTCCAAAAAGAAGACGGTCTGAACACCAGGTAGCTACCAGCAGTGCCAACGGCGGTAGACCCCAGAAAGCGAGGCCCAGTACAAGCGCTGCTAGACCCCAGGAGGAGAGGCCCAGTACAAGCGCTGCTAGACCCCAGGAGGAAAGGCCCAGTGCAAGTGCACGCCAAAGAAGTAGGACCCGAACCCTGCTTCCAGATGGCTTGGCAAACCCATTGTGGCTGCCTTCTACCTCAGAGTCAGACACGATCCCCCCTTTTACAGCACAGCCTGGTGTGCAGGTCAACACTGCAGGTTTTTCCAAACTTGAATTTTTTTATTTATTTTCGCCTGATGAATTGCTTCAAGGCATTGTGGACCAAACTAACCTTTTTGCTCAACAATTTATTGGAAAAAAAACCAGCTCCAGCTATGCCTGCCCTTTTGAATGGAGACCCCTAACAGTGGTGGAGCTTAGATTGTTTTTAGGCCTAACGTTTAACATGGGGCTTACAAAAAAAATTAAATGAATAGGTATTGGTCGAAGAAACCCATCCCGATACGAGCTTATAATGCGGTTCCTGCATTTCAGTGACAACTCACAGTGCCCCCCCCCCCCCCCCCGAAATCACCCAAACTTTGACAAATTATATAAAATTCGCCCCCTAATAAAAAAAAAAATTGCAGAACTTTATGTCCCTGATAAAAACATTTCTGTGGACGAATCCCTGGTGCATTTCACAGGCCGGCTGGGAATCGAGCAATATATCCCCAGTAAGCGGGCGAGGTACGGCTTGAAGCTCAACAAGCTCTGTGAAAGCGCCACTGGTTATGTGCACTCATTCCACGTGTACGAAGGCAAAGATTCCCAGCTCCAGCCCCCTGAGTGTACATGGGAATAAGTGGAAAAATTGTTTGGGAGTTGGCATTCCCACTCCTCCAAAAGGGGTATCATATTTACATGGACAACTATTATACCAGCCTGCCCCTTCTCCGCCACCTCTACCTAAAAAAAACTCTGGCCTGTGGTACAACAAGAAAAAACAGAAAGGGCTTCCCACAGTGTCTTGTCACCACAACCATTCAAAAGGGGGAATCGGCAAGCTTGAGGAACGAGGAAGTGTTGGCTGTGAAGTGGAGGGATAGGAAAGACGTGTACATCATGTCCACCATCCACGATGACACCTCGGTGGAACTTCACAGAAGACGCGGTACCGTTTGCAAGCCTTCCTGCATCAATGAGTACAATAAATTCATGGGTGGTGTGGATTTAAATGACCAAATGTTGCAGCCCTATCTTTCAACCCGAAAATCCCTCTTCTGGTATAAAAAATTCGCAATTTACTTTTTTCATTTGACCCTGTTAAATTCTTTCATAATCTACCAAAAATCAACAGAAAGACCCACCACCTTCATGAGGTTTATTGAAGATATTGTCACTGCCCTGATCTACCAACAAAAATCCCCCCCAGAAAGCATTCACTCAGATTGTGTCAGCAGACTACATGAACGCCATTTTTCAGACCATATTCCACCATCAGGATCCGGAAGACGGCGCCAAAAAAAATGTCGGGTGTGCACCAGAAGAGGAATTAGGAAAGACACCAGCTTCCGTTGTCCCGGCTGTCCCTCCCAACCTGGCCTTTGCATCGGAGAATGCTTCAAGCAATATCACACTCTCGAAAACTATTAGCCCATATTTCTAATACTGCTATTTCCCCGTTTTCAATTTGTCCTGAATATTTCCCTGCCTCAACCAACCATATCATTGTCTTCCATGTGAACTGACCCTGGCCTGTTTCTCGACTATGCCTCTGCCTACCGTCTGCATTGTTTATCCGCTATGTTTCTGCCTTTCACGTGAACTGACCCTGGACTGTATCTACTATGCCTCTGCCTACCGTTTATTTCTGCCTTTTACCTGCACTGACCTCGGCCTGTTGACCATGTTTTTGCCTGCCCCTTGGACTGATCTTTCACCCTGCTACACAGGGGTCTCACATATGTGAGGGGCTCCAGAATAGTGTTCTGAGTTCAGAAAACCAGTTTTTGGTTTTCTGTGTTCCCAGAACAGGGTCTGGTTGTCCGGAGGCTTCAAAGCGATTTGGGTGGGAGAAGCCTCTACCCCTGTCCCCAGTCTTTCCTGACCGATGCCCTAAGCTTGATGGTCCTGCCTGCTCCCTGGACAAATACTCTGGCTGTGCTGACCATACCTCTGCCTGCTGCATGTACTAACTATGGACAGTATTCCTGCCTGCTGCATGGACGATCCTTTGTTCCTTTTCTTTATCGTACACCACGGGACACAGAGCTAGTCATTACATAATGGGTTAAGGGTCACCAGCGGTGATTGGACACTGGCACAACCAATGGAAGACAGTTCCCCTCCATATAACCCCTCCCATCAGGGAAGTACCTCAGTTTTTTCGCCAGTGTCGAAAGGTGTTGGACGCGTTAGGAGGTGCTAAAGGAAAGCTCTACCAAAGAGACCCTCTGGGGGTAAAAGAGCTATGCTTTCGGATCCATCCAAGACGCCTACAAATGAGCTGAATCTGGATGGGATCCGGGCCTCATCCATGAGGCGTCGCCTGTAATGTCTCTCTTCGGAGGACTGGGCTCTAAGATCCAGCACTTTCGCTATTTCGCTATAAAGTCCTGGTAAGAGTCTTGTACAAGGCCCAGGGGAGAGGTATCCTTTAAATAGGAACCCATATCCCTGAAGGTTGGCACACATAGCCCACCGTGAAGGGTGAAGTTTGGTATCTGTCTGAAATCTTTCAGCAGAAAAACCTGCGGCGTGGATAAGGTGAGATTAGAAGGTCCATAACTAGGTTGGGACCTTTTTCAAAAAATGGATGTCTTCTTTTTTTCCACCACTGGGGGGAGTAAAGAGCTGAATATACTCACCTCACTCTGTTCAGTGTCGGCTTCGGCGAAGTACACTGCTCGTCACCTCCGCTGCTGAGCTTGCTGGGGCACCCCGATCCTCCTTTCGGTGGCCGACCAGACACCTGCAGATGCAGGTAAGTGGGAACAAGGGCTGATGAGAGTCCTCTCTCACTATGGCCACCGCCATAGCGCTAAGGGCCGCGCGCGCGGGAGCGCGCTTTATCGGAGGGGGGGGCGAAGGCGTGCGCGGGCACGTGGCGCGCGCAGGCACAGAAACGGCGCCAAATTTAAAAGACTGTCAGTGTGAGAAGCACTGCAGCAGCAAGCAAGCTCGTTAGTTCTCTTGTTCCTGGCAGAGAAACACAGCAGCTATACAGGGACGTAAGACTCCATGTGGTTGGATTGGGTACTTCCTAGAAGACATCCATGTTATGCATAGTTATGTGTTAAAAGTTGCATACTTATTGTATTTGCTAAACTGAACACGGTAGTATATGCATTTAGGTACCTTGTATTTTGTCTAAACAGTAAGCCTTCCAGGGGAAGTAATACGGACAAAAAGAGATAAGAAAGCACCACCGCCTGAGAGGAGGCTCTAACTGTGCTGACTCGGTACCTTTCTCTCCTGTGTTGCTAAATGCACCTGTTCAGGATGAGCCATTACCTCTGTCAGGTATGGCGGCTTCCTCAGTGAAGCCTGGGCCTGTATATGTCACTGAGGACACTTTATCAGCTGCCCTAAATAATCTGGAGGAAAAAATTGCTACCTTA
The DNA here is from genome assembly GCA_029206835.1 of Rana muscosa. Classification (NCBI taxonomy): domain Eukaryota; kingdom Metazoa; phylum Chordata; class Amphibia; order Anura; family Ranidae; genus Rana; species Rana muscosa. The sequence continues at coordinate 397,537,224 of CM055120.1, forward strand.
ATCGCTAAGTCCTCTAAAAAGGGACAATAAGCGAAGCAGGTCTCTTCCAGTATTGGACCTCCCTTCAGAAGTACCTGAGGGAGGAGGATGAGGAGGAGGAGGCTACATCAGCAGAGGATGAGGAGCCAGATTTTAAGGTCACAGGTACAATGCTATAGCAGTGCATTTAAGTTAACCTCTGCGGAGGTAACGGAATTACCTGTCTCCTCCCTAGGGTCATTAAGATCCCTGCAAGGTGCATGCTCCTTCCCGGTTCATCCGTTACTAGAGGATCTAATATACGCAAACTGGCAACATCCAGATAAGCGTTTCTCACCTCCAAAAAGGTTTAACATTCTTTATCCTATGGGGGAAATTTTTTTAAAGAAATGGAGCCTGCCTGCGGTAGTTGCGGCTATTTCTTGTGTAAATAAAAACCTGACATGTCCGGTGGATAATGTACAAGAGTTTAAAAGATCCTTCTGAGAGGAAGTTGAAATCCTCCTTCCTTTTGGCCGGCTCAATTACCCAACCTGCAGTAGCAGCAGTCGGTATGTGTCAGGTCATCAGCCAACAGGTAAAGCAGGGGCTGAAGGAACTGCCTTCAGAGCAGGCTAGAAATTGGGAAAATTTGCCTAAAGCCTTATGCTTCACAGTGGATGCCATGAGAGATTCTATCATACAAGCATCACGCCTTACACTCCAGCTGGTACAGATGCGCAGAGTACTTTGGCTTAAGCATTGGTCAGCGGAAACCCCATGCAAAAAGCTGTTGGCAAGTTCCCATTCCATGGCGAACGCCTATTTGGGGAAGATTTAGAAAAATATATACAGAAGATATCAAGTGGTAAAACGACTTTTACCTGAGAGAAAGAAAAACAAGAGATCTTGTTTTAAACGCTCTCTCTCCCCAGCTCCCGGGAAATCTGACTCCAACCAGTGGCGGCGGCCTGTTTTAGCCGCCCACAAAAGCCAAGGGGCAAGCTCAGAAGAACAAGAAGCCGTGGGGTGCAAGAGCTAATAAGCAAGGCCCCAAAGCCTCTCAGTGAAGGGGCGCCCCCGCTCGGCCGAGTGGGAGGAAGGCTTTGTCAGTTCTGAGCGACTTGGTGGTCAGAAATCCAGGACAATTGGGTAGTATCCACAATATCCTCAGGGTACAAACTGGAATTTCGAGAGATCCCACCTTCTCAATTCCGAGGTTCAAGACTCTCCAAGGATCCACAAAAAAGAGAATCCTTCTTCAAAGGTTTGAATCACTTAATGGCTCAAGGGGTAGTTACAGACGTACCCCAAAAAGAGCGAGGTTCAGGTTTTTACTCAAACCTCTTTGTGATTCCAAAGCCAAATGGAGATGTCAGACCCATCCTGGATCTAAAATCCCTAAATCGGTTCCTGAACGATCGCCATTTTCGAATGGAAACGATCCGATCCGTGGCCGCCACTTTAAAGGGCGGAAAATTCATGGCGCCCATAGATATCAAGGACGCACATTTTCACATACCCATCCTCCCCGCTCACCAAAGATTCCTAAGGTTTGCGGTAGAAGATCGCCACTTTCAATTTGTGGCTCTGCCGTTTGGTGTAGCCACCGCGCCCATAGTATTCACAAAGGTGCTAGCTCCTCTGTTAGCAAACCTAAGAACACGGGGCATTGCGGTAACAGCCTATCTGGACGATCTACTAGTAATAGATCAGTCAAAGGACGGATTGGGTCACGCTGTACACACTACAGTAGGATACCTGGAGCATTTAGGATGGATTATAAATTTACAAAAATCCTCTCTCCAGGCCCAAAGAAGGATAGGGTACCTGGGCATGATCATAGATACAGCCCAAAACGGGGCATACCTGCCAGAACCGAAGATACAGTCTCTGAAAGACCTGATCCACAAGGTCAAAGCAAACAAGAGGCCGTCTATTCGCCTTTGCATGAGACTATTGGGAAAGATGGTAGCCTCCTTCGAGGCAGTCCCTTACGCCCAGTTTCATTCGAGACTACTTCAAGGCAATATTTTAGCTTCCTGGAACAGGAAGAGCCAAGCTCTGGATATACCCATGCGCCTGTCCTCACAAGTACGCCACAGCTTCGATTGGTGGCTAGAAGCCAGGAATTTACGGAAGGGAAAGTCCTTCCTCCCAGTGGCCTGGAAGGTGGTATCTAGGGATGCCAGCCTATCGGACTGGGGTGCAGTATACGAGGAGGCTTCTACCCAGGGAACCTGGGCCAAGACTCAGGGGATCCTGCCCATCAATGTGCTAGAGATCCGGGCGGTATATCTAGCCCTCAAAACCTGGACATACAGGTTACAGGGCTACCCAGTTCGGGTTCAATCCGACAATGCTACTGCAGTAGCTTACATCAATCACCAAGGAGGCACCCGCAGTCGGGCAGCCCAAAGAGAGGTGAACCGGATCCTGGCATGGGCAGAAGAGCATGTACCTTGCCTTTCTGCAATCTTCATTCCAGGGATGGAAAATTGGCAAGCAGACTACCTGAGTCGTCAGCAGCTGCTACCAGGGAGTGGTCTCTTCACCCCGAGATCTTTCAGGCCATATGTCTGAGATGGGGAAACCCGGATGTAGACCTGCTAGCTGCCAGGTTCAACAAGAAATTGGACAACTTTGTGTCCAGAACGAGAGATCCTCTAGCCTACGGGACAGACGCGCTAATAATACAGACGCTCTAATAACTCCATGGAATCAGTTCTCACTGATCTAGGCATTCCCTCCGATCCCTCTTCTACAAAGACTGCTTCGCAGGATCAAGGAGGAGGGAATACCAGTAATCCTAGTGGCCCCAAACTGGCCCAGGAGGCCTTGGTACGCCGAGATTGTAAAAACGGCGATAGGAAGGCCCTGGAAGTTTCCACTTCGACACGACCTGCTGTCACAGGGTCCAGTATTCCACCCTTCCTTACAAAGGCTAAAGTTGACGGCCTGGCTGCTGAGACCCACATTTTTAAAAAGAGAGTGGTCTCTGGTCCGGCTCTTTCTACGCTCATTAATGCTAGAAAGCCAGCCTCCAGACTCATCTATCAGAGAGTCTGGAGAGCATACGTTTCCTGGTGTGAATCCAGATGTTGGAATCCTCAGAAGTATGAAATAAGTAGGATTCTTGCTTTTTGCCAGTTAGGAGTGGATATGAATTTAGCCCTTAGCACCATCAAAGGGCAAATATCGGCTCTATCAGTCTTCTTTCAGAGACCATTGGCATCTCACTCCCTAGTTCGGACATTCATTAAGGGGGTACTGAGGATAAATCCTCCAGTTAGGACTCCCTTGTGTCCATGGGATTTGAATTTGGTATTGTCAGTGTTGCAAAAGCAACCTTTTGAACCTATTCGCCATATTCCTTTAATTATATTAAGTAGGAAGTTGGCCTTTCTGATTGCTATAGCTTCTGCTAGGAGAGTATCAGAGCTAGCAGCTCTTTCTTGTAAAGAGCCTTATCTAATTTGTCACAAGGACAAAATCGTACTACGACCCCATCCGGCTTTTCTACCTAAGGTGGTGTCGGCTTTTCACTTGAATCAAGACATTGTTCTGCCTTCCTTTTTTCCAAACCCGCGGACGGCGGGGGAAAAATTATTACACTCTCTAGATCCAGTGAGAGCGGTAAAGGTGTATCTGCAAGCAACCGCTCAGATACGTAAAACAGATGTTTTGTTTATTTTACCAGATGGGCCCAAGAAGGGCCAAGCGGTATCAAAATCCACCATTTCCAGGTGGATTAGACAAGTAATTATTCAAGCTTATGATTTAAAGAACAGGACTCCTCCTTTTCCTGTTAAGGCGCACTCTACCAGGGCGATAGGTGCTTCATGGGCAGTGCACCACCAGGCTTCGATGGCTCAGATCTGTAAAGCTGCAACTTGGTCTTCAGTCCATACATTTTCCAAATTCTATCAAATAGATGTGAAAGGACATGAGGATTCCGCCTTTGGGCGAAGTGTGCTGCAGGCAGCAGTATAGGGCTTCTGGTCCGCAAGCGGCCTGTTTTGATCTGTGTCTCCCCCCCTTCATATGAGCATTGCTCTGGGACGTCCCATTATGTAATGACTAGCTCTGTGTCCCGTGGTGTACGATAAAGAAAATAGGATTTTTATAACAGCTTACCTGTAAAATCCTTTTCTTGGAGTACACCACGGGACACAGAGGTCCCCCCCTTCTTATGGGAACCTTACTGCTTTGCTACAAAACTGAGGTACTTCCCTGATGGGAGGGGTTATATGGAGGGGAACTGTCTTCCATTGGTTGTGCCAGTGTCCAATCACCGCTGGTGACCCTTAACCCATTATGTAATGACTAGCTCTGTGTCCCGTGGTGTACTCCAAGAAAAGGATTTTACAGGTAAGCTGTTATAAAAATCCTATTTTTCTGCTGCTGACCACATCCCTGCCTGTTATCTGGACCAATGCTTTGGCTGTGCTGACATCATCTCTACCTGTACTGACTATTCCTGCCTGCTGCCTGTTTTGCTGTCGCTGTCCACGTTCCTCCCTGCTGCCTGGGCCGATGCTCTCCTCTTTGGACCACTGCACTACTAAAACCGCAGGTAATCTTTTCTTTACCCTTTTCTCAGAAGAATGTATTTTGGTTTAGAATTGGTATGTACAGTACATGCTATGTGTTAGAAATATGAAGGGCCTTCAACAATAGGTTGTCAGGAATTTATGTGTGTAATTTATGCTCCTAGAACACGTGACGGTGCTACTTAGATGTTAGGCCTCTGTATGTGGTCAGGCTGTGTAAAAGTCTCACACATGTGGTATTGCCATACTCAGGAGGAGTAGCAGAATGTATTTTTGGGTGTCCTTTTTGCTATGTACATGCTATGTGTTGGTAATATCTTATAAATGGACAACTTTGTATAAAAAAAAATGTGTTTTCATTTTTTCCCACATATTCCAAAAACTTCTGGAAAAAAATGAACCGTTCAAAAGACTCATTATGCCTCATAGATTATACGTTGGGGTGTTGGCTTTCCAAAATGGGGTCATTTTGTGGGCGTTTCCATTGTCCTGGTGCTCCAGGGCCTTCAAAAGTGTGATAGGTTGTCATCAAATGAGATGTACAATTTATGCTCCTAGAATGCCTGAAGGTGCTATTTCAATTTTGGGCCTCTGAATTTGGCCAGGCTGTGTAAAAGTCTCACACATTTGGTATTGCCATACTCAGGAGGAGTAGCAGAATGTATTTTGGGGTGTAATTTTTGATATGTACATGCTATGTGTTGGTAATATCTTATAAATGGACAACTTTGTATAAAAAAAAATGCGTTTTCATTTTTTTCCCACATGTTCCAAAAACTTCTGGAAACAAATGAACCGTTCAAAAGACTCATTATGCCTCATAGATTATACGTTGGGATGTTAGCTTTTCAAAATGGGGTCATTTTGTGGGCGTTTCCATTGTCCTGGTGCTCCAGGGCCTTCAAAAAAATGATAGGTTGTCATCAAATGAGATGTGCAATTTATGCTCGTAGAACGCCTGACGGTGCTACTTGGATGTTAGACCTCTATATGTGGTCAGGCTGTGTAAAAGTCTCACACATGTGGTATCACTATACTCAGGAGGAGTAGCATAATGTATTTTGGGGTGTAATTGCAAGTATGCATGTGCTGTGTAAGAGAAATAACTTGTTATTATCACAATTTTGTGCAAAAAAATAAAAATTTCAAAAATTTCTCAAGGATTGTGGGAAAAAATTACAACTTCAAAAAACTCACCATGCCTCTTACTAAATACATTGGAATGTCTGCTTTCCAAAAAGGGGTAATTTGGGGGGTATTTGTACTTTCCTGGCTTGTTAGGGTCTCAAGAAATGAGATAGGCCTTCAGTACATCAGGTGTGATCAGATGTGATCATTTTTCAATGATTTGCACCATAGCTTGTAGACTCTCTAACTTTCACAGAGACCAAATAATATACACTTTTTTTGGTTATTTTTACTAAAGATATGTAGCAGTATACATTTTGGCCCAATTTTATGAAGAAAAATTACTTATTTGCAAAATTTTACAATAGAAACTAAAAAAAAAAGTGTTTTTTTTTAAAAAAAATCTCAATTTTTTCGCTTATATTGCAAAAAATAAAAAACCCAGCGGTGAATAAATACCACCAAAAGAAAGCTCTGTTTGTGAGAAAAAATTGATAAAAATTTGTTTTGGGTACAGTGTAGCATGACTGAGTAATTGTCATTCAAAGTGTGAGAGCGCTGAAAGCTACAAATTGGTCTGGTAAGGAAGGGTGTATAAAAGCCCTGTATTGAAGTGGTTAAAAAACAAAGTCATGATATAGGTTTTTATGGTAATATTTAGGAAAGAAATTTAGTCTCTTCTATTTTTTTCATTGCTTTCAACACATAATGCTTTGCTTTTTTTTTTTTCTTGCAGTTGGGTCTACAGAAAATTCTTGGAGAGAAGTATGACGACTACCATCTGAAAGTTCGGCAGCTTAAATTTTTTGAAGAGAATTCAAAATTTTAGATACATAAGGGATTTATTGGAGCTAGTGTAAATGGGCATTTGAGATCAGTTTGTGATACACTGTGAAGTGTTCGTGTTTTGTATCCCTTGTAACATTGACTGAAGGCATTCTCATTGACTGGAGGAATAACACAGCAAAGCACAAACCGACCTCAAACTTGACTGTAACTGATCTCAAAAAACCTGTGTTCACTATCCCTAAAACAATTTTTTTTACACTTTTTGATTTTACATTTTTACCACCAAAAAAATGCAAGGTTCTGTGTTATTTTTTTTTTTCTCTGTGCTGAGGAAATTTGAGGAGCAATAGTTTTTAATATTGCCACATTTATACAGAAGGATATTTAGAATCATGTTAATTTACAAAACGGTTTCACATGACAGGTTTTGGAATGCCATGTTGTAATATAGACTTTTTTTTGGACTGTATGTTTAATGTTCTTGTTGTGAATTACTTAAAGCGGAGTTCCACCCATTTAAAAGTCAACAGCTACAAAAAGTGTAGCTGCTGACTTTTAATAAACAGACACTCGCCTGTCCCACGGTCCAGCGATGCGGCCACCCGAAGCCTCGCTTCTCTCCCCCTCCTCTCTGCGGCACCATCATTGCAAGTGTGGGCGCCCGGCTGTGAATGGCCAGGCAATCTCCTGTGACGTGTCCCAGAAGATTGCAGGGAGGGGGGGGAGAGATAAACTTCCGCTCGGCGCCGCTGCGCCAGGAGAGGAAGTGGGAGCTGGGTACCTGTGAAAACTAGGTACCCGCTCCCAAAAAAAGGCATGCCAAATGTTGCATGTCAGGGGGTCACAAATACTTAAAGTGGAAGTTCCATTTGTGGGTGGAACTGCGCTTTAAAACCTATCAATGTTTCTTTCCCTCAGAAGTACAAAATGCGATTTTATAACTTGTTTCTACCTATGACTAAAGTTGTTGTTTTTTTTGTCCTTGTAATAATGTTCATGTAGGTCAGTGGGCATTACCAGTAAAACCAAAATTGGGTACTGCCCATGTACAGAATGTAGTCTGTAAAGTCTCTTTTTATTGTTGTGCTCTCAGAAGCTATCCCAGGTTACCCACGTGTACATTTTTCACAAATTGCTTACTGGTTGAAAATACCCTGTTGCCGGACCATTCATTTCATCAAAATCTTTCCAAAAGATTATATGTGCATCTTAATGTAATTTTATGTATTTTATTTAGCTGTAAATGCATCCCTAAAGCCCCGAGACTGCTGCTTGGCACTGCCATCATGGATGTGATGTCAGTAGCTCCAGCAAACTCAGAGCTGTCCCTTAAGGTAAATTCTGTAGTATTCTCCTTTGCTCCTTCCCTGGCAGCTACATAAAAGGTTATGTATTGAGGCAAGGGTTGGGGTGAAGATGGTGGTTCAGTGCAGAGAGTAATTGAGCATCACATGGCAACATGGAGAGGACTGTGGGAAGGAATTGATTCTTCTGTAGTAGTAAAATTTTCTGGCAAGTTCGAAGGCACATTGCAAGTGATTAAAAATAATTTATAGAAAAGAAAAACAGTAAGAATTGATATTTTATGCAGTTTATATAATACTCTACTTTTTTCCATTTATTTGCGTATAAATAATAAGGGTGTCTTGCTCTTTCCAATGGATTGTCAGTTTTACTTTATTGTCCATCGAAGGACAAAATGTTTTAAGCCAGTATCAGATTTGATATCCATTTTTGGACCCTGCTGAACTGAACAATTGTAGGGCTAGCCTGGAATATGACATTCAGGCACTGGGCAACCTTCATTAGCACCATGACCCACAAATGCTTTGGAGCCCTCGCTCAGGCTGACCAGGTCTGATGAATTTGATGCTGAGGAAAGGTCCGTCCAGATCCAAAGCATTCTCTAAAATAGGAAGAGATAACAGAGCACCTGCTGCCATTTTTCTGCACCCCAGTTCCTATGTTTTCGTACATAGGACATGGAAACAAGGCTAAGCGACTCAACTATGCACGAAAACATAGGAACTGACCTGAATTCAGTAAGGCAATCCCACAGCAGTGGCATACATCATTCATCATGGAGAAACTCTGTTGCCTCGTACACACGACTGGTTTTCCCAGCAGGAAAAAAAAACGACGCTTTTCCCCACGGGATTCCTCCCAAGCCTGCCTTACATACACACGGTCACAGAAAAGACCGCTGAACTTTTGAATGCCAAGAACGGTGACGTCAAAAACTACGGCGAACTGACAAAATTAAGTTCTATGCTTCCGCGCATGCGTCAAATTGTTTACGAGCATGCACGTTTTTTTTCCCCCTCGGGAAAGCATACAGACGACCGTTTTTCTCAGCAGGAATTTTTCCTGACGGGAAAAGAGAGCTGGTTCTCTTTTTTTTTTTCTGTGAGTTTTCCTGTCGGGAAAACTGCGATGGAGCATACACACGGCCGGTTTTCCCCACCAAAAGCTATCATGGCAGTTTTCTTGTCGGGGAAAACCGGTCGTATGTACGAGGCATAAGCCTTGCTGTGGCAAGATAGGTAGATCTGAGCCAGACACTTATGTAGAATGGATGCTTAATGTAAACAAGACGTTAACATACCGAACTGTACACGGTTTATGTGTTTTAATTTTTTGTTTTATATTTGAAATATAAAGTATATCTAAACCTTAAACCAAAAATGTAATATATTGCAGCTTACCAATTTTTTGTGGTGGTGGTTACATTAGCTTTAATTTTCACCTGGCAATCCTTCCTGTAACACACTTCCTGAGAAAATGTTCCCTCATGGTACTGTATGGAACAGCAGTGTTGCCCACCTTGGGACTGGAAGTCTTAAGATTACAAAGCTTCTCCCTTCTGGCATGATTTGTTATTATCGAATGGATATAACACTGTTTTCTCTTATTGTCCATGGACCAACGCAGCTCTCATACTGATTACATGTGGGTATATGTCCCTGCTCGCAGGAGAAGACCTAGGCAGAATGTTAGAGGTTAAAACATTCTAGAACAAACCAGAGCTGAACAGCCCCGCCCAGGGGGGCGGTCCCTCCGGACATTACCCTTCCACCTGCAGCTAATCAGCCTCAGTATTTTTCTGCCTAGCAGAAGGAGAAGACGTGGCTCTCTAGAGCCAGTCTCCTGGAAGATTTTACTTTTGATTCTTATTCCTTTGGGAATTTTATTATTTTATTTTTGAGACCTTCAATCAACTGTCGGCTGGGCAACAGGTTGGGTACACTAGTATCCTCGTAGTCTTCCCTGTCCGACCATCGAGCGTGCTGATCCTCGCCTTGCGTGCGTGAGACTCAGTTCACGACATGCCCCATGACTCCAGGGGTGGCCGGGTTGCTTTCATGCTCCCGCGGTCCCCTCAAGATTGAACAGTACTTGACTGACTGTATCTCTCGCGGTGGACCGGGCCGACGGCTACGCAGTACGACTCTGTGATAGGTCTGTCTGAAACAAGCCAGTGGGTCCCTGAAAGGGACGGGTAAGTAGTCTCTCCTACTGCAGGTGAGTACATGCTGGCTGTGTTTCTGTGTGTGGGGGTTTCTCCCTGTTCCCCCCCCCCTGTTATGCTGCTCTCTGCACCCTGTACTGGTGCTGTGCTGTGGGGTGCTTGGGGGTCACTCTGGCCTGGTTGGGCGCTCATGTCTGCAGTTTTTTCTGGTGTGTGAGGTGATTATTGCGTGCGCCATTGGCGCTGTTTGAGGTGGTTATTGCGTGCGCCATTGGCGCGCATTAGAGCTTTGAATTTTGCGCTCGGCGGCCATCTTGGCGTTCAGTGGAACAGTTATAGCTGCGGATGGCGGCCATTTTCTTGTGGCCGCCGCGCATTTATTTCTGGCGGCGCGAATCCCCTCACAATCTCCTCACAGACTGAGCTGTCCTTAAGGGTTGGTGGGTCCTCCCGGGTATCCCCTCCTCAGCGTAGCCAGTGGGTGGACTGTATATTCACTGTATAGTGTATAAGGTCTCAGAGGGTGGCGTTTATGGAGTCTGATACACCTGCTCTCCACATTGCCTGGGGCAACTGGCAGTGCTGCACAGTTAAACATGTTCATATGTTTCCTGCACCTGCGGTCCTTATGGACCAGTTGTCAGCAGTCCTGGAATCATTCCTGCCAGAATGGAAGCGGTGTGCGAGCAAAAGGAGCTATAAGCCCCCTCCCCCCACAAAAATCTTTAGTGAAGGAGTGCTCTGAGTCAGATATGGGCCTAGCTATTGGGCTCAGGACCCTACCTCTGAATATTTAATGTTTATGAACAGGACATTCCCTTGTGAGGAAGACTCCAGTTCTGTGTCAGTGAATGACAGGGCGCTTGTAAGTGATCTCATTGATGATGTGAGAAACACACTCAGGCTGAAATTGCTGTGACAAGCTTTTCTTTTACACAGTTTCCTCACTGTTTTCCTCACATGCTGCCTCAAGAGCAGCATGGATGAGGGAGGACTTTATTCATTTATGTCTCTAATCCCTGTGAGCCTTGTGTGTGATACCTGAGGTAACATTTCCCGCCATTTCCTGGGGAATGATTTGAGCTCTGACAGACACACGGTCTGAGGATCAGAGGTTACCTGTTACCTGCATGCTGCTTCAGCAGCACAGTCAAGCAGGTTGGAATGATACAGAGAAGATTATGCGCCTCTGCGCCATAATTTAAACTCATCCTATACCTCTACACTGCATACATTCACAGTGTATGTATGTGTTATTGGTCTCTGTGTCTGCGTGGCTGTCCCCACGTTCCAATGCTGTGTTTCAGTGCCATACATGATATAAACATACAAAATATGTTTATGCACGACTCCAGATACATTCAGAGTATATGTATGTATCATACTCTCTGGGCTGGCGGGGGCTCCGGTGTCCTCCCGCACTCTCATGGTATGTGCGCTTCGGCTCTCTGCACAGTATAGACATGTTCAATATGTTTATTGCACATATTATACATGTTTACAGTATGGGTATACTGTTTGCGTGGGGTTCCTCCGGGTACTCCGGTTTCCCCCCACGCTCCAATGGAAATGCACAGCATAAACATGTGCAATATTATGTTGATTCACATGCTATCATTCCTACACGGTATCTGTGTGCTGTCTGCATGGAGTTTTTCCGAGTGGGCGCTTCGGCGCTATGCACAGTCTAAATTTGTGCGATTGGACCTACCCGGTATGTCTTTGCAGTCTGCGTGGGTTTCCGCCCACGCTACATGACATGCATGCCTTTGGTGCAATACACAATGTAAACATACACATTATGTTTATACACTACACTAAATACATTCACAGTAGTTGTAGGTATTGCATTCTCTGAGTATGCGTGGGGTACTTCGGTTCCTCCCACGCGCCAACGGTGTGCGCGCCTTCGGTGCTATGCACACATGAGCTTGTGCAAAAGGTTTAGCACACACACTATAATACCTATACGGTATGCGTATGCAGTCTGCGTGGGTTTCTGCCCATGCTACATGACATGCATGCCTTTGGTGCAATACACGGTGTAAACATACACATTATGTCTATACACTACACTAAATACATTTACAGTAGCTGTAGGTATTGCATTCTCTGAGTATGCGTGGGGTACTTCGGTTCCTCCCACGCGCCAACAGTGTGCGCGCCTTCGGTGCTATGCACACATGGGCTTGTGCAAAATGTTTAGCACACATACTATAATACCATAAACGGTATGCGTATGCAGTCTGCATGGGTTTCATCCGGGTGCTCAGGTTTCTCCCCTGCGTTCCAATGGTGTGCGCATTCTCAGCGCTATGCACAGTATAAACATGTGCAATTTGTTTATTCGCAGGCTAACATACCTCCACGGTTGTGTACGCAATCTGTGTGGCTGGTTTACGTCCAGGCCCCGATGATGTGCACGCCTTCGTCGCTGGCACAGTATATACGCGTTTAATAGGTTTATCCACAAATACTAAACTACATACGCCGTATGTGGTGGTATTATGCTCTTTTTGGCTGGGTGGGTTTTCTCCCACACTCTCCATTTGTGCGTTTGACGCAATACATAGTATAAACTATGTGTTTGCACAATCAGCACCTATCCATGGGTAGCTGCTGGATGGAGCATTGTCACAAGGATCCCTGGTTTCAGGGGTATCACTTTCCACCTGCTTTCAGTGGTGATCAGAAGCGCTGGCTTGGACTGTGTTCGCCAGGCTGGGGTTGGCGTTGCGCCCATTAGTGGCTGCGTCTCTGGCATTTTTTGTAGCTCAATGACTGGGCAAAAGCCTCTGCTTCATTCATCAGTCGTCTAGCAGGTGCACTACAACTGCTTTAGCCTTTAGGGTCTCTGTGCCCGGGGTGGGTTTGCGCCACCTGTGGAGGCTGAGGTACTAGTCCTCTGACCGAGTTTCTAGGGAAGTTCCGTCAAGTTGCCTTTATTGGCCAACATTTGAGGCACCCTGTACACTGGGGCCTCCCTTCTCCGATACATTGCAGAGTCTCTTTGGGATTTTCATACGTCTCGCTGCAAGACGGTCCTGTCGGCCGTGTGCATTGCAGGCGAAGGGTCCTTGCATCCGGAGGTGTTTCCACCTTCTTTACCGGAGGTGGGGCACCGGAAGTGGACCTTGTGGCCTCTCGACTCACTCGCAAGGTGGCAAGATCGTGGTCAGGTCCAGGGACCCCTGGGTGGATGCGTTAGAAGCCCGTGGGGGCAGTATCGCCTGATATATGCTTACCCTCTGCTACTGTTGTTGCCTCGCCGGCTTCGCAGAGCATACTTCATCCTGCTTTACAGTCCTTGGCTTTAATGGCATGGCTGTTTAAAGCCAGGTGCTAAAGGACCGAGTTCTCTCGTATTCGGTCATCTCTTCTATGTTGTTGACACGGGAATCTTCCTCCAGAAAGATATCTCACCGTACCTGGAAGGCTTACATCGCTATGTGCGAGGAACTTGAGTGGCATCCTCGGATGTTTTCCGTTCCCAGGATTTTGCTGTTCTTACAGCGTGGTGTGACCCAAAAGCTGGCCTTGCATACCTTTTTTTGAGGGTCGGATTTCGGCCCGGACTGTCTTTTTCAACGACCGCTGCCGGGCCATTCCTTGATTAGCACCTTTTGGGCAGGGGGTTCGCCATGTGGTCCCCCCCTGTCAAGCCTCCTCTCCCTACTTGGGATCTGATTTTGATGCATCTCGGTTCTCCAAGAACATCCCTTTGAGAATATCAGAGAGATTCCTCTCTTGACCTTGTCCCGGAAGTTGGCCTTATTGGCCATTGCTTCGGTTAGACGGGTGTCTGAGTTGGCAGCCTTATCTGGCAAGTCGCCTTACTTGGTCCTCCATAAGGATATGTTGGTGTTGCGCCCACGACCATCCTTCTTTTCTAAGGATGGTCTTGGCCTTTCACCTTAAGAAGAAAATTGTTCTTCCGTCCTTGTGTCCTCACCCATCGCTTCCCTGAGAGTTTGCGCTTCATACATTAAGATAGGTACAAGCCTTACGAGTGTACCTGTCTGCTACTGTTTCCATTCGGAAATCTGTGTCTGGTCCAAAACAGGGCCGAGCGGTGTCGTCTGCCACCGTCTTTAGGTGGATCAGGCAGACCGTCATACAGGCCTATGCCCTTAAGGGGAGGGCGCCTCCCTTTCCGGTTGCGGCGCATTCCACCAAGGCAATTGGTGCTTCCCGGGCCTTCCGACATCAAGCTTCGGTTGCACAAGTGTGCAAGGCGACGACCTGGTCGTCCGTTCATACCTTTTCAAAGTTCTACAAGGTTGATGTGGCTGCATCTTCGGATGCTTCCTTTGGCCGCAAAGTGTTGCAGGCTGCTGTCTAATGTTGCAACTCCTCCGTTGAGGGGCTCTGCTGGTTTGGAGTGAAGTTTTGGTTGTTCCTTACTTTTTTTGCTCCCACCCTTTTCTTATACTGCTTTGGGACGTCCCACATGTAATCAGTATGAGAGCTGCGTCGGTCCATGGACGATAAGAGAAAATAGGATTTTTGTACTCACCGTAAAATCCGTTTCTCTGACGTCCATGGACCGACGCAGCACCCACCCTTCCTTTTAAGTTTGTACTGCTTTGTTACGAACTGAGGCTGATTAGCTGCAGGTGGAAGGGTAATGTCCGGAGGGACCGCCACCCTGGGCGGGGCTGTTCAGCTCTGGCTTGTTCTAGAATGTTTTAACCTCTAACATTCTGCCTAGGTCTTCTCCTGCGAGCAGGGACATATACCCACATGTAATCAGTATGAGAGCTGCGTCGGTCCATGGACGTCAGAGAAACGGATTTTACGGGGAGTACAAAAATCCTATTTTTAATTGTATATTTACCAGACAATAGGGAAGCAAATAGGAGTTCATTCTAAGAGTGTGTGTATACAGTATCTCACAAAAGTGAGTACACCCCTTACATTTTTGTAAATATTATATTATATCTTTTCATGTGATAACACTGAAGAAATTACACTTTGCTACAATGTAAAGTAGTGAGTGTACAGCTTGTATAACAGTGTAAATTTGCTGTCCCCTCAAAATCACAACACATAGCCATTAATGTCTAAACTGCTGGCAACAAAAGTGAGTACACCCCTAAGTGAAAATGCCCAAATTGCGCCAAATTAGCCATTTTCCCTCCCCGGTGTCATGTGACTCGGGAGTGTTACAAGGTCTCAGGTGTGAATGGGGAGCAGGAGTGTTAAATTTGGTGTTATCACGCTCACTCTATCATACTGGTCAGTGGAAGTTCAACATGGCACCTCATGGCAAAGAACTGTCTGAAGATCTGAAAAAAATTATTGTTGCTCTACATAAAGATATGTAAATATTGAAAGTGTGTAGTACTGCGCCAATCCTATAATAGAAAACTTGTTATGTGCAGCCAACCACTCAAAATCAGACAGGAAAAGGTTAAATAAATATTTAAAAAGTGTGGCGCCAATGAATGATGAGGAATAACCTCAACCGTGCAATATGAAATAAGTATATGTAAATTTTAAATTGAACACAATATAGTGGTAAGTATACCCTGTGACATGTGCATAATATACAATTTTACAATTAAATTTTACAATTAAAGGCGTATTATCCCTGTAAGAAATGTAAGGTCTGTTTGATTAACACCTGTGGGAAACGTAAAACTGACACCTTTAGATCTACGTCTACCGGTGTTAGTTACCAAATGAAACATTTTGCCACCTGTGCGACCAAATATATTGTTTATTTGCTTACCTGCCCCTGCGGGAAGCAGTATGTAGGGCGTACTATCCGCACATTTTCTATCAGGGTAGAGGAACATCTTACCAGTATTAAAAAGGGTAAGACGAACCATAGTGTTCCCAGACACTATTTGGAGTTCCATAATAAAGATCCTAAAGGTACTACATTTCAAATTATAGATAAGTTTATCCCTAGTTGGAGGGGGGAGTCCCGCATTAGGGGGGTCTCCCAGTTAGAAACTTACTGGATTTACCAGCTCAAATGTTATAGGCCATATGGCCTTAACATTGACTGGGATATTAATGCTTTTATTAATCAAGCTTAATTCCATATAGATTGACTATATCCCCTTGTATGCAATATTTTCGCCATATTAACTGTGATTATAGAAGTTATTTCTGTGTACTATATATGTACCATGACGACACCTTTATATGTTCCTTATTTCCGGGATACTGGTCCAAATATTGATATTAATTTATTATATATTTACCACCATGCTGTGCACGGATTAGAATTATTATTCTGATCACCGTATATGGAGTAATAGTTATCATATAATGAACTACATATACTGGTTTTTGTAATAGGTTGTTTTGGCCAATAAGCACTACACCAAACACTGAAAAGTTTTTCCATATTGACATGAATGGATGTTCTCCCCAATCCATTAAGAAATATGATGCATCATATAAGTATTACTGCTTGTTTTGATACACGTCCTTGAAGATTAGCATTTACGACATTATATATGTCAGGTAGGGCGCTGATCTTGTGTCAGGCATTGTGTCTGATGCTGCGTGAGGGCGAGGATGACGGGAGATAGTCTGTGATCATGATGGCTGGACTCACAGCACACTACACGCCCCAGGTTGCTTTGCGGCTGGTCGTGCCGCCATGACGTCATGACGTAGTGACGTAGCGGCGGTGATAGGGGAGTGTGGTACGGCCTCGGGGTGAGACTACATTTCCCAGACTGCCGTATGAGTGACGCTCACGCTGGGACGGAGCGTCACGGGATGCTGACATACCTCTGCACACCGACGATCATGGTCACATGACGGATGACGTGGCGAGGTCTTTTTTAGCAATCTCTTCCCTATTGGCTCACCATTTAGGTGATAATATCTAATACCCTCTATGATTGGACAGAGGGATCCCGGAGATATGGGATAGAAATTATATCACAACTGTTTCAAATTTATGATTACTCTTCTTATATATAAGCGTGGAGGTCAGTGGGCTTGTTGTATTTCCCAGTAGATGTTTGTTAAGACGAAACCGGTCGGATAATACACCAGCTCCAGCTGACTTGACCACGCTGTCTTCGTTTTTGTACTGCTGTGCTGTGGAGTGTCGTGGCTTTTCTTATATTTGCTTTTTTATATATTTGCTTTTTAAGAATTTTTATCGAGTGTTCACATTGCTTGAACTTTAAAACGGATGTTTTAATAAATCGTTTTTGGATTTACACCATGTGGAGAATCTTTTCCCTGTTTTTCATGGCTATGACCTATTGAGGTGCTTTGCGATTTGGGATTGGATCGTTCTTGATAAAATAGAAGTGCTGCCAGCTCTAAGAGGAGGCGTTCTACAGACTCCGGTTGTCGCTCCCCTGTCTCTGAAAGAGACAAAGCCTGAAAGATCCATCCGCCGTACGGCGCATTGGATCCATCATAGCTGGTAAGAGTATCCCTTTCTCCTTTATGGATCCATGGTGAAGGCACTCCCGGGTGAAAGTATATACCTAGTGGTCTACTACATCCAATATACTTCCCGGTATACGGATAAGGTCATCCCAAGTTCTTCGGGAGATTCTTTGCTGGAACTTTCCTTCAGTGTATGACCATTATATTGGCAGACACTCATCAAAGTTACCCCATATGAACTTGACACCCATTATATAAAAGTTTTGTTTGTTTTGTTTGTTTTGTTTGTATATGCACGATATAGCTATTGGTTCACCACCTGCTGACTGTCAGTAGAGACAGGTGGATGAGGCATCGTTTTATGCTATATGGTATTTTCATGTAAAATTGTATATTATGCACATGTCACAGGGTATACTTACCACTATATTGTGTTCAATTTAAAATTTACATATACTTATTTCATTATATTGCACGGTTGAGGTTATTCCTCATCATTCATTGGCGCCACACTTTTTAAATATCTACATAAAGATAGCCTAGACTAGAAGAAGATTGCCAAGACTCTAAAACTGAGATGCAGCACGGTGGCCAAGACCATACAGCGGTTTAACAGGACATGTTCCACTCAGAACAGGCCTCGCCATGGTCGACCAAAGAAGTTGCGTGCACGTGCTTAGCGTCACATCCAGAGGTTGTCTTTGGGAAGTAGACATATGAGTGCTGCCAGCATTGCTGCAGAGGTTGAAGGGGTGGGGGTCAGCCTGGCAGTGCTCTGACCATACGCTGCACACTGCATCAAATTGGTCTGCATGGCTGTCGTCCCAGAAGGAAGCCTCTTCTAAAGATGATGCACAAGAAAGCCCGCAAACAGTTTGCTGAAGACAAGCAGACTAAGGGCATGGATTACTGGAACCATGTCCTGTGGTCTGATGAGACTAAGATAAACGTATTTGGTTCAGATGGTGTCAAACGTGTGTGGTGGCAACCAGGTGAGGAGTAAAAAGAAAAGTGTGTCTTGCCTACAATCAAGCATGGTGGTGGGAGTGTCATAGTCTGGGGCTGCATGAGTGCTGCCGGCACTGGGGAGCTACAGTTTATTGAGGGAACCATGAATGCCAACATGTACTGTGACATACTGAAGCAGAGCATGATCCCCCACCCTTCAAAGACTGGGCAACAGGGCAGCATTCCAACATAATGACCCCAAACACACCTCAAAGATGACTACTGCCTTGCTAAAGAAGCTGAGGGTAAAGGTGATGGACTGGCCAAGCATGTCTCCAGACCTAAACCCTATTGAGCATCTGTGGGGCATCCTCAAATAGAATGTGGAGGAACGCAAGGTCTCTAACATCCACCAGCTCTGTGATGCTGTCATGGATGAGTGGAAGAGGACTCCAGTGGCGACCTGTGAAGCTCTGGTGAATTCCATGCCCAAGGGGGTTAAGGCAGTGCTGGAAAATAATGGTGGCCACACAAAATATTGACATATTGAGTTCTTTGCCATGAGGTGTCTAGAACTTCCAGTGACCAGTATGAGAGCGATAGCACCAAATATACCACATCTGCTCCCCATTCACACCTGAGACCTTGTAACACTAACGTGTGGCTAACTGGGCCCAATTTAGACATTTTCACTTAGGGGTGTACTTACTTTTGTTGCCAGCGGTTTAAACATTAATGGCTGCGTGTTTTTATTTTGAGGGGACAGCAAATTTACACTGTTACACAAGCTGTACGCTCACTACTTTACATTGTAGCAAAGTGTAATTTCTTCAGTGTTGTCACATGAAAATATATAATAAAATATTTACAAAAACGTGAGGGTCTACACACTTTTGTAAGATACTGTGTATGTATGCATGTGTGTGTATCTATGCGTGTGTGTGTGTGTGTGTGTGTGTGTGTGTGTATATATATATATATATATATATATATATATATATATATATAAATAAATATAATGTGTGTGTGTGTATATTTCTATATATGTGAAAATGGGGGGGGTGTAATGGCGCTTGCTAAAAACAAATCCCTTTAATTAAAGTGCAACAAAGTGGGTCAATACTAAAGTTAAAAATTATAAAGGCTATATAATCCGTGATGTGATAACATCTTACACAATATGTATAAAAGAATAATCCAATAAAGTGCTCCAATATTAAAGGCAAAAAATTCCATGCAATAGATCCCATGCAAACGTATAAACAACAAATGTGAGTCTCAGTAAAAAATACAAATCTTCTGTGCAAAAATAGAGCTCTAATAACAATAAAGTGCAAATAGTGAGTCTCTGTGTAGTCAAAAAATAAATGAAACAAGTGTCCAAAAATACAATAAAAAATGAGTCTCTGTGCAGTGTAAAAAATATATAAAATCCAAAGTAGTAGTGCAGAACAGATCCACCTTCCACAAGTGGCTAATCACATGCAGGGGCTTCTATCCAAGTGCTCTAATCCAAGTGCCTACTTTTCCCCCAGCCTCTCACCTTGGCTGGCTTGTAATCAAGCCTCTTCAGTTGACCCAATGGCATATGCAGCTCCTCAGCTAGATTGATATCCCTCACTGGCTATGGATCCCGGAGTGACCATGTGATTCCTCTGCATCAGTAAACGCTTTGGAGTGGGGCACTAGGTTCTCAGAAGTTAGATAAAACACAGGGGCGCTCCCATAGTGTGATACCATTCAAAATATTTATTTAAAACAACATGGAAACACTTTCCGTACATCAATTACTGTTCAACAGACGCATGTATTCTCATACAAACATAGGCACTTCCGCTCTCGGCCGCAGGGCGGAAGTAATGTCACCACTGGCTCTTCTCCCTGGTCCCTTACGCGTTACGTGGCTGTACACACCACTTATGAGGAGCTGCATCTGCCATTGGGTCAACTGAAGAGGCTTGATTACAAGGCAGCCAAGGTGAGAGGCTGGGGGAAAAGTAGGCACTTGGATTAGAGCACTTGGATAGAAGCACCTGCATGTAATTAGCCACTTGCGGATGGTGGAGCTGTTCTACACTACTACTTTGGATTTTATATTTTTTATACTGCACAGAGACTAATTTTTTATTGTATTTTTGGACACTTGTTTAATTAATTTTTTGACTACACAGAGACTCACTATTTGCACTTTATTGTTATTAGATCTCTATTTTTGCACAGAAGATTAGTATTTTTTACTGAGACTCGCATTTGTTGTTTATACCTTTGCATGGGATCTATTGCATGGAATTTTTTTGCCTTTAATATTGGAGCACTTTATTGGATTATTATTTTATACATATTGTGTAAGATGTTATCACATCACGGATTATATAGTCTTTATAATTTTTAACTTTAGTATTTACCCACTTTGATGCACTTTAATTAAAGTGATCTGTTTTTAGCAAACACCACCCCCCCCCCCATTTTCACATGTTTGTTGGTGTGTGAACACCTTTTAGTTGTGGCAGCTGCTTAGTTTATTAGTTAGTAGATTTATTTGGTCTTTATCCTGGTTTGCGCATCAATTACCCCCCATTTTTATATTTCTATATATACAGTGTTTGCCCACTGACAAAGAAATTATAATTCTAATGGTAGGTTTATTTTAACAGTGAGAGACAAAATAACAACAAAAATATCCAAAAAAATGCATTTCAAAAAAGTTATAAATTGATTTGCATTTTAATGAGAGAAAAAAGTATTTGATCCCCTATCAATCAGCAATATTTCTGGCTCCCAGGTGTCTTCTATACAGGTAATGAGCTGGGATTAGGAGCACTCTCTTAAAGGTAATCCTAATCCTAATCTCAGCTTGTTACCTGCATAAAAGACACCTGTCCTCAGAACCAATCTGATTCCAATCTCTCCACCATGGCCAAGACCAAAGAGCTGTCAAAGAATGTCAGGGAAAAGATTGTAGACCTACACAAGGCTGGAATGGGCTACAAGACTATTGCCAAGAAGCTTGGTGAGAGGGTGACAACAGTTGGTGCAATTATTTGCGAATGGAGGAAACAAAAAATAACTGTCAATCTCCCTCGGTCTGGGGCTCAATACAAGATCTCACCCTGTGGAGTTTTAATGATCATGAGAAATATGAGGAATCAGCCCGAACTACACGGGAGAATCTTGTCAATGATCTCAAGGCAGCTGGGACCATAGTCACCTAGAAAACAATTGGTAACCCACTACACCGTGAAGGACTGAAATCCTGCAGCGCCCACAGGGTCCCCTTGCTCAAAAAAGCACATGTGCAGGCCCATCTGAAGTTTCCTAATGAACATCTGAATGATTCAGAGGAGAACTGGGTGAAAGTGTTGCGGTCAGATAAGACCAAAATCAAGCTCTTTGGCATCAATTCAAATCGCCGTGTTTGGAGGAGAAGAAATGCTGCCTATGACCCCAAAAACACTATCCCCACAGTCAAACATGGAGGTGGAAACATGCTTTGACTGTGTTTTTCTGCTAAGGGGACAGGACAACTTCACTGCATCAAAGGGACGATGGACAGGGCCATGCACTGTCAAATCTTGGATGAGAACCTCCTTGGTTGGGTATTCCAGCATGATAATGACCCAAAACATACAGCCAAGGCAACAAATGAGTGGCTCTAGAAGAAGCACATTAAGGGGCTGGAGTGGTCTAGCCAGTCTCCAGACCTTAACCACTTGCCGCCCGCCCTATTACAGAATGACGGCGGCAAAGTGGTTTCAATATCCTGACCGGATGTCATATGACGTTGGCAGGATAACAAGCCGCTGCGCGCCCCCCGGCGATCGTTGTTGCGGGGTGTCAGTCTAACTCTTTACCACGTGATCAGCCGTGTCCAGCCGTGATCACGATGTAAACAAGAAGAGCCGTGATCGGCTTTTCCTCACTCCCGTCTGTCAGACGCGAGTAGAGGATAGCCGATCGGCTGCTCCTCTGACAGGGGGGGTTTGTGCTGATCGATTATCAGTGCAGCCCCCCGAGGATGCCCACACTGGACCACCAGGGGTGCCACCAGACCACCAGGGATGCCCACCACCAGGTATGCCACCCTAGACCACCAGGGATGCTAATCAGTGCCCACAATGGATGCCAATCAGTGCCCACAATGGGCATCACTGATTGGCAGGCATTATTGTTTGGCACTGATTGGCATCCATCATTACAGTACATCAGTGCCACCTATCAGTGCCCATCCGTGCCACGTATCAGGGCCCATCCGTGCCACCTATCAGTGCCCATCCGCGCCGCCTATCCGTGCCCATCTATGCCGCCTACCCGTGCCCATCCATGCTGCATATCAGTGCCGCATATTAGTGCCCATCAATGCCACCTCATCAGTGCCACCTCATTGGTGCCACCTCATCGGTGCCCGTCAGTGCAGCCCCATTAGTGAAGGAGAAAACTTACTTATTTACAAAGTTTTGTAACTGAAACAAAAAAATTTTTTATTTTTCTAAATTTTTGGTCTTTTTTAAAAAAAAATTAGCAGAAAATAAAAATCCCAGAGGTGATCAAATACCACCAAAAGAAAGCTCTATTTGTGGGAACAAAATGATAAAAATTTAGTTTGGGTACAGTGTAGCATGACCGCGTAATTGTCATTCAAAGTGCAACAGTGCTGAAAGCTGAAAATTGGTCTGGGCAGGAAGGTGTATAAGTGCCCTGTATGGAAGTGCTTAATCTCATAGAAAATATGCGGAGGGAGCTGAAGGTTCCAAAACCTTTACCTGGAGAGTATGTGCAAAGAGAAGTGGGACAAAATCCCTCCTGAGATGTATGCAAACCTGGTGGCTAACTATAAGAAACGTCTGACCTCTGATTGGCAACAAGGGTTTTGCCACCAAGTACTAAGTCATGTTTTGCGAACGGGTCAAATAACGGAAAATTGTTTACTCAGCTTTCCGTAATTTTCCTATCCTGACGCATCCCATGGCAGCACACACACTGGGTTATGACTCCGCCCTCACAACCTGATAGGACTGGTTAGCTATAAGTGTTGAAGAGGAGTCCACCGCTGAATTCTCAGTATCTATTACCTTAGACGGGTGGGTATCTGTGTGCTGCCATGGGATGCGTCAGGAAAGGAAAATTACGGAGAGGTGAGTATACAATTTTCAGTTTTCCTGACGGATCATGGCAGCACACACTGGGAAATAAATCGCTACATGGGTGGATGCTTTTAAAAGATTTTTATTTTATCCACAGGATATGGAAGAATTAGCTTTAATGATCGATCTTCCAAATTCAACCGTTGTTAACCGAGCCGGGTATATTCTGTAATGAGACATGAACGTGGTTCTAGAAGACCAAGTTGCTGCCTTGCATATCGTTTCCGGTGACACTTCGTGCGGTATAATTAACAGGTTTTCTGCTCTCTTGAATGGGTTAGTAACCTCCAGATATGAAGAAATAATTGATTTGATATCCAATGATTGTGGATTCCCTTGGCTAGTGAGGAACGCTGGTAGATCTCTGGATTGAAGTAGAAAGCAGATGCTACCTTAGGTATGAATTGCTCTGACGGTCTTAGAACGACTCTATCAGGATAGAAAACTAAATGGGGTTCTTTCATTGATAGTGCTTGCAGCTCGGACACTCTCTTTGCGGTGGTTATTGCAACTAAAAAGGCTAATTTGAGCGTCAAGTCCCATAAGGATATCGACTCCAAAGGAAAAAAGGGTTCTTTTGATAAGGCCTCTAGAACTATTGATAAGTCCCATGTTGGGAAGGTCGGCTTTCTAGGTGGTCTTATTTTCAAACATGCTTTTAGAAATTGAATTATGAGGGGATTGAAGGCCTATTTGATTCCCATCATGGCTGACAAGGCAGATAACCTTTGTGGTACTCGAACTTAGACCTCTTTCCAGGCCTAGTTGTAAAAATTCGAGAATTTGTGATACTGTAGGAGAAAGTGAGTGCCAGGACTGTTGTGCTAATGTAGTGAATCTTTCCCAAATTCTGTTATAAGTGCTGTTAGTTGACTTTTTCCTGGCCTGTTGCAAGGTAGCCACCACCCTTAGAGAGCAACCTTGATCTAGTAGCCTCTCCCCTTCAATTTCCAAGCCATTAGGTGTAGTCTTTGTGGTGCTGGATGCAGGAACTGGCCCTGTGAGAGTAAATCCAGGGTTACTGGAAGAGGTAATGTGTCCTCTGTACTCAGTTGTAGGATGAACGACGGCCTCCTCGGCCAAAACGGTATTACCGCTATAACCGTGGACGTCAAGCTCCTCAGTCTGGCCAGGAATCTGGCTATTAAGGGGATTGGAGGAAATGTATAACCCAGACGGAACTTTCACGGGTGATGGAGACAGTCGACCCCTAATGCTGTTGGATAGGCGGCTCTTGCCAGAAACTTGGTACACTTGTTGTTCATTGTTGCTGCCAGGTTGATATCGGGAATGCCCCACCTGTGTGTTGGAAGGGAGAAGGCTTGGTGACTCAGCGACCATTTGTTTGAGATGAATATTCTGCTTAGATCATCCACAAGTTGGTTCTGCACTGCTGGGACGTACACCGCTTTCAGGTCTTCCAGATGGATTTGGGCCCAGTCGAGGATAGGGCGCACCCCCTGCATGAGAGAGCTGCTCCGGGTGCCTCCCTGCCTCCGGATGTAATTTCTTGCCACCATATTGTCCATGCGTACTAAAACACTCTTCCCTGTGAGGGATGGCCTGAACGCTAGAAGAGCCGGAAAGGCGGCCCTGAGCTCCAGGATGTTCGAGACTACGCCCTGGGGGTGAAAAAACCAAAGGCCCTGTACCGACTGATCCCGGTAATGTGCTCCCCATCCCTGGAGACTGGCATCTGATGTAATTATTTCCGCCTGAGGAGGCACAATGTGTCTGACATTTTAAGTTGCTGACTCGCGTCCGCCACCATTCAGATTGTTTTACCGATTTGCTGATGAAGATTTGTTGATTCATTGATGTTCCATTCCATTGTTTCAGGAACAAGATCTGGAATGTCCTTGTATGCCGCAGGGACCACTGGACCATCGGGAAGGTGGTAGACATGGATCCCAATATGCTTAGAAATGTCCTGGCAGGTAAGTGTGCTGCTGCTGTCGGTCTTCTTATTTTCTGGACTAATGGTCCTATTTTCTCTTGGGGAAGACCCACCGTGTTGGTATTGGTGTTTAGTTACGCTCCTAAAAAGATCATCAATTGGGTTGGCTCCAGACTGCTTTTCTTCCAATTTATTATCCGCCTGAATTGTTGTAATGTGGAGATTAGTATTCCTCGATGTTGGAGCAGTGATTGCTGGCTGTCGGCCAGGAGGAGAATATCGTAGAGATAGTGGTGGACTCTCAGTCTTTTCTCTCTTGGATATGCTATCATCGGAAACAGAATTTTCGTGAACGTTCTGGGAGCCGTCGATATTCCAAATGGAAGGCTCTGGAATTGAAAATGTTGCCGTCCTACTGCAAAACGTAAGTATTTTTGAAAACTTTGGTGTATAGGAATATGCAGATGGGCATTGGATAAATATATTGACAACATCCAGTCTTTTGTATTTACTGCCAGTAGTATGGATTGGAGGCTTTCCATTTTGAAAGATTCTACCAGGATCGTCCTGTTGAGGTTCTTCAGATATAAAACCGGTCGCAGGTCCCCCATCTTTTTCTTCATGAGAAAGAGGGGGGGGAATAAAACCCTTTGCCCTCCTGGTGCTGAGCAATTTCCACAACCGCCTGTTTTTGTAGCAACTCTAGTACATACTTGATTAGAAGATTTTGCTTTAGTAGAGATAATGGAAGTTGGGTATTTTGGAAGTGTACTCTGGGAATTCTGCACTTGAATCTCCATTTGTGGCCCTCGCGGATTGTGGATATTGTCCACGGATCCTTTATGTGGTCTGCCCATACCTGTGTAAATAGCCTGGCTCCAACTAACATGGGCTGGGCAAGCGTGCCATCAAAACCATTTTTGTTGGTCCCCTGTACTGGGAGTTTTGGGTTTCTGTGTCCTCAGAAAAGACGATTGGGTATTCTGCCAATTTTGTTTAAATTCTTTGCCTGGCCTGTATGATCTTGCTTCTCTTTTCGGAAGATTGCGTCTAAAAGGTGGTATCTTTTGCTGCTTCGGCCTTCTGTCAGAGGGGATAAGGCCCGATTTTCCACCTGTGACCTTTGAGATAGCCAGGTCAAACTTGGGTCCGAACAAGTTGGTTCCGTCGTAGGGGATCTTGCACCAGTTAGATTTGGAAGCCTTATCCACGACCCACGGCTTTAGCCATAGGGCTCTTCTGGACATAAAGGACGCCAACATTGCCCTTGCTGCTGCCGATCTTATTATGTCTACTGATGCTTCGGCTACGAAGTCTCCTGCTTGGCTGAGTTCTTGTAGAGCAGATACAATTCTTCAATTGCATTTGCATTTGCCTGCACACTTGGTTACTGGGAGGAGGTAATTCCAGGGACTTCCACACCTGAGCGGCTTCCTTTCTCCTGTCTCCCCAACACCAGTCGCCGTACGAATTTGGACTGTCGTGTCTGCATGAAGGGAGGTAAGAAGGAAAACATTCCAAAAAAAGGTTCAGGAAACCAAAAACACTCTGCACAACACAACAAACTGATCACGTCTGGCTGACGCGTTTCACACTATTTAAAGTGCTTACTCATAGCTAGTTATTGCACAAATACTACCCAAGATGTACCCTAAACAGGGGAAGTCATGTTATCCAACCCCAAGGTGAAAATAATTGGTTAATTGATCAGTTTGTTGTGTTGTGCAGAGTGTTTTTGGTTTCCTGAACCTTTTTTTGGAATAAAGGCTTTTTAACCGGAGTGCTGCGTCCAGAAGACCTTTCTTTCTTTCTTCAGGGTCACGTGCCTAGCCAGCCGCATTAGCGAAGCGTCTACTACAGAGGCCGCGATGAGAGGATTTACGGCTGGTTCCTTTAAAGGATATAGCTTTGCTATCCTATTGTTAAGACTAGACTTTTTGTCTGGTTTTTGCCATTCATCCTTTATTACATTTTCGAGTTCATCGATAAAGGGGAAGGTCTCTGGCTCCCTTTTTAAATTAGGGAAGTATTTCCTAAGCTTGCGAGGTGTTTCCTTTTGGTTCTTCCCAACCAATCGCCTCCTTTACCGACCTTGCGAAGGGATCTATTAAAGAGAAATCAAAACCGACTGACACAGGAGAATCTTCTTCACCTGATGATTCGTCTGATCCTTGCGTGACGCAAGAGATTGTCGCTGATGTACTTTGAGCTGGTCTAATTGGTTCTGTGGCTGATACCTGCAGAATTGATTCCTTTACAGATTCTCCGATTATATTCGATACTTCTAATGCATCCGTCTCTTTTTTTTTCCTGGTTGCTTCTTCAGCGCATGTCTGGCAAGCTAACTTATTAGGGAGGGCTTGTGCGCCGCACACCCAGCAGGCATTAGCCGCAGGTCGGGTACGGTAACTCTCCTGCGCTCGGTGAGAGGATGACGATTTACTGTGGTGGTGGTGGGAGGAAGTTCTTGACCGGCTTCTTCTGGAGTGCGAGTGCCTTGAAGTAGAACGTTCCCTGCGTTTGGAGTGAGATGATCTTGATGACCTGCCAGGGCTATCAGGATAAAGTGATATTAGTGGCATGGCTCTCTTTTTTTTTCTCCTCTTCACTACTTACCAAAACATGATGCCTCTTACCTTACTGGCTGTGGATGGTCTGCTGGGGCAGCAGCCTCCATGAGCAACAGATAGTGTACCTGGGAAGAGAGGGGTTAATCCCGGTGAAGCTCAGTGTCAGGATGGGCACACATCCATAAGAGAAAAAGGGGGGAAGGGCAGCATCTTACCAGGTCAGAAGGCTTAGTGGTAATAGTGGCAGCAGTAGGCAGATGTATGTTTGCAGAGTGGGAGCGTGGGCAATCATCTGTAAGGCTGTATAGCATAAGGAGTAGTTTTAAATAGACCGGCGTTGTGGCGATCCGTGGCACCCGACACCATCTTTGAAACTGGTGAGAAGAGAAGACACTCTCGTCACTTCCGGTCGCGCTGCCGAGCCGATCACGGCCGCCATGTTGGGAAGGGCAAAAAGCCCGGAGGACTAGAAGGCTCAGCAGGGTGGGGGGAAAAAAGAGGATGAAAGAAAACAGAGTGGCCTAAGAGAAGGCAGAGTAAGAGGTAAAGTGGAGGAAAGATGGAGGCCGTTGCAGAGTGGTCTAAGCCTGTTTTAAGGCTTGTGAAAAAAAAAGATAATACAACTCCCCTGAGACCATCAGAGTGGGGGGCCCCCGCATATAGCTTGGAAGCCCTGACTGTACAGTCTAAACAACTAGGAGAGGCTGAACCTAGCAGGGGCGAAGCGGTAAGAGGTCCAGGCTTTATCCCGTCAGTCCTAACAGGTGAGGGAAAAAAAAGGAGAATGCAGCGGTGGGCTCCTCTTCAACACTTATAGCTAACCAGTCCCACCAGGTTGTGGGGGCGGAGTCACAACCCAGTGTGTGTGCTGCCATGATGCGTCAGGAAAACTTATTTCACTCATTAAAATGCAAATCAATTTATAACTTTTTTTAAATGCGTTTTTCTGGATTTTTTTTTGTTGTTCTTCTGTCTCTCACTGTTAAAATAAACCTACCATTAAAATTATAGACTGATCATTTCTTTGTCAGTGGACAAATATACAAAATCAGCAGGGGATTTCATACTTTTTTCCCCTCACTGTATATTGTAATAATACATTATATATTTATTTTCTCCTGTCTTCAGCTTGTTTTGTATATTGTATGCTTGTCTCTATAAAGAAGCTAACATTTAGATGAGTGCATGCTATGCTTTCTAGACTAAACCTGGCCATAAACATTATAATCTGACTGTAAAATCACTGTTCTGGTTTCTTTAGATTCAACAAAACTATGTAATGTGAGGGCCTATTTAAATCATCAATTCAAACTGTGCTCAGTCAGGCACTAGACAGGTATTTGTAGATTGAAAAGGATCATACAATCGGACTGTAACATGTATAGGGAAGGTTTATAACATGTCAGGTATTTTGCCATCTGTGTCCTGTTAGGGGGATTTCCCTTCACTTCCTATCCCATAGCTACAACAGGAAGTGTGGGGAAATTCTCCAAAGTGAGGGAATCCCTGGTTGCCAACAGTCCCTCTATTCATGCAATGACATTATGAGAATACAAGATATTTATGGAAATGCTAGAAGTCTCTGCATGGGGGTTCTGAAGGGATTTTGGGGACTCTGCAGGAGGCTTGCTGGCTCTAGAGGGAGTTGGGAGCAACATCTCTCCTGGAGGATGGGGGCTTCGCTGCAGTAAGCTAGGACACACTGTGCAAGCTAAGAGCTCTCATGGGGCCTGGGGGATTTTGAGGGGCTTGGTGCTGTGTTTCTCAACCTTTTTTTCAGTCAAGGCACCCTTCAAAAGTCTCGAGGCACCGCATTCTAAAATGTAAAAAACTACACAAACAGTTTTACATAACTCAGCAACATCCACACATGTAGGACATCCAATGTTATAGGCAATTTATTCTTCCAATGCAAACACATCTTTGCAAACTGATAATGAATAGTATTCCAATGTTTCTCTTCTCTATTAGCTTTATTCCTCACTCAGCTAATGTGACCCCAGTGCTGACACAAGGGGCAGGTGGAAGGGACAAACAAGGATATTCTGTAGGCACTCAACATCCTCCGCTTCTACCTCTTTGTTCCCTGCTCCATCTGTCAACCACTTGTCATATGAAGCTTCAATAAAAAAAGGATTATTGGATGTTCAGCCGTCAGGGAATAATTTCCTTATGTTACACAGCATGCGAGCTGGGCTAGCACTTGACTAGTGTGTGTGGGGATTAACTGGAGACTCACTCACCTGGAGCTGCTTTTTTGTTTCATTGAGGACTGTCCGTATTAGCACTTGCTGGCTCAGTGAGTTCATCTGTCTATTACCCCATGGACTGATTCAATTTGTGTAATGACACATTACACACACTAGAAGATCCTATTTACTGATTGATTGTTTGCAATATGATCACTGACAGTGGGGATGTTGTAGCAGGGGAACGGTATAGTAGAACCTTAAGGACCATAAATGACAATCTTATAAGATCAGGTACAAGAGTGCAGCTACAGGCAGCGGCGGACGATAATGCAGGCACTTTGAAATTACTGTTCCGGAAGCTTGAATGGTCAATGGTTAAAGACATTAAGTTCTACTGGGACAACGGAGTACTTGGCTGTGGAACTAATCCCCCTGTGTATTGCATATGAAAAAGTTCCCTACTTTTGAGTTGGCATCAGATGATTTGAAAAGGCAGTGGATTGGTGCTTTGTCTGCAAGCTCTTTTGAACTGATGCGGATCATCATAGCATCTAAAACTCAGGAGTTGGAAAGGCTGAAATCATGCCCTACAAGGAGTCACCTATGTTTGAGAGTCTGGATGTCAATCTGAATGAGAAGCTTGATAGAATGGAAAGAGAAGTTATTGCTAGGAAAAAAAGATACGGCACTGTGTTGCTTTAGCTGACAATTGCGCGGTCGTGCAAAGCTGTACCCAAATAAAATTGATGTTTTTTTCTTTTTCCCCCACAAATAGAGCTTTATTTGGTGGCATTTGAGCACCTCTGTGTTTTGTTTTTTTTTTGCACAAAAAAAGACTGACAATTTTGAAAAAAATGCAATATTTTTTACTTTCTGCTTTAAACCATACGCAATAATAAAAAATGTAAAAATTCTAATTTCTTCATCAATTTAAGCCAATATGTATTCTGCTACATATGTTTGGTTAAAAAAATCCCAATAAGCGTATATTGATTGGTTTCTGCAAAAGTTATAGCATCTACAAACTATGGGATATATTTATGGAATTTGTATTTATTTTATTTTTACTAGTAATGGCTGCAAAGAGCGTTTTTTAGCGGGACTGCAACATTGCAGTGGACAAACCTGACACTAAGTGACACTTTTTGGGAACCAGTGAAACCAATACAGTGATCAGTGCTAAAAAAAATGCACTGTCACTGTACAAATGACACTGGCAGGAAAGGGGTTAACATCAGGGGTAATCAAAGGACTAAATGTGTCCCTAGGAAGTGCTTTCTAACTGGGGGATGTGCTTTGACTAGGGGAAAACAGAGATTCGTTTTTCTGCTTAGAAACACAAGATCTCCATTTTCCCCAATGATAGAACGGCAGTCTGCCTTGTTTACATAGGCAGACTGCTGTTCTGCCTCGCCTTAGAACGATCGGTGGGTCCCGGCATTGCGTCCGCCGGACCCACTTATTGGCTCCCACTGTGTCCAATCAACAAGAAAAAGAAACCCTGACCAGGAGGCAAGAAGAAAAGAAGAATATATGGGTGGCACAGGGATCATTACCCCTTGAGAAGACCCCAACAAAAGTATTAAACAATGTTCAAGGCTGGGTTCACACCTATGCAAATTGGATGCGTTTTTCCCATTAGCATAGCAGGAGATTGTGACTGGCTCTCTATGGAGCCAGTTCACACATCTTTGCAGCGGCTCCGGTGCAAATCTCACAGGAGTCCTGTGCGTCTTTTGGTCCGTTTCAGGTCTGAATTCGGATTGAAATCGGACCTGAAACAGTGAATGGAAACGCACCAGACTCCTGCTGTAAGCCGCTGCGTTCTCAAGTGTGAACCCAGCCTTAAACCTGTCTTAGAGGGCACTGACAGAAGTTAATCTCTCTTTGCTCTCTCAGGCTGGGTTCACACTATCGCCGCATGCGGCTCACAGCAGGGGTCTGGTGCGTCCTGGTTCACCGTTTCAGGTCCGATTTCATCCCAAATTGTTGGCTGAATTCGGACCTGAAACTGACCAAAAGACGCACAGGGCTCCTGGGGAAATTCGCTAAAAAAGAATAGAGCTTAGTTGTGCCTGGGCCTACTCGTATCCACACCCCCTGTCTGTTTATTGAGGGAGTCTAACTGATTGTGTTTCATCCTGACATTGGAAAATAAAGGAGTGTTGGACTTTTATTGGTGTGGGGCTCATTTACTGGCAGACACTGTTCCACAGAAGAAGCGGAGGCTCCAAACACCGACCCGAAGGTAAAGAAACTTTGCTCACACCACACAAACATCTGCGGTGAAAGCTTGGTGTGGTGATCCCGCACTCTCTCCTCCAAGGTACCCCTAGACAAAAGCCAGAGAGAAAGAAACCGGAGCAAGAGAGAGAGAGTGGAGGGCGCTACACGTGGGGGCTCCGGGTCCGGGATGGTGTTTCTTTTACTATGGAGCTAGAATGGACGGAGTTTGAACGTGTCTGCCCGGAGGAGTTCTGAGTAGGTCGGCCATATTATTGGCCAAAGTGCAACCCTGCTCGAAGTCGTGAGCATGACCCTAAGAAGGGAAAGGACTACGCAGAGGAGCGAGAAGAGGGGGGGAGTCCAGCCGTGTGAAGTAGTACACATGGGGGCTTCTATTGCACTGCACCACGAGGCACACCCTCCCTGCTCAGTTCGTGGGCGTGACCCAGGGAAGGAGAAAGCCTGCAAACTGGAGTGCAAGAGGGGAGGAGTCCAATCGTGTGAAGGACTACACGTGGGGACTTTGGCGCCAAACTTGGAGTCCGCAATGGATCAGCAGCGAGTCACCATGTTCGGAAATACATTGTGGATTCCACTTTACCCTTCTACCACGACCTTGACTACTGCTGCTCCAGTGACCGATACGGGGATCCGGCTAAAGCCCCAGGGACGATTCGCCCTGTACTCGTGCATGGACGTTGAGGCCCTGGGTTTGATTTGTCCCGGCTGTTCGGGACTGGTGTGTCAGCGGAAGCCATTCGGGCGATGCGAGGCCTGCAGGGAGTTCTTATTTGAGGTGGACACAGCTATCGAAAAGCCAAGAACCATCCACCTCAACCGCACTACAGGCAGCACCACTCAAGTAGGAGGAATCACCGCTTTGACAGCCATCCCTGTGCGCACTGCAGCGACCACGGGAAAGGTCGCGATCACCGAAGTACGGGAGAAATCCGAGGATGCTGACTCGGTCACCACTGTCTCCCAGCGTCCGCCGCCAAAGAGGAAAACCGGCATGGTAGCCCCGTCCAGCAGTTGCGGTGGATCATCCTGCCCGCCTACGCACGGCCCGGATGGATCCGGTGAGAGGAGTCCCGGACATCCCGTTTCAAGGAAAGGCCGAGGTAAGCCGGGCGGAGGGACTTGGTGTATGGGCGGAGGTGTCGGGGATTCACAGCCCTGTGTGTCCGCGGGAGGTGGCAGTTCAGTTTCCACTACAGGCTACATACCCGCGGAGGAGTGTGACACCTCCGACCTGGAGTCGCTCTCCGATCTGGGAGACGATGTCGCCATAGATGAACTATTTGCTCAAAAGGGTTGGGACAAAGTGCCTCTCTCCTCGTTCCGCAGAAATAGGGATATATCCATGTCTACAGGGGATAATACACCCCGGGGCTTGGAGGCACCAGCGCCTGAGGAGGGATCCCGCCGGAGATATGTGAACCGGCTCCATAGAGAGCCGGTCAAAATCTCCTGCTATTATGAATTGGATACGGTTTTACCGCATCCAATTCGCAATAGTGTGAACCCATCCTAAGGGGTTAAACTTTTGTCCTTCACACCATTTCAAACGTGTTTGACACTATTTTGGATCTGAATAAGTTTGCACATTCCCTTAGGCCCCTTTTACACGGGGCGGATCCCTACTGAGCAGGCAGATGACAGGTGTGTCTCCACTCACTGTGCAGAGCGGAGACAGACAGAGTCCTGCTCTCCTCTATGGGGAAATCGGGGTGAAAACAGACCGTCCATTTTCATCCGATCCACCAGAAGGATGAAAAATAGGACCACCGTCCTTCTGGATTTTGCGAACAGGATCAGATTGGATAGCAGCAGATTTCAGTGGACATGTCTCCGCTGACACCCGCCTCTCCATAGGGGTGAATGGATGGTCCAATCAGGTCCGCCTGATAAACATGACGGTAGGACCTGATTGGACAGCCTGTGTGAAAGGGGCCTTACTTTACGTAAACACTATTTTGGTGACATTAGGGATAAGCAAAAAGGTGATAAACATGTCTCACAAGTTTATCTTGAGTTACATTTTAGGGATCAGTGCAATTTGTGATTTGATTGATCTGGCCCTTGAGTCTACATCAGAGGCGGGGGAGAATCAGGGATCTATGGTTTCGGTTTCATTTAAATCCTGTTCAGATTTTTACACTATTCAATCTAGAGGTAAGGAGATGTATTGTTTCCAGACAGTAATTGAGCAGGAACTTACTAGACTGGCTTCACATGTGATGGCTGGAGCATGTGTTCTGAATGATAAACTGAGTACTGAGGAAAAATGTGCACTTGAGCAGTTAAGAGAAGACCGCTCTATAGTTTTTTTTTTTTTTAAGTTTTATTTGTGAAGTTTTGCAATAACAATTACAAAAACCAGTAGCAACAAAGGACACATACAAAACAACTACATACACTTCTTCAGCATTTGGCTCAATGTAGAACCCCAGAACCCCTACCCAGTGATAAAGTAACAAGATTCAAGACCTCTATGTATATAATATAGAAGTTGAATGAAAGAGTACCAGTTGCCCGCATGGATATTGTAATATTATACAGAGCCCTATTACCACGTAGCAATAGGTGTGTCCGTGCCTCATAAGAGCCGACAATAGCCGCCTCAAGTGCATTAGTGGCATTATCCTCAGGCAGACTAAACCACCTATGAGCGAAGACCAGTTGACCCGCTAGATAGTACCTATAACAATCAGGGACCACCAGCCCCCCTTGTTTCCACAGCAATTGCAATATCCAGAGTTTGATCCGAGGGTGTCGCCCCTGCCACAGGAAAGTCGTCACAAGCTGATACATTTTCTGAAATATATATTTCGATATCCAGACAGGTGAGTTCCAAAATATATGTAGAAATTTCATCTTCAATAAATTCACCCTACCAATGAGTGTTAAAGGTAAATTCTGCCATGCCTGCAGCCTAGCTTTAAGTTTTACACAAAGTGGAGTAACATTCAATGTAATAAAGTCCAACACAGAATTGGAAATGTGCAGCCCCAGATATTTGATCACCTCTACCTGTTGTAGAGGGCAGTTGGCGGGAACCCTACAATTGGGAGATGGTGTCCTGAGTGGGAGAATCTGGGATTTTCCCCAGTTGACTTTCAGGCCCGAGAATTGTGCAAAGGAAGTTAAGTTGCCCAAAGCCGCCGTCAGGGAATTATCTGAGTCACGCAAAAAAAGAACCATGTCATCGGCATATAGTGCCGTTTTTTCATTGAAGCTACCAACAGTTATCTCCCGCACCTCCGTGGAGGCCCGCAAGTCGGCAGCCAAGGGTATACTTGACGAGTGCCCTTACCCACCAAGAAAAGCTCAGATAACATACCGTTCAATTTTATGGCCGCGGTTGGGGAGTGATAGAGAATGTTGATCCACTTTCTAAAGTGAGGGCCGAAGCCGAACACTCCCAATACCACATTCATGTATTTCCAATCCATGGAAACAAAAGCCTTTACCAAATCAAGGAAGACCAAATATCGGGGCCCAACTGAGTGTGCGTGAAGACCCTACGCAGATTAATATCCGTGGCCTTCTTAGGCATAAACCCAGTTTGGTCAGAGGAAATATGTTGCAAGACCGAGTCTAGTAGCTAGTAGTTCGGTCGGTATTTTGAAATCCATATTTAATAAAGATATAGGTCTATAAGAAGAGCACTGCAGCGGATCCTTATCTGGCTTAGCTAATAACACGATGTGGGCCTCATAAAAAGAAGACGGAAGGCTCCCCTTCTGGAAACAGTCTAATTGCAACAATCTGGGTGGAAGGGCTTCCGAGTATTGATGGTACCACTCTATTGGCATACCATCTGGACCAGGAGCCTTACCACTAGGAAAATACCCTATTGCGGAAACCACCTCTTCCTCTCTAAATGGGGCATCAACGAAATCTCTAGATTCATCAGGCAGTGTAGGCAACTGTAAGGCCCCCAAAGTATCTAAAAGTTCCTTTTCCTCATATGACGCTATAGGGGAATACAAAGTCCTGTAAAAGGATACAAAAGCCTGTAAAATATCCTCCCTGTCTTTTAATAATGTTCCCGATTGGGAAAGGGTGCAAGGGACTACGGTCAGAGACGCATCTACTGCCGTCAATAGTGCTAATAATTTCCAATTTTTGTCCCCTTTTTCAAAATTTTGCACTGCACTCCTTTGCAGTTGACAAGTAGCCATGTCTTGATAATGGAGAGACACATTTCTCCTAGCAAACTG
Source organism: Rana muscosa (assembly GCA_029206835.1). Classification (NCBI taxonomy): domain Eukaryota; kingdom Metazoa; phylum Chordata; class Amphibia; order Anura; family Ranidae; genus Rana; species Rana muscosa. The sequence continues at coordinate 397,573,692 of CM055120.1, forward strand.
CAACTGAGCCAACGTGTCTGGGGAGGGCGAGTCCGCATGTACCCATGCACATTCCTGTTCTTTATCCTGAAGGTGTTTCTCTACACTGTTGCGCTCCTTTCTAAGGGCTTTTATGGCTAATATATACATCCCCTGGTAGTGGCCTTGAAAGCATCCCATTCAATCTGCATTGTGGCTGAGCCCTCGTTAATCTGCCAATACGTGTCTATGTGTGGCTTCAACACTTCTTCCACGGTGGGTTCCCCCACCCAGCCAGGGGATAGACGCCAAACCCTCCCAGACTCATGAGGCCCTAATTGCAGAATAATCTGTAATGTAGTGTTATACGAGACACCCCCAGGGAGGTATGAAGTCCCAGATACCAGGGGAAACAGGGCCCTATTAGCGAACGCCATGTCTATTCTGGAGAATGAAGCATGTACAGGGGACAGATATGAGTAACATCTCTCTGTGGGATGCTTCCACTGCCAAAGTTCAGTAAGACCTGCTGCCTCTGCCCAATGCGATAAGTCAAGATTAAAGGCCCTAGCATAGGAAGAAAATGTGGCATGTATGGCTCTATGCATCCAGGCAGGGACGTTTCATGGCCAGAATCTTACTTCCCAATAAATGGGTTTCTTGCAGGAACATAATGTGAGGATCATGGGCATAGCATAAGAGGTCACAATTGCAACCCTGCACCTAGCTCCACGGGGCTCCTGCAGCCTCCCTGTGATATTATTATCATATCCTCCACAAAGTCCAGCTCCGATCTGCCCTAGGGCCCCACAGCCATGCTCCAAAACTGGGCTTCCACTTTACCTTCCACAGTCCACACCCCTCCGTTCTCATTGGCTGGGGAGAAGCTGTGAGACAATTCCTGAATGGAGAGGAGCATGGGGTGAGAAAAGCCCAGGATGGGGAAGTGTCTGTGCTGTGTACTGGCAACATGGAATGGTAACCAAGCTCAGTGAGTTAAGAGGAGGAGAGTGCCGCCCTGTACCCAGAATGGGACCGATGTTACTGGTGAGTTAAGACACCGCTCAGTGTCTCCTAGTCACCAGCTGGGATTCTCTTCCCCCCACCCGGAGATGTCTGCTTATCCCACTTACCCAACAACTGGGGAAAAGACACACACCTTCGGGAGGTGACCTTCCCCCAACATCTGCCAACACTGACAAAGACACTATAAAAAATAGCTAAAACAAATTCCTTAACACCTCCTGAGCTACAGGCTCCAGACTTTGTGTCACATGGCTTTGCCCCCCCCCCCAAGATTTAAGTTGCGCCCCTCCCCCCCAAAGCCCCCTGACCACACCCTCCACCCTGGATGCTATGCCCGGCCGCTAAGCTCCTTTCCCATTACAGTACTCTATACTGCTCCTCCTCCGTAGAGCTGAAATCACATTCCTTTACAACACAGCCAGTCAGCCACGATCTGCACAGGGTGTATCCACCTACTGCAACTACACTACCATTCCAACCAGAGAATTTCACAGATCGGGACGGCAACATAAAAGCCAGATACACCCTGTGAAGGCTGAAAGACTTTATGTAAAGGAATGCGATTCCAGCCCTGTGTAGTGTGGGGGGGGGGGAGAAGCTGTATACAGTGCTGGAAAGGGAAAGGAGCTCTGTCAAGTGACCTGCTAGGGGTCCCTGTCCTCTGATTCTCCAGCGGTGATCCCTGTCCTTTATTGTAAGGAGGAACTCTGGGAACTCAAAACTCTTAAGCCACTTTGAGTATCTTGGCATGCGGTGGGTGTAGCTGCACGCACGGTGGAAGTGGTGGGTGGTAGTAGGGGGGGGGCCATGTCAACTTTTGCATCTGGGCCCACAAGCTTCAAGCTACGCCTCTGGTGAGGATGTCTGGCCTGCAAGTATTTCAGCAACAGGGCGCTCTTGAATTTAGAATTCAATCCCCTGACTAAGGATGAGCTCGGTGTTCGAGTAGAACATAGGTTCGACTCGAACATCGGCTGTTCGGGCGTTCGGCGAACAACGAACGATTTGGGCCGTTCGCGCCAAATTCGAGTGACGCGAACGGCCCACAATACACTGCGCCATCGCAGTGTAATCCCGGCGCTGTGATTGGCCAAGCATGCACTGTGACCCTGCATGCTTGGCCAATCACAGCGCCGGCAGCGAGGAGAGCAATGATTGGCCACAGGCAGGATGCCTGTGGCCAATTATAGCTGAGGGGGTTTAGTACACGCCCCACACTATAAAAGGCCGCCAGCGTGGCGGCCTTGTGTAGTGTGTTCCGGAGCAGGGAAAGTGAAGGATAGGCAGGGACAGTGTCAAATCTATTCTTTGCTAAACCTTGTGTGTAGGGACAGAGAAGGATAGGCAGGGAGAGTGTCAGTGTCATATTCTTTGCTAAACCTTGTGTGAAGGAAGAGAGAAGGATAGGCAGGGAGAGTGTCAGTGTCATATACTTTGATAAACCTTGTGTGCAGGGAGAGAGAAGGATAGGCAGGGGACAGTGTCAGTGTCATATTCTTTGCTAAACCTTGTGTGCAGGGAGAGAGAAGGATAGGCAGGGAGAGTGTCAGTGTCATATACTTTGATAAACCTTGTGTGCAGGGAGAGAGAAGGATAGGCAGGGGACAGTGTTAGTGTCATTGTTGCTAAGCCTCCTGCACATTATACACATGAAGTTAGCCCGTATTGCTGCTTTTTCTTGGTGTGTTACACCAACAGGATTTTGCGGCACTTACAGCGGGCGGAGTGTGCCTCCTGACCATATTACACCTTAACTTAGCCTGTATTGCTGCTTTTTCCTGGTGTGTTACACCAACAGGATTTTGCGGCACTTACAGCGGGCGGAGTGTACCTCCTGACCATATTACACCTTAACTTAGCCTGTATTGCTGCTTTTTCCTGGTGTGTTACACCAACAGGATTTTGCGGCACTTACAGCGGGCGGAGTGTACCTCCTGACCATATTACACCTTAACTTAGCCTGTATTGCTGCTTTTTCCTGGTGTGTTACACCAACAGGATTTTGCGGCACTTACAGCGGGCGGAGTGTGCCTCCTGACCATATTACACCTTAACTTAGCCTGTATTGCTGCTTTTTCCTGGTGTGTTACACCAACAGGATTTTGCGGCACTTACAGCGGGCGGAGTGTGCCTCCTGACCATATTACACCTTAACTTAGCCTGTATTGCTGCTTTTTCCTGGTGTGTTACACCAACAGGATTTTGCGGCACTTACAGCGGGCGGAGTGTGCCTCCTGACCATATTACACCTTAACTTAGCCTGTATTGCTGCTTTTTCCTGGTGTGTTACACCAACAGGATTTTGCGGCACTTACAGCGGGCGGAGTGTGCCTCCTGACCATATTACACCTTAACTTAGCCTGTATTGCTGCTTTTTCCTGGTGTGTTACACCAACAGGATTTTGCGGCACTTACAGCGGGCGGAGTGTGCCTCCTGACCATATTACACCTTAACTTAGCCTGTATTGCTGCTTTTTCCTGGTGTGTTACACCAACAGGATTTTGCGGCACTTACAGCGGGCGGAGTGTGCCTCCTGACCATATTACACCTTAACTTAGCCTGTATTGCTGCTTTTTCCTGGTGTGTTACACCAACAGGATTTTGCGGCACTTACAGCGGGCGGAGTGTGCCTCCTGACCATATTACACCTTAACTTAGCCTGTATTGCTGCTTTTCCCATTTCCCTGCAGGCCATTAGAATGTCTGGAAGGCAAACAAGGAGAGGCAGACAGTCAGGAGCCAATAAAAGAGGGCAAGCAGGCTCTGTGTCTAGAGACAACAGTGCTGGTTGTGGACGCGGTGCATCGCCATCAGCACGTGGCCATGGGACACGCTTGTCCTTCTTTTCGGCAGCTGGACGTGTTGAGCCGCATCATGCCGAAGACTTGGTAGAGTGGATGACCAAGCCCTCCTCATCCTCCTCATCCTCTCTCACCCAGGCTCAGGTTACTGGCAAAGCAGCTGCCAAAGCGTCCTCTTCCCTGGTATCAATGTCATCATCAGTCACTCCTTCCCTAGACCAACCATGTCCTCCTGAGGAGTCCCCCGAACTGTTTGAGCACAGTGTTGGGTACATGCTCCAGGAGGATGCCCAGCGTTTCGAAGGATCTGATGATGATACCCAGCTAGAGGAAGGCAGTAGCGTGAGAGCAGAGAGAGGGGATGCTCAAGAAGGACACCAATCTGGCAGTCATGTTCCAGCAGCTGCAGCATACTGCCAGATTGGCTCCAGTGATGAGGAGGGAGGGGATGATGAGGTCACTGACTCCACGTGGGTGCCTAATAGGAGAGAGGAGGAGGAGGAGGATGAGGAGGAGGCACATCTCCAACGAGGCAGGATGCCCTCGGGGGGCCAGCGTAAGGGCAGCACACCGACGGAATCACACCGCAGAGCTCCACCTGTGCAGGGCGCTGCCTCTGCCCGTTATTCAAAAAGTTCTTTGGTGTGGGCCTTTTTTGAGTCGAGTGCATCAGATCGCACAGCTGCTGTTTGCAACATATGTCTCAAGCGTATATCGTGTGGCCAAAACATCACCCGCTTGGGCACCACATGCTTGACCAGACATATGTTGACCTGCCATGCAGCTCGTTGGCAAGTCTACCTTAAAGACCCACACCAAAGAACAAAGCTGACCTTCTTGCACCGCATCAGCTGGGATCTCCAACCCCACTATACCTTCAGTCCTCTCTGAAACCTGCTCTGAGAGGAATGAAGGTGTAGAATTAGGTGTGTCACAGCCAAGTACTTGCGGGCACTCTGCTAGCAGTACACCGACGTCCGATTCTAGCAGGCAAATTTCCCTGCCCCAGCTGCTGGACCGTCGAAAGAAGTTCACTCCCAGCCATCCACATGCCCAGCCGTTGAATGCTAGCTTGGCTAAATTGCTAGCGCTTCAACTGCTACCTTTTCAGTTGGTAGACTCGGCCCCCTTCCGTGAGTTTGTGCAATGTGCGGTTCCTCAGTGGCAGGTTCCCAAACGCCACTTTTTCTCACGGAAGGCGATTCCGGCTCTCTACCAGCATGTGGAAGGCAATGTCTTGGCCTCGCTGGACAGGGCGGTCAGCGGTAAGGTGCATATTACCGCTGACTCATGGTCCAGCAGGCATAGACAGGGACGTTACCTTTCTTTCACGGCCCATTGGGTCACTCTTTTGGCAGCTGGGAAGGATGCAGGACAAGGTGCAGTAGTGTTGGAGGTTGTTCCACCGCCACGCCTCCAAAATGCTACTACTGGTTGTGACACACCTCTGTCCTCCACCCCCTCCTCTTCTTCTTCCTCAGTGGCCTCTTCCTGTGCTTTGTCCTCGGAACCAGCGGTGCTCCGTGGGGGTTCAAGGGGCTACGCAAGTACGCAGGCAAAAATATGCCATGCCGTGCTTGCGCTGGTGTGTTTGGGGGCAGGAGCCACACTGGGGCAGAGGTTCTGTCTGCTCTGCAGGGGCAGGCCGAGAGGTGGTTGACGCCACGCCAGCTTAAGCCAGGAATGGTAGTTTGCGACAATGGCACCAACCTCCTCTCCGCTCTCCGACAGGGACAACTGACCCATGTGCCCTGTGTGGCTCACGTCCTTAATCTGGTGGTGCAGCGGTTCTTGGGCAGGTACCCGGGCTTACAGGATGTCCTGAGGCAGGCCAGGAAAGTCTGTGTGCATTTCCGCAGATCTTATAATGCCAGTGCTCGCCTGGCTGAGCTGCAAAAGGAGTTGAACCTGCCCAAGAACCGCCTTATATGTGACATGCCCACCAGGTGGAACTCAACGTTGGCCATGCTGCAGCGGCTGCACACGCAGCAGAGGGCCATCAATGAGTACCTGTGCGACTATGGCACCAGGACAGGGTCAGGGGAGCTCGGTTTTTTTTCACCACGCCAGTGGGGCATGATCAGGGATGCATGCACTGTCCTGGCACCATTTGAGGAGGCCACGAGGATGGTGAGCAGTGACAGTGCATGCATCAGTGACACTGTACCTCTTGTCCACCTGTTGGAACATACGCTGCGTGGAATAATGGACAGGGCACTTGAGGCAGAACAGAGGCAGGAAGAGGAGGACTTCCTTGCCTCTCAAGGCCCCCTTTACCCAGACAGTGTTCCTTCTGTCCCACCCATCGCACAGGAAGAAGAGGAGGAGGAGGATTGTGTCAGCATGGAGGTGGAGCCTGGCACTCAGCATCATCAGCAGCAGTCTTTTAGGGATGATTTACAGTCCCAAGAAACCAGTGGACTTGTACGTGGCTAGGAGGAGGTGGCTGCGGATCATGTCGTCCTTAGTGACCCAGAGGACTCCGGACCGAATGCCTCAGCTAACCTACGCTGCATGGCCTCTCTGATCCTGCAAAGTCTGCGGAAGGATCCTCGTATTCTTCGGATCAAGGAGAGCGACCATTACTGGCTGGCCACTCTCCTTGATCCACGGTACAAGGGTAAGGTTGCGGACCTTATCTTACCGTCGCAGAGGGAGCAGAGGATGAGACAACTCCGGGAGGCCTTGCAGAAAGGTCTGTACAACGCGTTCCCAGAGACTGGGAGGTTACAAACTCCTGGTCCTGGACAACGAGTTGCTGAGGCTTCGGTCAGTCAAAGAAGGAGCGGTGGGGAAGGTGGCCGTCTGACCGATGCGTTCAGACAATTCTTTAGTCCGCAGCCCCAAGGTATGATCGGTTCCAGCAACCATCGCCAGCGTCTGATATACATGGTGCAGGAATACCTAGGGGCAAGGTCAGACTTGGACACCTTCCCCACCGAAAATCCTCTGGCTTACTGGGTCTTGAGGATGGATCACTGGCCAGAGCTTGCACAGTATGCAATTGAGCTACTGGCCTGTCCTGCATCCAGCGTTCTTTCAGAACGCACATTCAGTGCTGCTGGAGGATTTGTCACGGATCACAGGGTGCGCCTGTCCACCGACTCTGTTGATCGACTGACCTTCATAAAGATGAACCAGTCTTGGATCACCACCAGCTACCAAACACCTGAAGCTGATATAACAGACTAATTTATTTTCAAATGTCACATCCCTTCAAGACTGATGCTGAGAGACTGTCCTGTTATGTTGACTGACTATCCTCCTCCTCCTCAATGATCCGATTGACGATGATAGCTTGGAAGAACATTTTTGTTTCTGGGTGCCGCCACCAGTGGCTAAGGCCCAATTTTTCAGCCCCTGTTTAACAGGGGTGTGTTATTACAATTTTTTATGCAATGCTTTGCAGCAGGGCTCATTCCTGCACTCCAACTAGAGTATCTGGGAGTGGTTGCAGTGTCGTGGCACCAGCACCAGTGGCTAAGGCCCAATTTTTCAGCCCCTGTTTAACAATTTTTGATGCAATACTTTGCAACAGGGCTCATTGCTGTGCTCCAAGTACAGTATCTGTGAGGGGTTGCAGTGTTGTGGCACCAGTGCCTAAGGCCCAAGGGGCATGTAATTACAATTCTTGATCTAATAATTCACAGCAGGGCCCATTCCTGCGCCCACCAAGACTAACTGTGAGGCCTTACAGTGTTGTGTCAACACCACCACCACCACCACCACCACCAACGGCCCAATTTTTCAGCCCCTGTTCAACAGGGGCATGCAGCTAATCCCACACCCAAGAGTAGACCATAGGGTTGAATGTCTTTAATTCTCACAGCCGGGAAGTAAGCTGAAGTCAGCTGAAGCCGACCACAGTCCAGAGCGGACACCGACAGCAACTGGGATATCTGGCCGCCTACACGTGCCGCTGCCCGGCCCGCGGCCAGCTCCACAATCTGAGGACCAGCCTATGAGACCTCCGCAGCCGCCGGTTTCGATTGCTGGGTCCAGCGGAACGAACGCCATAGACGGGGAGGACAGCAGACCCCCCCAGAGGTGTACCAGCGCTACACATCCCGGCCCGACACCATTCGGAGGCCCGACAGGACGCCCGCATCCCCGCCACTCTGCTTTAAAGGCTCAATACCTGAAAAAACAGGTTTTCTCGGGCCGGGGATTGTGTTAGGAAAGGCCGCGGCTTCGGCCTACATCTGGAGGTCGGCGGCCATCTTGCTACACCCAGACCCAAATCACCGGCCACCCAGCCAACCAGCCCCCGATATTAGCCCCCCGGACACCTAGCTATCCCCCTATAAGCTCTAGGTGAAGGCCCAGTGTATGTGCCCCTCTCCTGGAAACATCCTCGGCCTCTCTTGTTGAACTAGATGAACTATGACTTCGTGCCAGTTAACATCAATCTCTTACTCTCTAAGTGAATATGAGACATTGACAGACAACAAAGTAAGGAGATATACTGTGGAGAAAAATATCTGGTGGTGTTTTTGCTTGGCTGCTGATATATGAGGATGCTGGATAGCGTTATTATTGAACCGTGATATAATATCCAGTGGTTGTTATTTTAAAATTGCTAGAAAAAACATATCTAACAGAAATAAGACCAATAGGACTGTATGTTTGAAATGGTTTGGAATAACCATATGCCCTATGCCACGTGTTGCTTATGCTGCTGAGTAGATGAGACTGATGGGGGCTCTACTCAGCATGCAGCCTTGAAGCTCTAAAGTCCTAAATATGCCAATAAAGACATCCAAAAAAAATCGCTCTAGCTCGACTAAAAAACATAATAAAGAAATAGCGATTAATCAAGCTGCTACTAGTTCTATACAGCGTTTCCTGGTTACCAGCGGAATTAGCCCCAACGCTAGTTGCGGCCAAACGAGGTGCACGAGACGCACCACATCTCTCGCTTCATTAGCAACCTTTGAGAGAAAAAATTCGCCTACATCATCTTACTGCTCAGACCTCATGGAAGAACCTGAATCCCCTACAGCCTCAGACATGTCGTCCCTACTGAGCGGCATTAGAAAAGAACTAGCCGGGATGTTCTATGGTCTTGAAACATCAATAAAAAAGGAAATAGCAGGGGTAAGAACAGATATGGCACATATTCTTGACAGGGTGGAAGATACAGAAAAGAGACAAGATACTCATGAAAACGCTATAAGAGAATTACAACAGGCGGTCACACAGATAGCTCTTGCTCACCGCGTCTCACTATATAAGCTCGAGGATCTCGAGAATAGAAATCGCAGAAACAATCTGCGAATTCGAGGTTTACCTGAAGCTACTGGTGATAAGGACCTGGAGCCATCAATCACTGGTATATTTAATTCAGTGTTGGGAAAGGCACCCACTGATCTACTACGCTTTGACCGAGTACACCGAGCTTACAGGCCACGCAATATTGTTACTGAGCAACCTAGGGATGTAATATGCCGATTACATTATTTTTCATTAAATAAAAATAGGATAAAAAGATGGACTTTATGGGCACGACAAATTGATATAAAATTACTCAAGTTTTATTAAAAATTAACAAAAGAAAAGGATAACAAAACATACAAATAAAATGAATGTTATATAGAACTATTCATCAACCTAGTGTTGACACACTTATACACATCACCCAATAGCCAAAATTCAATGAGGAAATAGAATTTATACTGGGTAGAATGACATCAAGGTCAATTCTTTCAGTATATTGGATACCAGTAAATGCTGGTGGCATTGATTGGTGGTGTGTCGTCAGAAATTCATTCCTAAACCCGACATGTTGCGCGACACAAGTCGCTTCTTCAGGAGTTTTTTGAATGTCTAAAAATATAAATACATAACATAAGAACATATAGATAAATTGCAAAACACAACAAAACAAGAGAACCTGTATGTCTGGCCAAGTGCTTCAGAAACACGTGATCCCCCAACAGCAATACCACTATTAGAAACAAAATAAGACAAAACAAGACCAGAAGCAGTACAGAGAATTGAGAAAACCCTCACAGATTGAAAAAGAGTCCATTAGGTGGATGAATCGTTTATCATAACTTACATGGGTTAAAAGGTTTTTCAAGTAAAAACGGAGGTTTATAGATGGTCAGGATGGCAGTAGTAGTAGTAGTAGAACAATGCCTCTGGGTATCTTGAAAAAACTAGGCATGAACAAACACATGAGGATCAATCATATGATTACATCCAATTATACAACATGTATATAATTTAGAAGCATTGTCAGCATACTGAGAGCTGACCGATTCAATTCGGTGCATACAGGCTTACCTCTGCTTACCTGAGTAGCATAATATATAGCTACGATGTAGAGCCCAATATCCGTGTTTAAACCCCGATTATGGAGAAAAAAATGATAAATTGATACACGGATATGGGTACTGGTAGTTTCAATTATGCTAGCAGGGATTCGGTATTGTCCTAACTTGCAGAGTTGCCCAGTCTGGACTAAAAACGAGAGGGGAGGAGAGGGAACAAAGGAGGGAAGGGGAAACACAAAATTGAATGGCATTAATGAGATGTGTGGGTATGCGGAAATCTAATAGAGAGTAACCAATTTCTGGGCTGGTCAAGTGTCAGCCCCATAACCAACCAGCAGGGTAAGAGACACTGGCCCATAATAACACAGAGAAAGCCAGTTACCTTGTAATAGATGTTGGTGGGAGTGCCTCCGTTTAGTAGGTAGCAGCCCTCGGTAGTCAGGGATTATCTGCACCCTGGGCGATAATAGGTCCTGTGTTTAGATAGGACCAGATCGCGCCAGGACAACCCCATCCGGAAAAGCGTGCCGTCCGCACAGTGCCTCTGATAGGCTGGCGTCATAGCTAGGCGTCGGAATGCCCGCAGTGAGCTAGATAGTGGGCGGGGCCAAAAACGTGACGTGCCCCTGTTATCTAGCAATATGCGAGAAACAGGAAGTGTACATGGGAGGTTGGCGTGGCAACCGCGCATGCGCATAGGTACCCACACACTCATCTCGCAGCGGTGGGAGGGGCAGAGCCGCCCACCTCAGGACGGCGGCCTTAACACTTAAAACAGTCCCGGCTAAATCAAGCCCGCACATCGTCAAGCGATGCAATCAATTCCTTCCTCTACCCAGCACACTCAAGGGGAGAGCAAGCCCACACCATGCGACACTCAGGGCAATAGAGCAATCAGCCATGGAGCAAAGAAGATCTATATTAACATATAGACTCACAGATCATTATAGGGCAATTACACTTAGTATAACATTTAGTATAAAGCTCAAACCCCGATATTCGCCATCTAGTGGTCATAGAAAAAACAGAACAGAAAAAAGTGGCATTGCAGCGAGGGGAACAAAATTGTCTCAACCAGGACCACAGGGCCAGGCATCTTAACATTAGGTCTAACATTTTCAGCACATGCGATCACCAAGGGGACAAGAGGAACATATCCCCCATGGGGTCACATACAAAAGAAAAATACATAATAAATAATAATGAAATTATTAATATAAATAGTAAAAGAAAAATGGTCAACATATTTAACATAAAAATAGATAATCAAATATTACATTTATCTCAACTTCATAATATAGACCTAAGTCTATATATAGTATTATATGATGTTATATTAAGGGAGAGATCCCTTAATCCAGCAATGAATTAAACAGTGACTTACAACAAGAGAGAAATGACCCAGAATAACATCTTGGGCCATATTAGGAATCCCATGAGAAGGGAGGGGAAAAAGAAGGAAAAAAGGAGGAAGGGAGAAGAGAAAGGCTGTATAGAGGTTATTGATTGGGACTTGGAAGATTATAAAGTAGGGACCTACAAAGCGCAGTTGATGAAATCATGCGTGTGTGGACAACCAGCTCAAAGGAAAGATTTGTATGATTGAGTTTCATTCAACCCAGGTGGTTGTGTGGCAGCGAGTCGTTCGATCCATATAGTTTCTCTTTGTAAGATTATTTTATCCCAATTACCACCTCGTGGGTCCTTGGGAATCACTGCCAATGCAATGAAGGATACACAGGTGGTGTCAAATTTGTGGTATAGATCTATATGACGGCTGACAGTTGTCAGCATCTTACCACTCCCTGAATAATACACATGGTCTTTGACACGCTGCCAAAATTTACGGACTGTCTTTCCAACATAGAAGGCTCCACACACGCATGTCATCAAATACACGACCCCCTCAGTGCTACAATCGGCTCTAAAACCAGGACAGAACCTCTCCCCATTAGGTAGGGTGAAGCTCTGTCCTGGACAGATCCACGGGCAAAAATTACATTATTTTTCAGACAAGAACGCCATAATGGACAAGATGAGAAGTATCCCCAACATTGATTTCGATGGAGCGACTCTCACTATTTTCTCAGATTTGTCCAAAGAAACTTTAGACTGCCGTAGAGGCCTAAAACCACTTTTGGAACATTTACGTTCTAATGGAATCACTTATAGATGGGGTTTCCCGGCGTGTCTTATTGCCACCAAAAATGGTCGCTCACACACTCTTCGGTTCCCAGAGGAATTACCACAATTTCTAAAGGTCCTTGATCTTCCATCAATGGACCTTCCGGGTTGGCATGACCCGATCCCTAAGGTCTCACATATCCAGGACTCTCATTGGCAAAAACCTATTACTAAAAAAGGACGTTCTTCTACACGAGACATTGAACAACAACATAGATGAGTAAAGAGTATTTGGATCTACGTGTTTGTTTCCTCCCTGATATAACACGCTTTCAAGCTACTATGTTTAACGAAATGAAATAAGATTTAGCAGTTAGAGAATATTGATTCTAAGAAGGTCTATTGCTTATGGTTTATTGAGTTATGTTGGAGTAAAAAGTATTTTTTTTTTGCCATATTGCCAGTCGCACAGCTGAATGCGGGTGGAGCATAATGCCCCCAAGTGTCCTTCATACGACATGTCCCCCTTCCCTTTTTTCCTTTTGGGGCTGGAGAGAGCGGGTAGCCTTCGAGTAATTCTCGGTTCCGTCCTCCCTAGGGAGCTCTGGACGGCTGCTTGCCCTCCCTCACCCCACAGGGACCACCGCAGATATCTGCGTGACAAATTAAAATTTCCCACATGCGCCCTGATGGGCGTTATTGCTGTTTATGCAAATTTGTTTGTTTTCTGTGTTTTTGTCTCTCAATATATACCTGTTTTATTTTTATTCTTTTCCCCCCCCTCGAGGCCGGTATGCATGGAGAAATAGGCGCAGGAGTTACGCTCCACAGAGATGATGGCCACACTTAAAGTCACCTCCTATAATGTTAGGGGTCTAAACGTGGCGGCTAAATGCCATCAGGTTACCTGTGAATTACGGAAGTTGTCTTCTTCCATTGTGTATCTTCAAGAAACACATTTAACCCATACGACACAGGTCAAATTGAATTCGGTATATTTTCCCCAGTGGTATTACGGTCTTTCAGATACGAATAAGGCTAAGGGTGTGGCTATTGGTCTTAGTGCTAGCGTACCTTTTCGCTTTTTAGATATGCAAGCGGATGACCATGGCCGTTTTCTTTTTATAAAGGGCTTTCTGGGCACTACCCAATGTACCCTAGCAAACATATATTGTCCGAACCAAAATCAAACTATTTTCTTTTCTCAAACTCTCACTGATCTATCACATTTTGCTGAGGGATTAATTATACTGGCAGGGGATATAAACATGTCTCTAGACCCTGCTTTAGATACATCCCATGGTCGTTCTAATATTTCTTTTAAACGTCTGTCTACTGTTAAAAAAAAACTAACAGACTGGCAATTAATAGACGTATGGCGTATTTTACACCCAAAAGAAAAAGACTTCTCTCATTTTTCGAAGACTCATCAGTCCTATTCCCGAATAGATAATATTTTTTTAGACCATCATCATCTTCCATTATTAAAATCGGCGGATATAGGCACAGCGACAATATCAGACCATGCACCTGTTTCGATGACTATGACCATGCCCACTCTGCCTCAACGCTCCAGTAATTGGAAACTTAATGATTCCCTTTTATCTAATGCAACAGAGGTTTCAACGTTTGCCTCACATATATCACAATACTTTAGAGACAACAAACCATCTGAAACACCTCCTGCTATTATATGGGAAGCACACAAGGCAACTATGAGAGGGCGATTTATAGAACTTGGGGCAAGGAAAAAGAGAGAGCATGGTCAACGTCTGGAGCAGGTTCTTCATCAAATAACTGAACTGGATAAACAACACAAACTTACTTTACATATATCCCATTTAGAAGCTCTTACGTTGAAGCGAGAAGAGTTGAAAAACCTGCTTAACTTAGACACAACTCGGAGATTTCAACGCTACTCGCAAAAACTTTATGAGTGGGGGGATAAACCCAGTAGACAATAAGCAAGATCCCTTAAAGAAAAACAGACTAGATCATTTATCCCTAAAATAAAATTATCTAATGGAAACATAGTCTATGCGACTCCCCATATTGCTAAAGCTTTTAGGGAGTATTATGCAGATCTGTATATGGTGCAATGTGATTCTCCGTCTCTGACTATAAAGGAGAGACGTAGTCTCATGCTTGCATATTTAAAAGAAGCTAATTTGCCTAAACTTTCAAACTCAGCTCTCAGAGAGCTTGAATCAGAATTCTCGGTAGAAGAATTTCAGATAGCTCTGAAATCTTCACCGATAGGTAAAGCACCGGGACCGGACGGTTACACTACTCGATACTATAAAACATTTAGCGATGTTCTTTTGCCCCAGCTCACGACTTATGCCAACTCAATTTCACAGACTTCGGGATTACGCCCGGAATCTCTTACAGCTCATATCTCAGTTATTCTTAAAACAGATAAGGACCCCACTCAATGCAGTAGTTACAGGCCAATTTCCTTATTAAACGTTGATATTAAATTATACTCGAAGGTAATGGCTAACAGACTACTCCCTCTGGTACCTATATGGATCTCTACAGACCAGACAGGTTTCATGCCATATAGAGAAGCCAAGGATAATTCTCTCCGGGCGATATCTCTTATACAACACGTTCAAAAGACGTCCCAGTCCACCCTATTTGTATCCACAGACGCAGAAAAAGCGTTTGATAGGGTGGACTGGGAATACTTAAAAATGAGCCTGCAACATTTTGGGTTGGGACCCAAGATGCTCCACCGTATCACCTCCCTTTATACTAATCCTACGGCACAAATTCGCATCAACGGCACTTTGAGTGAGTCATTTCAACTATTTAATGGGACTAGACAGGGTTGTCCCCTGTCGCCCCTTTTATTTGCCCTTACACTTGAACCTTTTTTGGCAACTGTAAGACATAATTCAAATATACATGGGATTCAAGTAGAAAATAAAATACACAAATATGCGGACAACATATTATTCTTTATCCAGCAACCCCGCATATCGCTTCCTAATTTAATGACAGCCTTCTCCACTTTTCAGACATTTTCTAACTTTAAAATTAACCTTACTAAGTCTGAAATTCTAAATATTAATCTATCAGGAAGAGAGGCGGAAAGGTTAAAACCCCTCTTCCCTTTCAGATGGGTTCAATGCAGTATGAAATATCTGGGAGTGAATTTGACGCCTCATACCCAGTCCCTCTTTAAATATAATTACATTCCATTATTGAATAATATTAGAAAGGATCTACAAAAGTGGAGTACGCTGACACATTCATGGCTGGGTAAAGTAAGTATAGTCAAAATGAATATTCTACCCAGAGTTCTTTTTTTTTTCAAATGATCCCATTGGGTGTGCCCATAGGTTTTTTTTCTTTAGTACAGACCATGGTCTCCCGCTTTATTTGGAAGAACAGCCACCCCAGAGTATCTAAGGAAGTGTTATTTCGCTCCAAGGAGGCTGGCCCTCCCAAATTTCAAGAGGTATTACCAGGCTGTTATCTTATCTAGAATTGTTGAATGGAAATATGCTGCTAAATCCAAACTATGGGTGAGTTTGGAATATGATCTGAGTAAAACAGATCTAGCAACTATACCCTGGTTACCACGCACACATAGGCACCTTGCCTCAAGTACCTCTATATTAACCACATCCACCCTTGATGTGTGGGATGCTTTACATAGGAAGATTTCGTGGTCGTATGCTTCTCCTCTGCTACCGCTTTTGGAACATGATTATTTCTTACCCGGTCTATTAGATCCGGGATATAAGACATGGTCGCCAGAAGGACCCCTTTTATTACACCAGGTCTTGCGAGCAAATGCTCCCAAGCCCCTTAAGGAAATCCTTGACCATAAGCCGATTACGTTTCTTGACAAATGGAGATACACCCAAATGCAGGCGTTTCTTAGAACTTTGCCTCAGCCGCTCAAAGGTATACAGGACCTAAACAGCATTGAGGAAGTTTTCAACTCAACGGAATTACCTGAACATAGTATTTCTGCATTTTATAAATCACTTAGTAAACTCCAAGAAGACACTTATCCTCCTTTCCTTGCTAAGTGGGAGACAGATTTGGAATCCTGTATTCCAGATAGTCAAAAAGATAAAGTTCTGCAGTTGACTCATATTTCTTCAATTGCATCTAAGTCGGCTGAGGTTAATTATAAATTGCTAACTAGATGGCACTATACTCCATCAAGGCTCCACCAGATGTTCCCCGCCAATTCCCCACTGTGCTGGAGGAACTGTGGGAACAGAGCAACCCACGCACATATATGGTGGTCGTGCCCACATATTCGCTCTTACTGGTTTAGCATTATTCGAATTATTCAACAAATAACCAATATTAATCTCCCTATGGATGCATGGACCATTCTTTTCCATGCTACTAAGGAACCTGTCAGAAAATATAAATGTTCTCTAGTACCATATCTGCTTAATACGGCCAAAGCACTAATACCTACCCTTTGGGGCCAACCTGAGACTTCATCCATGAAAAAGTGGTTCCAAAAAATATCAGAGGTCCATCTCATGGAAGATATTACCCATTATAACAAGGACACTTATCAACGACACATCTCAACTTGGACTCCGTGGATGGAGTTTAAGGACACCTCAACTTATAGGGAAATAATGGCACAACTCCACTAAGACTTAATCTATACATACTGAATAAGTTACTTAGATCGAGCTATTTGGGGTACTGATGGGCCTATTCCTTAAGAGACTATAAATTATATGGAGCTATATATATATATCGCTAGACACCATGCATGCCGGCCTATTTTTCCCTTTTTTCTCTTTCTTATTTTTCCTCTGTCCCTTTTCCCAATTATCGCCTCACATCCCCCCTCTTAACCCCCCCCCCTCCTTTTTTTTTTCTTATATTTTTATGCTCCGAGAGGGACCTCAAGTGAAGCTAAGATAAATTATTCAGGAGAGAATAGTTAAATAACAATGAGGAAGGAGATACATACTGTAAAATTAACGAACACAGAGAGGAGGGTTTTTTTTTTTTTTTGTGTTGAGTGGACTCTAACACTAGATTTTTAGTTTGAGGTAGTTTTTGGAATCACTTCACCATAAAAGGCACTAATATTGGAGTTTCACCACATAAGATATTGGGGTGAGAATAAGGTGGACCCTACTCCCCTCTCCTTTTCACCCCCCTCCCCCCCTTTTTTTTTTTTTTGGTAGATTTTAACACTAGGTTTTTAGTTAGTAGAAGTGTTTGGAACTATCCCATTTTAAAGAGCACC
The DNA here is from genome assembly GCA_029206835.1 of Rana muscosa. Taxonomy (NCBI): domain Eukaryota; kingdom Metazoa; phylum Chordata; class Amphibia; order Anura; family Ranidae; genus Rana; species Rana muscosa. The sequence continues at coordinate 397,591,125 of CM055120.1, forward strand.
CATATTAGAGTATCACTTATAAGACACCGGGGAGAAAATAATATTACTCCCCCTTCCCTTCCCTCCCCTTTTTCTTAATTTTTTTTTTCTCCCTCTCTTTCCCCCCCACATTCTGTTCACTTTATGACTATACACATATGTTCTGTCACTTTGTCATTTATTTGGCCTATATCAGGTTTTAATACTTGTCTTTTTGTTAGTATGAAGAAGTGTTTTCCCTTTTTTTTTTTTTTTTTTTTTCTTTCCCCCTCCACATCCTGGTCACTTTTTGTCTCTACACATAGGTATTGACACTTTCTTATTTACATAGCCTATATCAGGTTCTAATACTTGTCTTTTTGTTAGTAGGTAGAATTTTTTATTTTTTTTTGGCAGATTTTAACACTAGGTTTTTAGTTAGTAGAAGTGTTTGGAACTATCCCATTTTAAAGAGCACCCATATCAGAGTATCACTTATAAGACACCGGGGAGAGAATAATATTACTCCCCCTTCCTTTCCCTCCCCTTTTTCTTAATTCTCTTCCCTTTCCCCCCCCCCCCTTTTTTTTTTTTTTTTTCCTTCCCCCTCCACATCCTGGTCACTTTTTGTCTCTATACATAGGTATTGACACTTTCTTATTTACATAGCCTATATCAGGTTCTAATACTTGTTTTTTCGTTAGTAGGTAGAAGGGGTTTTTGTTTTTTGTTTTTTCCCCCTCTTTATCTCTCTCCCTTCCTCGCTGCTCTGCTTTTATTTCTGATTACTCCTTGCCCTCTCTCCCGCCCAGCCTTGATTCCCCTAGGCATTGGGAGATTTCATGGCCGGGCCTTTTATATATAGGAGTGTAGAGTATTGTCCTTTTTTTTTTTTTTTTTTGTGTTGTTGCCGTTTGGAAATATTGAGAGTGTGTATGTGTCCTATGTACTGTATTGTAAAATATGTGATGTGTTGTTAAAAAAACAATAAAAAGATATTAAACAACAGGGGCATGCAATTACAATTCTTGATCTAATAATTCACAGCAGGGCCCATTCATGCGCCCACCAAGAGTAACTGTGAGGGCTCACAGTGTTGTGGCAACACCAACATGTAAGGGGCAAATTTCAGCTGAGTATATACGGCAGGCCCCTACTTTCAAACATCCAACTTACAAACGACTCCTCCTTGCAAACGGAAGGATACAACAGGAAGTGAGAGGAAATCTACCCCTAGGAAGGCAAATTCTCTCCTGTAAGAGTTAATATGGGAAAAAAAGTGTCTCCTCTCCACTGATGCTTTATCACCAATTCTTGTTTCAATAAAAACCCCAAATTTTCAAAAAACATTTGTCATTGGGACGGAAAGTGAGGTGAAATGTTCTGAACAGGGGCACAGACAGCAAAACAAATGTTACAGGGGTGATAACCCTTCCCTATGTTTTCCAAAAAGCTTAAAAATAGATTTTTTGCCTGGAGCTACACTTAAACAATGTACCTGTTCAAAATTACAAACAGATTCTACATAAGAACAAACCTACAGTCCCTGTCTTGTATGCACCGCCTGTATACGGCTGTTCAGAGTATATAGGGCCTTTTTTATTTTGTGTGCGGGGTTCCCCTTAATATCCATACAAGACCCAAAGGGGCTGGTAATGGGCTGGGGTAGGGGGGGGTGTGTGATGGGGTAGCTATGCCATTTTTCTTAAAGATTTTCATCCATATTACCGGGACCAGACATTTGTGAGGGGGTTAGCTCGGCAGCGGGTGTGTGTGACCCCCGGGATGGGCTCCCCACACAAAAACAGGCCCAGCAAACGGAGGTTGTGGTTTTCAAAATCAAAAAAAAGGTGCGGTTTATTTTCTATTTACAGTGACAAAACACAGCAAAGCCAAAAGAAACATAAACAAAATAAATCCTGGTCAACTTGACCTCTGACTAAACATACAGGTTTCCTAACTAACAACTGGGATCAGCCTAGTGCTGTCCTAGTCCCTAAGTCCCTGGTTTTAAATGTCCAAGCAAATAGCCACACAGGCTTTGTCTCACCGCACAGGGGTTCACTCTCCCTAGACAGTCCACACAGGTCTGGGTCCAGGCATGAGCTAACATCTAATGAAGCTGGGAGTTCTTATAGAGGCCTAAATGAGCTGACAAGCTTCAGCTGGTCTCATCAACTCCCTGTCTGCACGACGCCCCACACTCTCCCTAGAGGTATGAGTCATCCATGAGCCCACTAGCCTTAGCTGGGCTTATACAACTCTCCACCTAGTTGTATAAGTCGGCGTAAAGCCTGAATCTGGGCGAAATATATCTACCCCCCTGGATGCAACCAGGTGACTTTACCTTCCTGCTGTCACATACCCCCCCTCTTGTTTTAACCTCGGGGTTGGAACACCAGCAATCAGGCATTCATGTACTCGAGACAAAGCATCCACATTCCCCATTTGAACGCCAGGGCGATGCTTTACTGTGAAGTTGAATTCCTGGAGGGCCAGGAACCACCTATTCACTCTTCTATTTGTTTCCTTGTTTTGAGCCATCCACTTTAACGGAGCGTGATCCGTAACCATGTCAAAGTGCCTACCTAGCAGGTAGTACCGAAGGGAATCTAGAGCCCACTTCACCGCTAAACACTCCTTTTCAACGGTGGCGTAATTTACCTCATGGGACTTCAACTTCCTGCTGAGGTAAATGACTGGGTGCTCTTCCCCGTTCCAGACCTGGGACAATACTGCTCCTAACCCCACATCTGACGCATCACTTTGTACGACAAAGTCTTTAGAGAAGTCGGGTGAGTACAACACTGGCTGGCTACATAAGGCTTGTTTCAAGAATTGGAATGCTGCCTCAGCCTCGGGGGTCCATTTAATCATGACCGACCCTTTCCCCTTCGTTAGGTTGGTTAGGGGCACAGCCTTAGAAGCAAAGTGGGGAATGAATCGCCGATAATACCCAGCGATTCCCAGAAAGGCTCGTACCTGCTTCTTGCTGTTGGGACGTGGCCAACTCTGGATGGCCTCGACTTTGTTGAGTTGGGGTTTTATTACTCCCCTCCCAATGGTGTACCCAAGATATTTGGCCTCCTCCTGCCCAATGGTACACTTCTTGGGGTTAGCCGTAAACCCCGCTTCCCGAACAGAGTCCAGGACTGCTTGCACTTTTGGCAGATGTGTGGCCCAATCTGTGCTATGGATAATTACGTCATCCAGGTAAGCCGCAGCATACTTCCGATGGGGCCTCAGCATCTGGTCCATTTTCCGCTGGAATGTGGCCGGCGCATTCTGTAACCCGAACGGCATTCTCTTATATTGGAACGCCCCGTCTGGGGTTACAAATGCGGTTTTCTCTTTGGCCAATTTGGCCAGGGGGATTTGCCAATACCCTTTTGTGAGGTCAAGAGTCGTCATGTATCGGGCTGTTCCCAGCCGGTCGATCAACTCATCTATACGTGGCATGGGGTAGGTGTCAAATTTTGTAACTTTGTTCAACTGACGAAAATCGTTACAAAATCGCCAGCTCCCATCCGGTTTAGGCACCAACACAATGGGACTAGACCAATCACTTTGGGACTCCTCTATCACCCCTAAGTTCAGCATTTTCTGTACTTCCTCCCGTATTGCCTCCCGTCGGGCCTCTGGGATCCGATAGGGTTTTAACTTCACCCTTTCACCGGGCGGGGTAATGATGTCATGCTCTACCCCAGATGTTTGTCCCGGCAGCTCAGAGAATACCTCCTTGTTGCGAAGCACAAACTCCTTAACCTCCTGTTGTTGGGGTTGTGACAAGGTGGCTGCTATTCCAACCTCAGGAATCACGCAACCAGTTTGAGCTGGTGACCAAGTGTCTGCGACTAGGGACTCTCTATCCCTCCAGGCTTTCAACAGATTAACGTGATAGATCTGTTCGGGCTTTCGCCTTCCTGGTTGTCTGACCTTGTAATTCACTTCGCTCACTTTTTCCATTATCTCGTAGGGGCCTTGCCATTTGGCAAGGAATTTACTTTCAACCGTAGGGACAAGTACCAGTATCCTATCCCCCGGGGAAAAGGTACGGGTCTTGGCTCCACGGTTGTACACTCTCTGCTGTGCTAACTGCGCTTGGGCCAAATGTTCCTTCACGATGGGCATTACCTGTGCAATTCGGTCTTGCATCAGGGCGACATGCTCAATCACACTCCTGTGGGGAGAACTCTCACTTTCCCAAGTTTCCTTGGCAATATCCAACAGCCCTCTTGGGTGTCTCCCATACAGTAACTCAAAGGGGGAGAATCCCGTAGAGGATTGGGGCACCTCCCTAATAGCAAACATCAGATAAGGAAGTAGACAGTCCCAATCCTTTCCATCTCTATCCACCACTTTCTTCAACATTTGTTTTAGGGTTTTGTTGAATCTTTCAACCAGCCCATCGGTTTGGGGGTGATACACAGATGTACGTAATTGCGTCACTTTGAACAATTTACACAGCTCCTTCATAACCCGGGACATAAAGGGTGTACCTTGGTCCGTAAGCAGTTCTTTACAAATACCCACCCGGCTAAACACAAGAGATAGCTCTTTGGCTATGGTTTTGGCCGAGGTATTTCGGAGAGGGATCGCTTCTGGATAACGGGTGGCATAGTCCATTATAACTAATATGTACTGGTGCCCCCTAGCGGACTTGATTATAGGACCTACCAAATCCATGGCGATCCTCTCAAACGGGACCTCAATGATGGGTAGAGGGACCAGCGGGCTACGGAAATGTGGCATCGGGGCCGACCTCTGACACACAGGGCAGGAGGAACAATAATTTTCTATGTCCTTCATCACCCCCGGCCAATAGAATCTCTGTAATACCCTCTCTCGGGTTTTCTCTGTCCTCAGATGACCTCCAAGAATGTGCCCATGGGCCAACTCCAACACCAACTTCCTGTAAGGTTTGGGCACCACAAGCTGCTCAACGGTTTCTTCTGCCCTTTTTGCCACCCGATACAGTAGGTCCTTCTCTACGCTGAAGTATGGGTAAGTGCAGGTATTATCTGGGTTCACTAACTCGCCATCTATTTTCACTACGTTTTCCCGTGCCTTTATTAGGGCGGGGTCTTTCAACTGTTCTGTGGCAAAGTTTTCCCTGTGAACCTCAAGATCAGAAAACTCCACAGACAGTAGGTTTTCGTCTGAGGAGGTGGGCTCCTCTCCAGTTTCTTGAGTCTCCCCTGCCAATACTGATAAGGGAAATTCCGGAGAGTCCTCACCACTCTCAGGGGAGTTCTGGCTATCACATTCCTGGTACATAGGGGCACCAGTGGGGGGCTCAGGATCATCCCACAGTTCCCAGAACTTCGGAAAATCCCTTCCCACAATGGTGTCATACGGTAACTGAGATACTAAGCCCACTGGATGAGAGAGGGTACCTTTGGGGGTCTCGAAACACACTGTAGTCACTGGATACTCTCGGGTGTCCCCATGCACACAAATAACAGCTACCTTGCTATTCCCAGAGACCTCTGTTTTAACTAACTCAGCCTTTATCAGGGTCACAAGGCTACCTGAATCCAGCAATACCACAACATTTCTACCATTAACACACATTTTGCATAAATGTTTCTCAGTTCCTCGAATGGCAGTGCATGCGACTGTCGCACACAGCGACTGACGTCTGCCCGTCAGAAAGTCACACTGCATGGGTTCCTCCACAACCGGGCAATTGGCTGCAATATGTCCCGCTTGCCGGCAGCGGTAGCAAACGATCCTTCTTGCCGCCTCTTGAGCCGCTGATTTCCCAGGCTGTTCTCGCCAAACTTGGGGTAGAGCTCCCACCCTCTCACTCTCTCCACCCTTACCCCTTGGAATCCTCTTATCCGCCCCTGGGGATGGTCTGGTCTTAGGGTGGAAAGTCCGAGTGTCTCTGGAAGAGGCCGTCAGGTTCTCTGTAGCCAAGTATTTCTCCACACGATCCACAAGACCATCGGCCGTCTCTGGGTCTCCATGGCTTACCCACTTTTGGATGGCAGTAGGAAGAGCTCTCAAAAACCGATCCATTACAACACGTTCCACAATCTTTGGTGCGGACAAAGTCTCTGGCTGTAGCCACTTTCTGCTCAGGTGAATGAGATCATACATTTGAGACCTGGGGGGTTTTCCAAGCTGGAAAGTCCAGTTATGCACACGCTGAGCCCGGACAGCCTGGGTGACACCCAGCCTTGCCAATATTTCAGCTTTTAGCATCACATAGTCTTTTGCTTGGTCAGGCTCTAGGTCATAGTAAGCCTTCTGCGATTCACCAGTTAACAGAGGAGCCACCAGTCCAGCCCACTGCTCCTCAGGCCACTTTTCTCTTTCAGCAGTCCTTTCAAATGTGGTCAAAAATACCTCTGGATCATCCTCTCCAGTCATTTTTGTCAATAAACGACTCACCCCAAAGGACGCGGTATTAGTGGGACGGCTTTCCTCACTGGTCTGCGGACGTTGCTGCATTACTGCTTCCATTTGTTGTAGTCTCTGCTCTTGCTTCTGTAACAGGTCTATGAAGCGGGCCTCAGATTGCTGCTGGGCTTGTTGCTGAGCTTCCAGACTCTGTTGGTGAGCTTGCTGCTGGGCTGCAAGGCTCTGTTGATGAGCTTGCTGCTGGGCTGCGAAGTTCTGTTGTTGAGCTGCAAGGCTCTGTTGATGAGCTGCAAGGCTCTTTTGCAAACCTGCATTTGTCTGCTGTTGATTGGCATTTGCTAGAGCCAGCTGCTTCAGTATCTCCTCCATGCTGGCTTAAAAAAAACTGCCACTGGTTCTCCACCAACTGTGAGGGGGTTAGCTCGGCAGCGGGTGTGTGTGACCCCCGGGATGGGCTCCCCACACAAAAACAGGCCCAGCAAACGGAGGTTGTGGTTTTCAAAATCAAAAAAAAGGTGCGGTTTATTTTCTATTTACAGTGACAAAACACAGCAAAGCCAAAAGAAACATAAACAAAATAAATCCTGGTCAACTTGACCTCTGACTAAACATACAGGTTTCCTAACTAACAACTGGGATCAGCCTAGTGCTGTCCTAGTCCCTAAGTCCCTGGTTTTAAATGTCCAAGCAAATAGCCACACAGGCTTTGTCTCACCGCACAGGGGTTCACTCTCCCTAGACAGTCCACACAGGTCTGGGTCCAGGCATGAGCTAACATCTAATGAAGCTCGGAGTTCTTATAGAGGCCTAAATGAGCTGACAAGCTTCAGCTGGTCTCATCAACTCCCTGTCTGCACGACGCCCCACACTCTCCCTAGAGGTATGAGTCATCCATGAGCCCACTAGCCTTAGCTGGGCTTATACAACTCTCCACCTAGTTGTATAAGTCGGCGTAAAGCCTGAATCTGGGCGAAATATATCTACCCCCCTGGATGCAACCAGGTGACTTTACCTTCCTGCTGTCACACATTACATTAACCACTTAACGACCGCTCACTGTATATATACGTCGGCACAATGGCACCGACAGGCACAATCACGTAGAGTGTACGTGATTGCCTTTGTACAGTTGGGGGGTCCGATCGGACCCCCCTTCTGTACAGTGAGCGGTCGGAATTCGTCTGGGAGCGTTCCGAGATGGGGGGGCGGCCGTTCGATTCCGACCACCCCCCCGCGATCGCTCCCGGCGAATAGAAATGCCCCCTCTGTCTGTGTACTGTTTACACAGATAGAGAAAGCAGGAGGAAGTGATGTCATCTCCTGTGCGGCGCTCACATATACCGAGCGTCGTACAAGAGAAGACACACAGGTCAGTGCACTAACACTACACTAACACCAGCACACATAGGCACATAAATCGCCCCCCCAGGCCCCCCCAGATCACCCCCCAGCCCCCAGTCACAGTGTCACTGATTGCAGTGACCATTTATTTACTGATCACTGCAATCAGTGACATTTGTGACTGTAAAAGTGTCACTACATTTAGTTTTAGGTCCAGTGTAGCCCCCTAACCCCCCCCTAATAAAGGTTTAACCCCTTGATCACCCCCCAGATAACCCTTTCACCCCCTAGCACCGCCGTCGCTTGGCGATCATTTTTCTGATCGCTGTCTTGGCGTCGGTGATGCAGATCGGTACCCAGTAATTTTTTTTAGGTTCGCCGCAGGTTTTTATAGCGTCGGGTACCCCCATAAATTATCTAATAAAGGTTTAACCCCCTTGATCGCCCCCCAGGTAACCCTTTCACCCCCTATCACCACTGTCACTAAGCGATCGTTTTTCTGATCGATGTCTTAGCGTCGGTGATGCTGATCGGTAGCCAGTATTTTTTTTTAGGTTCGCCGCAGGTTTTTATAGCGTCGGGTACCCCCATAAATTATCTAATAAAGGTTTAACCCCCTTGATCGCCCCCCAGGTAACCCTTTCACCCCCTATCACCACTGTCACTAAGCAATTGTTTTTTCTGATCGCTGTCTTGGCGTCGGTGATGCAGATCGGTACCCAGTAATTTTTTTAGGTTCGCCGCAGGTTTTTATAGCGTCGGGTACCCCCATAAATTATCTAATAAAGGTTTAACCCCCTTGATCGCCCCCCAGGTAACCCTTTCACCTCCTATCACCACTGTCACTAAGCGATCGTTTTTCTGATCGATGTCTTAGCGTCGGTGATGCTGATCGGTAGTCAGTATTTTTTTTTTAGGTTCGCCGCAGGTTTTTATAGCGTCGGGTACCCCCATAAATTATCTAATAAAGGTTTAACCCCCTTGATCGCCCCCCAGGTAACCCTTTCACCCCCTATCACCACTGTCACTAAGCAATTGTTTTTCTGATCGCTGTCTTGGCGTCGGTGATGCAGATCGGTACCCAGTAATTTTTTTAGGTTCGCCGCAGGTTTTTATAGCGTCGGGTACCCCCCATAAATTATCTAATAAAGGTTTAACCCCCTTGATCGCCCCCCAGGTAACCCTTTCACCCCCTATCACCACTGTCGCTAAGCGATCATTTTTCTTATCGATGTCTTAGCGTCGGTGATGCAGATCGGTAGCCAGTAATTGTTTTTAGGTTCGCCGCAGGTTTTTATAGCGTCAGGTACCCCCATATATTATCTAATAAAGGTTTTAACCCCCTAATTGCCCCTAGTTAACCCTTTCACCAGTAATCATCATATAAGTGTTACGGGTGACGCTGGTTAGTTAGTTTGCTTTTTATAGTGTCAGGGCACCCGCCGTATATAACCCAATAAAGGTTTAACCCCCTGATCGCCCGGCGGGTGATATCAATTAGGTTTTAGCGTCAGAGAGGGTCTGCGTCACACCCCAGGCAGCGTCAGGTTAGTGCCAGTAACACTAACACCCACGCGTGAAGCATACACCTCCCTTAGTGGTATAGTATCTGAACAGATCAATATCTGATCTGATCAGATCTATACTAGCGTCCCCAGCAGTTTAGGGTTCCCAAAAACGCAGTGTTAGCGGGATCAGCCCAGATACCTGCTAGCACCTGCGTTTTGCCCCTCCGTCCAGCCCAGGCCACCGAAGTGCAGTATCGATCGATCACTGTCACTTACAAAACACAACACACATAACTGCAGCGTTCGCAGAGACAGGCCTGATCCCTGCGACTCCAGTGCTGTAGGAGGTGATTTCACCACCACAGTTAAAAAAAAAAAGAAGCAAATATGCCGAAGCATTGGGGCAGCAGGGGCGGAGGAGCGATTTTGCTCCTAATGCCGCGTACATACGGTCGAAATTCCGACGGAGGCTTGCCCGTGGAAAAGTCCGACCATGTGTGTGCGGCATAACTTTTTTGCGGGAGGATGCCCCCATGCTTCGGCATATATAAATGGTGCATGTATGCCCATCATTAGAAGTGGGTGGATGAAGGGCGGTATTCTAATGGTGGGCATACCCACTGATCAATCTCTTTTTTCGTTCAGCCACCTGGCTGCATGAAAAAAAAAGATTACAATACATGTCCAACAAGGACCAGCAACGTACTGGTATGTTGCTGGACTTTGAATGGTTATACCAGATTGATGCCTGCGGGTTTAGGTATCATCTTGGTATCATTCTTTTCAGCCAGCGGCCGGCTTTAATGTAAAAGCAACCCTAGTGGCTAATTAGCCTCTGGACTGCTTTTACAAGCAGTGGGAGGGAATGTCCCCCCCCCCCCGGATATAAAAAGCGCCATTGGGAAATTGGGAAAGCATTTTATCACACCGATCTTGGTGTGGTCAGATGCTTTGAGGGCAGAGGAAAGATCTAGGGTCTAGACCCCAGTTTTTTCAAAAAAAGAGTACCTGTCACTACCTATTACTATCATAGGGGATATTTACATTCCCTGAGATAACAATAAAAATGATTAAAAAAAAAAAACATGGAAGGAACAATTTAAAAATAAAATAAAAAAGCAAAATTAATAATAAAAAAAAAAAAAAAAGCACCCCTGTCCTGCCCTGCTCTTGCCCAATGGCGAACGCAAGCGTCGGTCTGGCGTCATATGTAAACAGCAATTGCACCATGCATGTGAGGTATCACCGCGAAGGTCAGATCGAGGGCAGTAATTTTAGCAGTAGACCTCCTCTGTAAATCCAACGGGGTAACCTGTAAAGGCTTTTAAAAATGTATGTAGTTTGTCGCCAATGCGCGTTTGTGCGAAATTTTAAAGCATGTCGTGTTTGGTATCTATGTACTCGGCCTAAGATCATCTTTTTTATTTCATCAAACATTTGGGCAATATAGTGTGTTTTAGTGCATTAAAATAAAAAAAAGTGTATTTTTTCCCCAAAAAATGCGTTTGAAAAATCGCTGCGCAAATACTGTGTAGAAAAAAAAATGCAACACCCACCATTTTATTCTGTAGGGCCTTTGCTTTAAAAATATATATAATGTTTGGGGGTTCAACATAATTTTCCTGCAAAAAAAAATATGTTTTCATGTAAACAAAAAGTGTCAGAAAGGGCTTTGTCTTCAAGTGGTTAGAAGAGTGGATGTAAGCTTCCTAATGTTGTGTATAAAATGCCAGAACAGTTCAAAACCCCCCCAAATGACCCCATTTTGGAAAGTAGACACCCCAAGCTATATACTGAGAGGCATGTCGAGTCCATGGAATATTTTATATGTTGACACAAGTTGCGGAAAAAAGACAATTTTTTTTTTTTTTTTTTTTTTTTTTGCACAAAGTTGTCACTAAATGATATATTGCTCAAACATGCCATGGGCATATGTGAAATTACACCCCAAAATACATTCTGTTGCTTCTCCTGAGTACGGGGATACCACATGTGTGAGACTTTTTGGGAGCCTAGCCGCGTACGGGACCCCAAAAACCAATCACCGCCTTCAGGCTTTCTAAGGGTGTAAATTTTTGATTTCACTTCTCACTGCCTATCACAGTTTCGGAGGCCATGGAATGCCCAGATGGCACAAAACCCCCCCAAATGACCCCATTTTGGAAAGTAGACACCCCAAGCTATTTGCTGAGAGGTATTGTGAGTATTTTGCAGATCTCGCTTTTTGTCATAAAGTTTTGAAAATTGAAAAAAAAAAAAAGAAAAAAAAAAAAATTCTTTCTTCATTTTCAAAAACAAATGAGAGCTGTAAAATACTCACCATGCCTCTCAGCAAATAGGGGTGTCTACTTTCCAAAATGGGGTCATTTGGGGGGGTTTTGTGCTATTTTGGCATTTTATGGCCTTCGAAACTGTGATAGGTAGTGAGGAGTGAAATCAAAAATTTGTGCCTAGAAATCCTGAAGGCGGTGATTGGTTTTCGGGGTCCCGTACGCGGCTAGGCTCCTAAAAAGTCCCACACATGTGGTATCCCCGTACTCAGGAGAAGCAGCAAAATGTATTTTGGGGTGCAATTCCACATATAACCATGGCATGTGTGAGCAATATATCATTTAGTGACAACTTTTTGTAATTTTTTTTTTTTTTTTTGTCATTATTCAATCACTTGGGACAAAAAAAAAATATTCAATGGGCTCAACAGGCCTCTCAGCAATTTCCTTGGGGTGTCTACTTTCTAAAATGGGGTCATTTGGGGGGGTTTTGTGCTATTTTGGCATTTTATGGCCTTCAAAACTGTGATAGGTAGTGAGGAGTGAAATCAAAAATTTGCGCCCTTAGAAATCCTGAAGGCGGTGCTTGGTTTCCGGGGTCCTGTACGTGGCTAGGCTCCTAAAAAGTCCCACACATGTGGTATTCCCGTACTCAGGAGAAGCAGCAGAATGTATTTTGGGGTGCAATTCCAGATATAACCATGGCATGTGTGAGCAATATATCATTTAGTGACAACTTTTTGTAATTTTTTTTTTTTTTTTTTTGTCATTGTTCAATCACTTGGGACAAAAAAAAAAATATTCAATGGGCTCAACATGCCTCTCAGCAATTTCCTTGGGGTGTCTACTTTCCAAAATGGGGTCATTTGGGGGGGTTTTGTACTGCCCTGCCATTTTAGCACCTCAAGAAATGAGATAGGCAGTCATAAATTTAAAGCTGTGTAAATTCCAGAAAATGTACCCTAGTTTGTAAACGCTATAACTTTTGCGCAAACCGATAAATATACACTTATTGACGGTTTTTTTACTAAAGACATGTGGCTGAATACATTTTGGCCTAAATGTATGACTAAAATTGAGTTTATTCGATTTTTCTTATAACAAAAAGTAGAAAATATCATTTTTTTTCAAAATTTTCGGTCTTTTTCCGTTTATATCGCAAAAAATAAAAATCGCAGAGGCAATCAAATACCATTAAAAGAAAGCTCTATTTGTGGGAAGAAAAGGACGCAGATTTTGTTTGGGTACAACATTGCATGTCCGCACAATTTAAAGTTAAAGAAGCGCAGTGCAAAATTCTGAATTCACCTCTGGTCCTCTAGCTACCAAATGGTCCGGGGCTTAAGTGGTTAAAGCCGCAAGCAGTTTTAAATGGCTTTTTTTCCTTTAGAAATGTAATTTTGTACAGGGACAGTTCTAAACACGGGAAACACGTGGCACTTCACAGGTATACTTTAGACACCCCCCAGGTACGATATTTAAAGGAATATTTGACCCTTTTTTTTTCACTTTATGCATCATTAAAATGACTGCTCCAGAAAAACTGCAGTTTTTAAAACTTCTTTTTGCATTGATACATGTCCCCTGGTGCAGAACCCGGGTTCCCAAACCCTTTTTAGGACAATAACATGCATAATAGTCGTTATAATTAGCACTTTAGAATTCGAACGTTCGCATCCATTGTATTTAATAGGGTTCTAAAGTTCGTGCGAACTTTCGGTCCGTTCGCGGGTTCTGGTGCGAACCGAACCCGGGGGTGTTCGGCTCATCACTACCCCTGACATTCCAGGAGATAACTAACATTTAAGGACATAACTGTAATTCTTAAAATGGCCACAAGATGGAAGCCTAGAATCAAAAGTGAGGTTCAGGGTCACACAGAGCCATACATCATGCTGCTTGTTTCTGAGCGTCACCAGTCCCACAAACAGGGAGAAACTTGTGATGACACCACAAACCCACTTGCGCAGAAGTCGTGAAAAAAGTGCCAAAAAACTAAAATGGAGGAAAACAAGAAAAAAAGAATAAAAACTCAAATAGTCCAACATTACCTGTCTCACCAGCATAAAAGAAAAGAAAAAAAAACAGCAGGCAGACTTGTTCCCAAAAACAGAAAATTCAAAAACTGGAGTGTTCTCTTGGAGATTCACTCCATTTACTCCGTTAGGAGAGAACTAGGGTGTCTAGAAGGGGGAGAAGTCAAGTCTGACACACAATGCAGTTCTTGAACACCCCAAAAAAACTTGTAGTGAGAACTCCTAGCTCCACGCAGACTTCCGGATATGGAGCACTAGGTATCCATGTATGTATTGCAGCATGCTGCGGACAATGTCCTGAGCAAAAAGGGGCCAGGATATGCAACCCGTAATAGTGACACATAGCAGTTAAAGTGGAGTTCCACCCACATTTTCAACTCCTCAGCATCCCTCACTAAACTTTTTAGTGCACTGTAAACAAATTGCATTTTTTTTTTTTCTCACCACCTACTGTATATCTGCTGTATTCATTTTTCACTTCCTTCTCCCTGGCCGCTGCCCATTGCATCATTTCCTGTTTGCAATGCCTCCTGGGAGATGTGTGTCATCATTACCAGGAGGCAATGGGCTTTTGTTGCCATGGTTACCAAAGCTTCTTATACACAGTGATGGGCGGTGGGGGAGGTGGCTGGAGCATCTCAGCTCTGATTACAGAGCCCAGGGGAGAGCACAGCCACAGCATTACTAATCATTTATAACTGAGTACGATGAGGGGGAAAATTTTGATGGGGCAGCGCCTGCAAAATGTAATTACTTTTTAACCACTTCAGATCCGCGCTATAGCCGAAAGACGGCTGCAGCACGGACCTGAACTGCCGGGTGGACGTCCCCTGGATGTCCTCTTCTTTACTTCCGCAATGCGCGCCCGCGGCGGCGCGCATCGCGGAAGAGCTGTGCCCGCTGTGTCACGCGGGTGCCGATGCGCGTGCCTGGCGGCCGCGATGTCCCCCAGGTACCCGCGATCGGCTGTCACAGAGCCAGGGACGTGGATCTCTGTGTGTAAACACAGAGATCCACGTCCTGGTAGGGAGAGGAGACTGATGGTGTGTCCCTTGTACATAGGGACAACCATCGGTCACCTCCCCCAGTCAGTCCCCTCCCCCCACAGTAAGAATCACTCATGAGGGAACATATTTAACCCCTTCCCGCCCCCTAGTGGTTAACCCCTTCACTGCCAGTCACATTTATACAGTAATCAGTGCATTTTTATAGCACTGTTCACTGTATAAATGTGAATGGTCCCAAAGTAGTGTCAAGTGTCCGATGTGTCCGCCGCAATATCGCAGTCCTGACAAAAATTGCAGATCACCGATATTACTAGTGGAAAAAAAAAATGTCATAAATCTATCCCCTATTTTGTAGGCTCTATAACTTTCTCTTATCGTCCATGGACTGACACAGCTGGATACTGTAAACGTGTGGTTATATGTCCCTGCTCACAGGAGAAGATCTAGGCAGAATGTTAGATGTTAGAAACATTCTAGAACAAACCAGAGCTGAACAGCCCCGCCCAGGGGGGGCGGTCCCTCCGGACATTACCCTCCCACCTGCAGCTAGCAGACCTCAGTTTTTTTCTGCCTAGCAGAAGGAGAAGACGTGGCTCTCTCAGGAGCCAGTCTCCTGGAAGATTTTACTTTTAAATTTTATTCCTTTGGGAATTTTATTATTTTATTTTTGAGACCTTCAATCAACTGTCAGCTGGGCAACAGGTTGGGTACACTAGTATCCTCGTAGTCTTCCCTGTCCGACCATCGAGCGTGCTGATCCTCGCCTCCAGGGGTAGCCGGGTTGCTTTCATGCTCCCGCGGTCCTCTCAAGATTGAACAGTACTTGACTGACTGTATCTCTTGCGGTGGACCGGGCCGACAGCTACGCAGTACGACTCTGTGATAGGTCTGTCTGAAACAAGCCAGTGGGTCCTTGAAAGGGACGGGTAAGTAGTCTCTCCTACTGCAGGTGAGTACATGCTGGCTGTGTTTCTGTGTGTGGGGGTTTCTCCCTGTCTCCCCCCTGTTATGCTGCTCTCTGCACCCTGTACTGGTGCTGTGCTGTGGTGTGCTTGGGGGTCACTCTGGCCTGGCTGGGCGCTCATGTCTGCATGTGAGGTGATTATTGCGTGCGCCATTGGCGCTGTTTGAGGTGGTTATTGCGTGCGCCATTGGCGCGCATTAGAGCTTTGAATTTCGCGCTCGGCGGCCATCTTGGCGTTCAGTGGCGCAGTTATAGCTGCGACCGGTGGCCATTTTCTTGTGGCCGCTGCGCATTTATTACTGGCGGCGGCGCGAATCCCCTCACAATCTCCTCACAGACTGAGCGGTCCTTAAGGGTTGGTGGGTCCTCCCGGGTATCCCCTCCTCAGCCTCAGCGTAGCCAGTGGGTGGACTGTATATTCACTGTATAGTGTATAAGGTCTCAGAGGGTGGCGTTATGGAGTCTGATACAACCTGCTCTCCACACTTGCCTGGGGCAACTGGCAGTGCTGCACAGTTAAACATGTTCATATGTTTCCTGCACCTGCGGTCCTTATGGACCAGTTGTCAGCAGTCCTGGAATCATTCCTGCCAGAATGGAAGAGGTGTGCGAGCAAAAGGAGCTATAAGCCCCCTCCCCCCACAAAAATCTTTACTGAAGGGGTGCTCTGAGTCAGATATGGGCCTAGCTACTATGCTCAGGACCCTACCTCTGAATATTTAATGTTTATGAACAGGACATTCCCTTGTGAGGAAGACTCCAGTTCTGTGTCAGTGAATGACAGGGCGCTTGTAAGTGATCTCATTGATGATGTGAGAAACACTCTCAGGCTGGAATTGCTGTGACAAGCTTTTCTTTTACACAGTTTCCTCACTGTTTTCCTCACACGCTGCCTCAAGAGCAGCATGGATGAGGGAGGACTTTATTCATTTATGTATCTAGTCCCTGTGAGCCTTCTGTGTGATACCTGAGGTAACATTTCCCGCCATTTCCTGGGGAATGATTTGAGCTCTGACAGACACACGGTCTGAGGATCAGAGGTTACCTGTTACCTGCATGCTGCTTCGGCAGCACAGTCAAGCAGGTTGGAATGATACAGAGAAGATTATGCGCCTCTGCGCCATAATTTAAACTCATCCTATACCTCTACACTGCATACATTCACAGTGTATGTATGTGTTATTGGTCTCTGTGTCTGCGTGGCTGTCCCCACGTTCCAATGCTGTGTTTCAGTGCCATACATGATATAACGTACAAAATATGTTTATGCACGACTCCAGATACATTCACAGTATATGTATGTATTATACTCTCTGGGTTGGCGGGGGCTCCGGTGTCCTCCCGCACTCTCATGGTATGTGCGCTTCGGCTCTCTGCACATTATAGACATGTTTAATATGTTTATTGCACATATTATTATACATGTTTACAGTATGGGTATACTGTTTGCGTGGGGTTCCTCCGGGTACTCCGGTTTCCCCCCCACGCTCCAATGGAAATGCACAGCATAAACATGTGCAATATGTTGATTCACATGCTATCATTCCTACACGGTATCTGTGTGCTGTCTGCGTGGAGTTCTTCCGAGTGTTCCGGTTTCCTCCCACGCGCTGACGGTATGTGCGCCTTTGGCCTTCTGCACAGTTAAACATGTTCAATCTTTATCACGCATGCTATAATACCTACACGGTATGTGTAGGCAGTCTGTGTGGTTTTCCTCCGGGTACTCCGGTTCCCTCCCACACTCCATTGGTATGGGCGCTTCGGCGCTATGCACAGTCTAAATTTGTGCAATTGGATATCCACATACTAACATACCTACCCGGTATGTCTTTGCAGTCTGCGTGGGTTTCCGCCCACGCTACATGACATGCATGCCTTTGGTGCAATACACGATGTAAACATACACATTATGTTTATACACTACACTAAATACATTCACAGTAGTTGTGGGTATTGCATTCTCTGGGTATGCGTGGGGTACTTCGGTTCCTCCCACGCGCCAACGGTACTATGCACACATGAGCTTGTGCAAAATGTTTAGCACACACACTATAATACCTACACGGTATGCGTATGCAGTCTGCGTGGGTTTCTGCCCATGCTACATGACATGCATGCCTTTGGTGCAATACACGGTGTAAACATACACATTATGTCTATACACTACACTAAATACATTTACAGTAGCTTTAGGTATTGCATTCTCTGAGTATGCGTGGGGTACTTCGGTTCCTCCCACGCGCCAACAATGTGCGCGCCTTCGGTGCTATGCACACATGGGCTTGTGCAAAATGTTTAGCACACATACTATAATACCATACACGGTATGCGTATGCAGTCTGCATGGGTTTCATCCGGGTGCTTAGGTTTCTCCCCTGCGTTCCAATGGTGTGCGCATTCTCAGCGCTATGCACAGTATAAACATGTGCAAATTGTTTATTCGCAGGCTAACATACCTACACGGTTGTGTACGCAATCTGCGTGGCTGGTTTATGTCCAGGCCCCGATGATGTGCGCGCCTTCGTCGCTGGCACAGTATATACGTGTTTAATAGGTTTATCCACAAATACTAAACTACATACGCCGTATGTGGTGGTATTATGCTCTTTGTGGCTGGGTGGGTTTCCTCCCACACTCTCCATTTGTGCGTTTGACGCAATAAATAGTATAAACTATGTGTTTGCACAATCAGCACCTATCCATGGGTAGCTGCTGGATGGAGCATTGACACAAGCCGGTACTGGGTCCCCAAAGTCTGGAAAATCAGGCGTAAAAAGTTGACTCGAGTATAAGCCGAGGGGGGCATTTTCAGCACAAAAAAAGTGCTGAAAAACTTGGCTTATACTCGAGTATATACGGTAATTACTTTTTAAAAGATGCTAATTGTAAATAATATCCCTTGTTTCTGTGCGGAGATATATTTTATATATATATATATATATATATATATATATATATAGAGAGAGCTCTTGTTATACCTGCACAAAAACAAGGGATATCTTTTACAATTTGCATCTTTTAACCACTTCCTTACTGGGCACTTAACCCCCCCCCCCCCCCTCCTGCCCAGACCAATTTTCAGCGCTGACACACTTTGAATGACAATTGCGCGGTCATACAACACTGCACCCAAATTACATTTTTATAATTTTTTTCCCACAAATAGAGCTTTCTTTTGGTGGTATCTGATCACCTCTGCGGTTTTTATTTTTTGCGCTATAAACAAAAAGAGAGCGACAATTTTGAAAAAAAAACACAATATTTTTTACTTTTTGCTATAATAAATATCTCAATTTTTTTAAAAAAACATTTTTCTTTTAGTTTAGTCCGATACGTATTCTTGGTAAAAAAAACAACAAAACGCAATAAGCGTTTATTGATTGGTTTGCGCAAAAATAGGATTTTTGTACTCACCGTAAAATCCATTTCTCTGACGTCCATGGACTGACACAGCTGGATACTGTAAACGTGTGGTATATGTCCCTGCTCGCAGGAGAAGATCTAGGCCAGGGATATGCAATTAGCGGACCTCCAGCTGTTGCCAAACTACAAGTCCCATCATGCCTCTGCCTTTGGATGTCATGCTTGATGCTGTCAGAGTCTCGTTATGCCTCATGGGACTTGTAGTTTGGCAACAGCTGGAGGTCCGCTAATTGCATATCCCTGATATAGGCAGAATGTTAGATGTTAAAACATTCTGGAACAAACCAGAGCTGAACAGCCCCGCCCAAGGGGGCGGTCCCTCCGGACATTACCCTCCCACCTGCAGCTAGCAGACCTCAGTTCGTAACAAAGCAGTACAAACCTTAAAAGGAAGGGTGGGTGCTGTGTCAGTCCATGGACGTCAGAGAAATGGATTTTACGGTGAGTACAAAAATCCTATTTTCTCTTATCGTCCATGGACTGACACAGCTGGATACTGTAAACGTGTGGGACGTCCCAAAGCAGTATCAGAAGGGTGGGAGGGGTAGCAAAGGAACAACCAAAACTTCACTCCAAACAAGCAGAGCTCCTCAACGGAGGAGTTGCGACATTAAACAGTGGCCTGCAATGCTTTGCGGCCGAAGGGAGCATCCGAAGATGCAGCCACATCAACCTTATAAAATCTTGAAAAGGTATGAACGGACGACCAGGCCGTCGCCTTGCACACTTGTGCAACCAACGCTTGATGTCGGAAGGCCCGGGAAGCACCAATTGCCTTGGTGGAATGCGCCGCAACCGGAAAGGGAGGCGCCCGCCCCTTAAGGGCATAGGCCTGTATGACGGTCTGCCTGATCCACCTAAAGACGGTGGCAGACAACACCGCTCGCCCCTGTTTTGGTCTGACACTTCTCAGTGGAAGCACATGTATGCTGATGGATAGATAAAGGGCAGAGTTAGGACTGCAGTACACAGGGAGCCTTGACGAGGCCTACAGCTTACACATGTATTTGCAAATGCGTGCAACTAAACCCCTGTTTTTAAACGCATTATTAGACAGGTGATTTTGGTTGGTTGCTGATTGGTTGGTAAGTTGTGTCAGTGTGAGGCGAGGAGCGCCGATTACCGGCATCTCCATGTTTACATGTGACCGGCTGTGATTGGACACAGTCGATCACATGGTTAAAGAGCCGCAGACGAGATCGGGGTCGCGCTGTTTCCCAGCAATGATGGTGTCCCAGAACGAGAGCCGCACTGCCCCGCCGTCATTTGACAGTGGGCAGGCGGCAACTAGTTAGTTATGCTAAATAAGGGATCGATCATGAGACAGGGAGCTTACTACTTCCATTAAATTATGCTTCGATCACTAAAGTGACCTCTGTAAATTGCCCATTTTCACAAAACTGGGATATATATAAAAAATAAGGGAATTATTATTTTTGGTGCAATATATATACATATATTATCTTTCCTCTCCCATAAATTGCACATATGTGTTTCATATGGAGATGTGTAGAAATATGAACTTAAATATAACAGGAGAAGGGAGAAAAGAATTTATGATTAGGAACTACCTCTTGTATAATGAACTACTTACATATCTCTATATAACCATCTTCCCTCCTCTAATGGAGGCAAAATGGATGACAAAAAAATATATATATATAACATTTCTGCACGGGACGATCTTGGATGGAGGAATGCGTCTGTCCAGCAGCCGGATAATGGTACGGGAGATGGAGCAGTCGGCTAATTTTCCCAACAGTGGATACCGTTTGGGAGAGAAGGTGGTCGTCCTTCCTCCCCAGGCTGGGAGTGAAGGAAGCTAGCTGGCCTCCCTCCCCAATGGTCAGCTGGAGTGGATGATGTGGGGTCCCCAGCTGGAGCTCTAACAGGGCAGAACGCTACTGGCCTTTGCACACAACAAATGACTCCGCAGGAGCTCCAGGGAAAGAATGCAATCGGCATCTCACAACTGCAGCTGTGTAGTCGTCCGGAATCATTTACTTATCAACTGATGATGCAATTGGTGGCTAGAAGGTTGCAATGGTGCGCAATGAAAATCTGTGGCTTTGTGTAACTAAAAGGAATGCTTCATCCACCAGCTGGCTTGTATACAATTTTTAGGCATTTTGCCAAGGTATCCCTAAAGGAATCCTAGTGGGAAAAGGCTGGCTTGGTGGACCACTATGGGAGGTGGGAGACATGATGAGCTGTAAAGGGATCTGTAGCGGGCTTCCAGCCACCTACAGATCCCCTTACAGCTCATCATGTCTCCCACCAAAGTGGGAAGTGAGGCAATGGCCCAGTGGTTCAGAATAAGGAACGCATTTGATGCAGAAACAGGAAATTGCTACTTGCATGACCATAATGCAAGTATGTTCCTGGTGGCTACATACACCTAAAAAAAAAAAAAAGTACACCTTTCGTAACATGTTACGAACAGACTGGCCCCTGCTCTCCCCAAACACACCAACAAAAAAAATCTAAATCCCAGCTCTACCCTATGTACCAATATAGCATTAACCACTTGCCGACCGCCGCACAAACATGTACGTTGGCAGAATGGCACGGCCAGGCAAATGAGCGTAGAGGTACGTCCCTTTAAATTTGGCGGCGCGCACGCCCTGCCGCAAGCTCCGTGATCGCGCCTGCGGATTCTATGTCCGCCGATGTCCTGCAAACGTGTGTCACGGAGCTGCAACAGTGGATGCCTGTGTAAACAAGCATCTCCCTGTTCAGCCTAGTGACAGGACACTGATCGTCTGCTCCCTCTCATTGGGAGCAGCGATCAGTGTTGTGTCACAGTAAGCCCCCGCACAGTTAGAACACTTCCCTAGGACACACTTGACCCCTTCCTAGCCCCCTAGTGGTTAACCCCTTCACTGCCAGTCACATTTACACAGTAATCAGTGCATTTTATAGCACTGATCGCTGTATAAATGTGAATGGTCTCAAAAAAGCACCCAAAAAGTTTCCGATGTTTCCGCCATAATGCAGCAGTCACGATAAAAATCGCTGACCGCCCCCATTACTAAAATTTATAAAAATGGCATATAACCATCCCCTATTTTGTAGACGCTATAACTTTTGCACAAACCAATCAATAAACGCTTATTGCAATTTTTTTTACCAAAAATATGTACAAGAATACGTATTGGCCTAAACTCAGGGAAAAAAAACATTTATATATATTTTTTGGGGATATTTATTATAGTAAAAAGTTAAAAATATTGTGTTTTTTTTTCCAAAATTGTCACTCTATTTTTGTTTATTGCGCAAAAAACAAACAAAAAAACAAACAAACATAGGAGGTGATCAAATACCACCAAAAGAAAGCCATTTGTGGGGAAAAAAAGGACGTCAATTTTGTTTTGGAGCCATGTTGCACGACCGCGCAATTGTCAGTTAAAGTGTTGCAGTGTCGAATCGCAAAAAGTGCTCTGGTCTTTGGGCAGCCTAATGATCTTTGGCTGAAGTGGTTAATGTACCTGTTCTGCAAAAATAAAGCTGCTTTCCATTGATTCTACACAGGCTTACCTAACTCTCTTCACAGCTGTTTAAACACACTGCTCCATTACTTCTGCCTTACTTCCTGGTCAGACTTTAGGTCATGGCACAGGAAGGAGTTGACCAGCTGAGGGTAGATGATGCCGGGTGTGTGCTAATGAGATCAGCTGGTCAACTCCAGAGAGAGTTAGGTAATCCGGTGTAGAAATATTGGAAAGCGGTTTTTGTTTTTCAAGATATGATAGAACGGAGGATTCGCCCCGGGACTTTAAATGAAGTGGGTAACGTTTCCGCCAGTAAACATAACAGTAGTAAAAACAGTATATGGTTTATTCAAGTAAATTGTTTACATGCATAGATAACACCAACAGTTGCCAATAAAAAAGATACATATACAAGGAATATTGGTACATAAATGTAGTAACAGTCAGAGTACACAGGCATCATACTACCCGACTAGTTTTGCGAGATCCAGCTCGTCTTCAGGGGTTGGTGTGTGTAACAATGTACCTAGGATGAAAAAAAAAATATATATATATATATATATATATATATATATATATATATTTGGCAATATGGCCCAGTATTGGTTGTAAAGGCACAGGGTAGGAGAGGTTGGGGGTCCCCATACTCACCACTGAGCTTGACCATGGCTACAGGTGTGCGGCCCCAAGACGGCGGCAGCAGGTGCCTCACCAGGGAGCTGAGGGGGCGGAGTCAGAAGGGACCCCACCAGGGGCCAAACAGAGAGCAGGCATGGCATAGGTGTAGTGATGTATCTATAGAGACCTCGTTAGTCCATAAAAAGTATAGGCTGTGAACATAAGTATGTTTATCAGGCATCTAAAGTAGTAAAGTAGAATCAATAAGTATTGGCATAAGAATATGTATGCATGAATGAAAGGCCTGGGCCAAAGGTGGTAGGGACATGGAGAGAAACATAGGCTAGCAGAGGGATAGTAACAGGTGACAAAATGGAAAAGAGAGGTGAACTTCAATTCTGTGAATGTGTGTGTAGTGATGTATCCCTAGAAACCTTGTTAGTCCATAAAGAGTATAGGCTATAAATATGTTTATCAGGCATCTGAAGTAGAAAAGTAAAATCAATAAGTATTGGCATAAAGATGTGTATATCTCAGTAAAAGGCCTGGGTCAAGGATGGTAGGGTCGAGTCGAGAGGAGAGGAGTCGAGAGTCGAGTCGGCTTGGATTTCACTCTTCACTGAGGACACACACAGCTATGGAGATTGTCTGCTGTGTCTCATTACTTTTATACTTGGGATATTCACCATACTCAGGTACTTACTATATCCACCTTTTGATACTTACTATATTTAGGCACACTTGCATCTCTTACACACAGTTAATTTCTTGAGAACTCACTTTTTTATTTTTATTTCTGTGTTTTGTTTTTGTCCTGTCCTCTGTTTTTTGATATCACACATTCTTCCACACAACCTAAGTCCACCTCTTTCTCTCTCTTTCTTTCTCCCTCTCTCCCATTTTCTTATCTTGTCCCTTGCTAGTATCCCTTTGCCATCCTATGTTTTCCATCATCTCGAGGTCCCTACCATCCTTGACCCATGCCTTTTACTGAGATATACACAGCTTTATGCCAATACTTATTGATTTAACTTTTCTACTTCAGATGCCTGATAAACATATTTATGTTTATGTTTATAGCTTATACTCTTTATGGACGAACGAGGTTTCTAGATATACATCACTACACACACATTCACAGAATTGCAGTTCACCTCTTTCCTCTCTTTTCTATCTTGTCACCTGTTAGTATCCCTCTGCTATCCTATGTTTCTAACCATCTCCATGTCCCTACCACCTTTGGCCCAGGTCTTTCATTCATGCATACATATTCTTATGCTAATACTTATTGATTCTACTTTACTACTTTAGATGGCTGACAAACATACTTATGTTCACAGCCTATACTTTTTATGGACTAACGAGGTCTCTATAGATACATCACTCAACCTATGCCATGCCTGCTCTCCGTTTGGCCCCTGGTGGGGTCCCTTCTGACTCCGCCCCCTCAGCTCCCTGGTGAGGCACCTGCTGCTGCTGCCGCCGTCTTGGGGCCACACACCTGTAGCCATGGTCAAGCTCAGTGGTGAGTATCGGGACCCCCAACCTCTCCTACCCTGTGCCTTTACAACCAATACTGGGCCATATTGCCAAACCTATATATATTTTTCATCCTAGGTACATTGTTACACACACACACACACCAACCCCTGAAGAGCGAGCTGGATCTCGCAAAACTAGTCGGGTAGTATGATGCCCGTGTACTCTGACTGTTACTACATTTATGTACCAATATTCCTGGTTTATGTAGCTTTTTTATTGGCAACTGTTGGTGTTATCTATGCATGTAAACAATTTACTTGAATAAACCATATACTGTTTTTACCACTGTTATGTTTACTGCCGGAAACGATACCCACTTAATTTAAAGTCCCGGGGCGAATCCTTCGTTCTATAATATGTTACAGGGATGGAAGTGTGTTACCGAGGACATGAGACCTTTCTTTAGTTTTGCAAAATAAGTACATTAATACTATATTGGTACATAAGGGAGCTGGGATTTAGAAAAAAAAAAGTGATTTTAGCCTTTAAGTCTTCCCGTCA
Source organism: Rana muscosa (assembly GCA_029206835.1). Taxonomy (NCBI): domain Eukaryota; kingdom Metazoa; phylum Chordata; class Amphibia; order Anura; family Ranidae; genus Rana; species Rana muscosa. The sequence goes on from CM055120.1 coordinate 397,616,156, forward strand.
GATTGTATCTGCTTGTCTGTATGATGTACGGTGCCTTGAAAAAGTATTCATACCCCTTAAAATTTTACACATTTTGTCATGTTACAACGAAAAATGTAAAATGTGTTTTATTGGGATTTTATGTAATAGACCAACACAAAGTGCCACATAATTGTGAAGTGGAAGGAAAATAATAGATGGTTTTCAAAGTTTTTTTACAAATAAATATCTGAAAAGTGTGACGTGCATTTGTATTCAGCCCCCTTTACTGATAACCCCTAACTAAAATATAGTGGAACCAATTGCCTTCAGAAGTCAACAAATTAGTAAATAGAGTGTAATTTAATCTCAGTATAAATGCTGCTGTTCTGTGAAACCCTCAGAGGTTTGTTAGAGAACCTTAGTGAACAAACAGCATCATGAAGGCCAAAGAACACACCAGACAGGTCAGGGAAAAAGTTAGAGAAGTTTAAAGCAGGGTTAATGCAACTATGTTTCAAGAAAAAGGTTGAACGGGGTGGAACTTTGTGTGTGCCTCAGAGGAGTAAATAAAATGTAGAGATACTGGAATTATAGAAAAAAAAAACTTTTATTTTTCTGCCATAGGGCAGTGATACCAAAAGATCAAAACATGAAATAAAACCAAGTTACAGTTTAGGAGTTTCAAGTTCAGGGCGTGCGATTTCCAAGCATAGAAGATAGTAGGGCCTAAGTGTTTTTCGCGGATTTCCGCTTCGTCAGGGCCTTTGAAAGTGGCACAATGAAATATTGTATAAGCTCTAAAAACAGAAAGTGTTGATATATAAATACCATATTTGCTATAATTCAATACAAATAAAGAAGGGAAAAGAAAAACAAACACAAAATTATACACATGATGAGGTTTGTACATTCATTAGATATACATTTATAATCTTCGACATTTTGTATCAGAAAAGAAACGCACTTACCAAAAAACTGCAAAAAATTGCAAGATGCCAGTACGGTGGACAAATAAGGCTTACGTGCCTGTGAGGACACTCCCCCCTACTACACTCACGCGGAGAGACACTAAAGGTACTATGGGAAAGGAAACTTTCTCTGTTTGTGACTACATTGCTTTTCTGCATGACCTTCTCATTTAAATGGATGTCTGCTATGTTTTTGTCTAGATTTCCATTGGATGCGAATCTGATTCCCCTCTATGCTTAGAGGCATCCTTTTGGACTTTCTCTTTCTCCCGGCACCAATATATACACTGTGTTCGCTATATGCATCAGTGAGATAATCTCACCCCTTTCTATTTTTGGCATTTGAATTGCCTCTAAGTTTTCACCAGCATCAATCTTCTGATCTAGTGTATATAATTTGGTAAGTGATCAAATATATCTTAACTCTTTTTTATATATTTATAAAAAAAAAAAAAAAAAAAACACACACACACACACACATTCCTTTGGCACCCATACACAATTCTCTGGTCCTCCTTTCCCCTCTTCTTTTTCCCCCTCTTTCTCTTCCCCACTCTTTTTCCTCCCCTACCCCCACCTGCTGTGTTCTCGTTCTCCTTTCTTATCCATCCCCTTCACCTTCCTTTCCCCTCTTTTTCCTCCCCCCCCCCCCCCAACCCTGCACCCCCCCCACAACTTCCCTTTCCTTCTCCCATCTCTCTCTCTTTCCCCTTCTCTCCCTTTTTCTTCCTATTTTTTTCCACTTTCACTACTCCTCCTCATTCCTTTCCCGTTCCCCCTGTCCCATCCCCCTTTCCCCATTGCTTTTTTCTCTTTTTCTCCCTTCTTTCCCCTTTACATACATCTACTTTTCAGCCACCAACTCATTAATTTCCCTGTTCATATATACAGAGACCCACCTGTCCTCTCCGCGTAGGGGATATTAAAAGTTTTATACTTCTGCACTTAGAGGCGCCTTGTTTGTTTTTCTGGTTCCATTAGAGATTGCTTGTCTCCCTGAGTGCTGCCTAAAGTGTGTGAAGATTTGCTACCCTCTCCACACAGACCTTATCTGTCAGGATTCAAATGCTTGGAGCGCCCTGGATATACACATTTTTCTGTCCTCTCCGCGTGAGTGGGGGGGTGTCCTCACAGGCACGCAAGCCTTATTTGTCCACCGTACTGGCATCTTGCAATTACAGTTTTTTGGTAAGTGTGTTTGTTTTCCGATACAGATACACACCTAATATATTTGATCATGCTAGCATATGTTGATAATCTTTATTGCAAAAATTTCTGTTTTCATCTTCCTGACACACAAAACACCGCTGTACATACATGCAACCGTGCACATAGCTCGAAGTGTTTTTTAATATAATGTAATATTTAGTCTGTAACAATCTATGTCGAAGATTATAACTGTATATCTAATGAATGTACAAACATTATCATGTATATATTTTTATATGCATTTCTTTTCCCTTCTTTATTTGTATTGAATTATATCAGATATGGTATTTATATATTTTTCTATCAACACTCTGTTTTTAGAGTTAATACAATATTTAATTGTGCCACTTTCAAAGGCCCTGATGAAGGGGTAATCCATGAAACGCGTAGATCCTACTATCCTCTATGCTTGGGATCGCACACCCTGAACTTGAAACTCCTAAACTGTAACTTGGTTTTATTTCATGTTTTGATCTTTTGGTATCACTGCCCTATGGCAGAAAAATAAAAAAGTTGTTTATTTTTCTATAATTCCAGTATCTCTACATTTACTCCTCTGAGGCACACACAAAGTTCCACCCCGTTCAACCTTTTTCTTGAAACATAGTCTTCTTAGAGATGGTGCCTCAGTAGAAGCTTTTTGGTATTCCACATACACCCCAACGCCTACACATGAAGCAGGTTTAAGTTATAACAAAATATCCCAAGCATTGAACATCTCATGGAGCACTGTGCAATCCATAATTTGAAAATGGAAAGAGTATGGTACAACTGCAAACCTATCAAGAAATGGCCGTCCACCTAAACTGACAGGCCGGGCAAGGAGAGCAATAAATCAGAGAAGCAGCCAAGAGGCCCATGGTAACTCTGGAGGAGCTGCAGAGATCCACAGCTCAGGTGGGACAATCTGTCCATAGGACAACTATTAGTCGTGCACTCCACAAATCTGGCCTTAATGGCTTTCTTCTTGCCACTTTTCCACAGTTGAAAGAAAGCCATAAGAAGACCAGTTTGCGGGATGCTATGTGGGGGACACAGCAAACATGTGGTAGAAGGTGCTCTGGTCAGATGAGATCAAAATTGAACTTTTTGGCCCTAAAAGCAAAACGCTATGTGTGGCGGAAAACTAACACTGCACATCACCCTGAACACACCATCCTCACTGTGAAACATGGTGGTGGCAGTATCATGTTGTGAGTATGCTTTTCTTCAGCAGGGACAGGAAAGCTAGTCAGAGTTGATGGGAAGATGGATGAAGCCAAATACAGGTCAAACTTAGAAGAAAATCTGTTAGAGTCTGCAAAAGACTTGAGACTGGGGCGGAGGTTCACCTTCCAGCAGGACAACGACCCTAAACATACAGCCAAAGCTACAATGGAATGGTTTAGATCAAAGCATATTCATGTGTTAGAATGGCCCAGTCAGAGTCCAGACCTAAATCCAATTGAGAATCTGTGGCAAGACTTAAATTGCTGTTCACAGATGCTTTCTATCCAGACAGAGCTTGAGCTATTTTGCAAAGAAGAAAGGGCAAAAATGTAATTCCCTAGATGTGCTAAGCTGGTAGAGACATACCCAAAAAGACTTGCAGCTGTAATTGCAGCGAAAGGTGGTTCTACAAAGTATTGACTATTGGTTTGAATACAAATACACGCCACACTTTTTTTTCGCCATTTTGTGTTGGTCCATCACATAAAATCCCAATAAAATACATTTACGTTTTTGGTTGTAGCGTGACAAAATTTCAATGGGTGTAAATACTTTTTTAGGACACTGTATGGGCACACAGAGGCTCCAGAACAGAGGCTTTAGAAACAAAAAATAAATGCACAAATTCTTACATAAAAAAATAAAAAGTGCATTTATTATTTTTTGTTAAAAAGTGAATTATACTTTAATATTTTTAGCTTACCAAAGCTATACAGGTGAAACTCGAAAAATTAGAATATCGTGTAAAAGTTAATTTATTTTACTAATGCAACTTAAAAAGGTGAAACTAATATATGAGACTCATTACATCTCATGAAAACCCCAAATCCACAATCTCAGAAAATTTGAATATTGTAAAAAGGTGGAATATTCTAGGCTCCAAGTGTCCCACTCTAATCGGCTAATTAAGCCATAACACCTGCAAAGGGTTCCTGAGCCTTTAAATGGTCTCTCAGGCTGGTTCAGTAGGAATCACAATCATGGGAAAGACTGTTGACCTGCAGTTGTGCAGAAAACCATCATTGACACCCTCCATATAGAGGGAAAGCCTCAAAAGGTAATTGCAAAAGAAGTTGGATGTTCCCAAAGTGCTGTATCAAAGCACATTAATATAAAGTTATGTGGAAGAAAAAAGGTGCACAAGCAGCAGGGATGACCGCAGCCTGGAGAGGATTGTTAGGAAAAGGCCATTCAAAAGTGTTGGGGACTTTCACAAGGAGTGGACTGAGGCTGGAGTCAGTGATTCAAGAGCCACCACACACACACGGATCCTAGACATGTGCTTCAAATGTCGTATTCCTCTTGTCAAGCCGCTCCTGAACAAACAAAATCAGAAGCGTCTTACTTGGGCTAAAGAAAAACAGACCTGGTCTGTTGCTCAGTGGTCTAAAGTCCTCTTTTCTGATGAGAGCAAATTTTGCATCTCATTTGGAAACCAAGGACCCAGGAGTATGGAGGAAGAATGGAGAGGCACACACTGCAAGATGCTTGAAGTCCAGTGTGAAGTTTCCACAGTCTGTTGATTTGGGGAGCCATGTCATCTGCTGGTGTTGGTCCACTGTGCTTCATTAAGTCCAGGGTCAACACAGCCGTCTAAAAGGAGAGTTTGAAGCACTTCATGCTTCCTTCTGCAGACGAGCTCTATGGGGATGCTGACTTCATTTTCCAGCAGGACTTGGCACCTGCCCACACTGCCAAAAGCACCAAAACCTGGTTTAATGACCGTGGGATTACTGTGCTTGATTGGCCAGCAAACTCGCCGCCTGACCTGAACCCTATAGAGCATCTATGGGGCATTGCCAAGAGAAAGATGAGAGACATGAGACCGAACAATGCAGAAGAGCTGAAGGCCGCTATTGAAGCATCCTGGTCTTCCATAACACCTCAGCAGTGCCACAGGCTAATAGCTTCCATGCCACGCCACATTGAGGCAGTAATTGCTGCAAAAAGGGGGCCCAAACCAAGTACTGAGTACATATGCATGCTTCTACTTTTCAGAGGTCCGATATTTTTCTATGTACAATACTTGTTTTTATGATTGCATGTAATATTCAAATTTTCTGAGATTGTGGATTTGGTGTTTTCATGAGCTGTAAGCCATAATCATCACAATTATGACAAATCACGGCTTGAACTATCTTGCTTTGCATGTAATGAGTCTATCTCATATATTAGTTTCACCTTTTAAGTTGCATTAGTGAAATAAATGAAATTTTGCACGATAGTCTAATTTTTTGAGTTTCAGCTGTATATGTGATCTAAAAAAATGTCAAATTTTCTCAGGTTCTAACAGGTAAACCAATCATGACATGAAAATATATTTAAGGAATAAATAAAATTTCTGCCTGTAGACGAGTTAATTCAACCTAGATAAAACATTAAAAAAGCACAACAAAGCAAAAAGTGAGACAAAACATAAACAACAGCGTGGCCATTTTATTGGACGTTTATACAATACCGTAACAATCTCTATCAGTACAATTTTCTGCTTAGCAGAAGGAATATCAGTTCAAGTCCATTTTTCACTGATGGTCAAGTGACTTGGTGGTTGGGCCCTCAAGCATAAAAATTACTTGTGCTTTTTGGACTTTTTGTCTTGCTGTTTCTTGTCATCTGTAGCACTGTCTTGGACGGGAAGCCATTTTAGTGGATGGCAACGATACATTGGCCACGGAGGAAGTGTTAACTGCAATTTAGAGAAAGATGTTATGTTAATCTGTCACTTTATTTACAAAAATCTTACTACACTTCAATAAAAGGCAGCTTTGGATAGTAAAATAAAGAGTAAAAATAAACATACCAAGCAAGACACAGCAAAGCCAGCAATCACTATGTATACTGTCCAGCCAAACTGTTCAATCGCATAGCCATAGATGAAGCCGACAACCTGGAAGAAACATCATAGCTAATTAAGTCAGTCCTGTCAATCTTTACCTCTCATGGCTATCATTTAAAGCAGGGGGTCTTAAATTTATGGAGGTCCAGTTGGTAAGATTTCTTCTTCTAGCCGAGGTCCAAAGCTCATGTTTGCACTATAACATTTCACAGCCTCCCCCCAACCGTACATTAGTGTCTTCAACAGGGGGAGTGATGTCCCGGTAAACAGTTCAAGCAGATTGAAAGTAACCAATGCTTTTTTAACCTCCCTGGCGGTATGATTATGTCCGATTTTTTAAGCTGAAAGCGGTACAACTATTTTGCATGGAAATTTGGCGTTTTATAATGTAGGCCTGCAATTCTTAGGAATAACTCACTTAAATCTGTCCAAACCAGAGTCTAGTAGACATCCCGGGTATGATAAAGTTTGAAACACAAAATAATAAATTAGAATATAATAAATAACTATAAATAATTATAACTAATAATAACAATTATTCAATAATGTAATCAAATCAAAAAAAACACTGAAATTTGCTCAGTTGCAGAATTGTCGCTGTCATTACTTTTAGTGTTTGATGATGAATTTCCCCACAAATCACTATCGCTCAATTCTGCAAGTGAGTCTAATTTATTATCGCTGTTTTCTAGCTGGTCTAAAACCGCTTTTGACATAAAAGGGACACTTTTTGGTTGCTATGGACAATCTCCAGTTTCCAGGCAGAAAGAAAAGTATTTATAATGAAAAACTGCATGCAGGGCACTGGATATACCACTAGGGACAATGGGCATGTGTAATTATTTGATACAGTACTGTAATCTGTAAGATTACAGTGTAATGTATGTATACTGCATTTTTATATTTTTGGAATTTGGCGCCAAACTCAGTCTCCGTGCGTCGCAACGCTTGCAGGGAATGGAGCTTGGCACTGTGAATCGAGCGAGGAGACAGCTCGCAGACACAGAGGGGAGACATCGCAGGATCCAGGGGACAAGGTAAGTAACTTTCCCTGGATCCTGCAATGCGATCCCGAGTCTGGCTCGGGGTTACCGCTTTTGGTACTGAAATTTCACCCCGAGCCACACTCGGGAGTACTGCCAGGGAGGTTAAAACAATCCGTTTTAAAACAATGTATCATTAGCCCTTGCAGGATGATGGGAGTGTGCCCGTAGGACACAAACTCACAACTTCCATGATAGCCTCCACTGTGCCTGATGGAATAGATGGCTGCCTCAGACCCTGGAGCTCCTGGGGGTGGGCGAGAAGCCCGATTGATGCTGGCTCCATTCCCAGACCTAGATGGGTCCTCCATTGTAACATCATTGTCTTCAGCCTACCCTTCACATCAAAGCCACTTCTTTAAATCACTGTCTTCAATCCTCCTTCACATCACACTAGCCCCCATCTCCACAGTCCCCACCTGAAAGCAATCCAACAATGTCCTCAGTTTCCCTTCACATATCACCATGCCCCCTTACAAATCACAGTGCCCCTTGCAGTCATAGCTCCCCTCCTTTACATCAAATCACCCATTCATTTGCAGCCTCCCATGCACAGTCCTACCAGGACTAGCAGCTGGGTGTTCTCTCTTGGGTCTCCTGGCCGGCTGCTGCCATCATCCTCACAGAAGGCAGGGGCGGGAGGTGCTGCAGATCAGGACTGAGGGCAGGAGCTGCCCAACTTATGTTAACAAGCGGGTGATTACCAGCTTGTCAATATGAAAATACTCCCACTCTCTGCACCGATATGCAGCTCTTCCTGCCCCTGCAAGGACAATAGCAGTGGTCGAGAGAGTACATCCAGGGTTAGTGACACAGCCGCAGTCTGGACAGGACTGTCGCTCAGTCCAGGTCCGCCATTTAGTGAACCCAGATTTAAAAGGGAACCTGGGCTAAGAGAAACACATATTCTGCAATTGTTGACTACTGAAAATGCAACTGCTCTGTGCCATGCTCTAATGGTAGTAGTTGCTGACCTGCAACAAGCATGTAAATCAAGAGTTCTGACTTCATCTGCTGATTGCTTGTTCTGGGTTAGTGACTCAAAATATTGACCTGGGATGAAAACCGTGACCACCAGGCAAATAGTCTTAGAATTGGGTCTGCAGTGACCACCATTATATTTTTATTCAGGGCCGTGTATTAACTACTAAACTGCATACAAGTACACTTCCCTTTTCAGTCATTTGACAAGAAAGGAAAAAGAGATTTAATCTCCAAATACGGAAAGGTTTCTTCACAGTAAGAGCTGTGAAAATGTGGAATAGACTCCCTACAAATGTGGTTCTGGCCAGGTCAGTAGATTGCTTTAAGAAAGCCCTGGATACTTTTCTAAAATGTACATATTATAACTGGGTACTGACATTTATAGGTAAAGTTGGTCCAGGGAAAATCTGATTGTCTCTCGGGGGATCAGGAAGACATTTTTTCCCCTGCTGTAGCAAATAGGAACATGCTTTGCTGGGGTTTTTCGCCTTCCTCTGGATCAACTGTGGGTATAGAATTGGGTATATGGGATTGTACGGTTTTTTTTATTGAATTTTTTTATTTTTTGGTTGAACTGGATGGACTTGTGTCTTTTTTCAACCTGACTAACTATGATTGATGGCAGCGGGAGCAAATGGCTGCGCTATCAATTTATCCAATCAAAACCGGGACTCCGTGGAGAGAAGGACGGCGGGGACGCGCCCATGGAAATTAAGGGCTCAGGTAAGTAAAAACGGGGGGGGGGGGGGGGGGGGGGTCGGACACTGCAAGGTGTTTTTTCATCTTAATGCATAGGCGAAAAAACACGTAGGTTTACAACCCCTTTAATAATCCCGCTGCACCAGAGGATTAAAGGCAGTGGGGGAGGGGGGAGAGTGTAGACGGAAGGCGATTTCTACAAACAGAAGAGGAATTAACACAATGGACCCATCCTACTGACCAAGTTATGTCCCTTGTGCTGATTTTTTTGGTTTTATTTTAGCTGTATTTATGCTTTTAAAAGAAAAGTTCTGACAAACAGTTACTTATACTTTAAAGCACAAGTGTCAAACACAAGGCACACAGGCCAATGTCATGTGGCCCTTGCACCTTTCTTGCAGCCATGGCACAGAACTTCTCAGTCAGACCCTTCTATTCTCCGTGCAGCCACAGAAAGGCTCGTCTCTGCACCCCCAAGCCCCCCCCCCCCACATTGTATATTGTTTTACTCATAAAATGTTCAGAATATTTTGCTGCTGGTGCCATGAAGATTTCAGAAGAATGGAGAATTGATTCATATACATACAATTTGGAGGAAATGTCAGATGATGAGGGGCTGAAAAAAAGATCTTATTCATTTGTGAATCGATTTTTTGAAAGCAAGATTTTGGAGTGCAGTATTGGGTATGTTCCCAAGACTTGGTGGAAAAACACTCTGAGGTTGATTTACTAGAAACTGGAGAGTGAAAAATCTGGCACAGCTCTGAATAGTAACCAGATTCCAGGTTTCTTGTCAAGCTTAACTGAAGAAGTTGAAAGTTGATTGGCTACCATGCACAACTGCACCAGATTTTGCACTCTCCAGTTTTAGTAAACCAACCTCTCTGTGCCCTCATTCCACTTGGAACAATGCCCTTGTGTGAATCTGGATTGAGTTCTCTTTTGTATCTAGGAATGGTCTGAATCCAGAGGCAGACCTGCAGATCGCAGTCAGCATTTTTGACAAAAGCATAAATGAGAAGCAGGAGCAATGAGGTCCATGGGGTTAATTTACTAAAGGCAAATAAACTGTGCACTTTGCATAGGCATTTGCTCCAGGGCTCAGAAAATTAGGAGAAGCTTTACTATGCAAAGAATACCCAATTAAAGCAAGGAGAGGGGGAAAAAATGCATATTTGCTTGCACATGATTAGATGGTGGAAGTCAGCAGAGCTTCCACTCAATTACTAAACTCTAGAGCAAATGCCATTGCAAAGTGCACAGACTTTATCTTTAGTAAATCAACCCTATTGAATTTTGTGTTCACAATTGGGATTGGTTTTACCTTTTACAATTTTTTCTGACTGAATTTGAATTTAAATGCTCAATTGTTTATGGACCACAACCTAGAAAATAGATTTATGAATCCTCAAATGTGATATTACTTTTGTAGGGGGAGCGAACATTAATTAAATATTTAACAAGGCTGTGGGGCATAGAAAAGGTTGGGAACCGCTGGTCTAAAGCAACCCTTGTGATGTTTAAGTGAGCTGCAGGATTTATATGGCACTATATGTTCTGGTTGTCTGAACTATTTGTGATTACCTAGACTAACAAATGCAGAATTTGGTTTTCCAGTTTAAAAATACATAAGTGGTTCTTTATTGCAAAACACAGGAGGTGAATTGTCACAATGTCAATTAGTGGCTCAATGGTTCTTTAGCTTACAATGAGAAAATATTCCCATTTGTTCTGGCCACTTCAGTTGTCTCAGATTGTATGCAAGTTTTTCATGAGCATAACTACAGTATTGTTCTTTGTTAGAAAATAAATAAAATTTCACACAATTCACGCATGGAAGTCTTCGAGCTACCAAGAATATAAGGGCCGGGGCGTGACCGGATGCGGATGCCGGAGTGAGAGTGTGTGTGTGTCCTCTCCCCCTCGCCTCTCCACCTATCTTTCTACCTTCTCCTGCCTCGCCCCGGCTGAGGGATTCATATGCCGAGGTGCTTGGTGACAAGCGCTGGGATCTAAGCCGCGCGGGGATGCTGTGCGCTGGGGGGCCAGATCTAAGGTGGATGCCGTTGCCCCCCCCCCCCCCCCCCCGTGAGCTGGAGGAAGGACTGTCGGCGCGGCTGACGAGAGTCTAACAAGTGGGGATATTCTCGTATACAGGGCGCCAGAGGACATTGGTGGCCACTGGCGGTATTACAGCCAGAATAGCCTGGTGAGCTGGAGGAAGGACTGTCGGCGCGGCTGACGAGCGTCTAACAAGTGGGGATATTCTCGGATACAGGGCACCAGAGGACATCGGTGGTCACTGGTGGTATTACAGCCAGAATAGCCAGTACAGGAGAACCTGCTTCCCCATAAAAATTACATCCTGACGGGGGAGTAATGGCAGCAGCAGTGTGAGAGACTGTATCCCCCCCCCCCACAGGCATCAGGTCAAAGGATGCGAGGGACCCTCTTTGGAACCTGGAACCTGTACAGCACAGCGCAATACAGCGGAGGAGCGAGGTCCCTTGCTGGTAAAACGAAGTTGCATCAAGACCAAGGTTGGGTGAGATAATTTTATTACAAGACACTGTGATAGACTTTATTTTTCATTTTTATTTATTTATTTTTACGGATGAACTGTTTTCCAAAAGCTGACCCCCCTCTTCCCAGCCGCTAACCTCTAACTGTAGCGTAAAATATTTCTGGGCCTTATCTGGTATAGAGGAGGAGGGATGATTTTCTTTCCCTGGCAATCTCACCTTTTTCAGGAGGACTGATGCTCTCTTCTACAGTTCCTTGTTTATAGGGAAAGAGGGGTGGCGGATAGAGCAGCGGTAGAATATTTTTACTACCCCCCCCCCCCCATCTTTTTTTTTTTGTCTGCGGGGGAAGCTGAGAGAATCGATTGGATCTGACTTTGTGAAGGTGCTCGTTCATTATCGCTTATTTGATCTCTCTCCTCTACTCCCCTATTCTATTTTTCTCTGGATTATAACAACGCTGCGCACCGCAAAAGGTGAGTCAGGCAGCCGCCGCCAGACTAAAATAATTTTCCCATACGCCGGGACAGACCCCAACAAAAAATACTCAGCACGCCACCAAGTTATCTAAATTGCAATCTGGAGCTAAAACCACTAGGAAGAGTGGGGGTCAGGGCCAGGCAACCCCTACGAAAGGAGCAACTGCCCCCCCCCCGAAAACCGCTGAGTGAGGGGATGGCGGAAACTCACGGCCATTTAGATATACCCCCCATATCGATACCCCGGGAGCAACAGAGCCATCATTAAAGGAAATCCTGCTAGCAATTAATTCCTGTAAAACTGAAATGTCTGATCAAATCAAGTCAGTGCGGGAAGAATTGTCGTTCATTAGACATGACATACAAAAAGTGCAGGAAAGGACTACTGCTCTAGAGGGGAGAGTCGGCCTGATAGAGGACGATTTGAACCCCCTGAAACGGGAGATTAAAACTATGAGGGACCAGATGACTAACTACCAGACAAGGATTGATGAAATGGAGAATAGGATGCGTAGGAAGAACATTAGGATAGTGGGGATCCCTGAACACACCGAAGGCCTGGATCCCATTATTTTTTTGGAAAAATGTCTCAGGGAATTATTTGGGGAACAGTCTTTTTCACCCTTTTTTTCAATAGAAAGAGCCCATAGGGTCCCCTCTAGACCCCCCCAATCAGGTGCCCCCCCCCCCAGATCTCTTGCTAAAAACATTCCATTATAGAGACAAAATGACAATTCTAAATAAAGCCAGGGAGATGGGTAACATATCGTACAACGGCAACAGGGTCTCGATGTACCCCGACTTTTCACCTGACTTACAAAAACGCAGAGCAAAATTCGGAGAAGTCAAGCGCAAGCTGCAGCAATTAAAAGTGAATTACGCTTTGCTATACCCCGCTAGACTGAGAATAAATGCTTTGGGGGAGACTGTTTTTTTTTGACACCCCGGAGGGGGTGGAGGACTGGATTCCAACCTACAAGAGGAGACTGTAGTATGCTCTGACTATACTATTCTAGAATTTCATTAATATGAGGAATTAATTTAAATCACATAAGCACATTGTTGTATAAAATAGGGGGTGGAGGTTTGGTTGTGGGGGAGCTATGAGCGTATTGCCCCCGGTTGTCAAGGGGCAAGGCAAAGAACTCTCCATGTGTGCTTCTTTTTTTTTATGTTTTTGTGTTTGTTGGTTTGGATGCAGGGTTTATGGAGGGAGAGATGGGCTAGGGAGGGAAGAGTGTAAGGAAATGAGACTAAAGACACTAAGAACACTAAAAATTATAGGAATTGGTAATGGTCACATTAGAACGCCCCCAATTAGGCCCAATGGGCAGGTGAGAAGGATGCAACGAAGTATGAGATTGAAGAAAGGTATGAGTTTGCGGAGGTGGCACGATAGGTATGTCTGGTACACAAGGTTGTTTGAAAGAAACAACACTTTTGGAACTGTGCAATATTGGGTTAGAATTTTTTTTAAATCAGCACAAGTAATATTTACAAATGTAAAAAGGCACTGGTCACGCGATCACATTAAATGGAAAACTGGAATATTATGGCTGGAAGCACTCAGATTAAAAACTTGAATTTATGCTCTTGGAATGTGCGGGGACTGGGAGACCCAGAGAAAAAAGCAGCAGTTCTCCTGATTGCAAAAACATATGCGGCAGCAATACTTTTCCTACAGGAGACGCACCTCACAAAAATTACTAGTCCCCAATTGAGGTGGTGGGACTACCCCATACAGTTTCACTCAGTTCACACTTCTTATTCTAGAGGGGTGAGCACCCTTATTAAAACTGGGGTGGCCTTTTCTCGTATTCAGGTTAAGATAGATGAACAGGGGGCAATATATTTTCTTATTTTGTACGATTGAAAACAAAACCTGCATATTGGCAAATGTGTATCTTCCCCCTCCTTTTGATCTTTCGGTCCTTTGTGACCTTATTGAGTTTGCTCTGGATAAATCTGGGGTACCGGTGCTAATGGCAGGGGATTTTAACACGGTAATGGACCGGAAAGTAGATAGATTTCCCCCTGTGATAAATACAAACAGAGCAGCAGATAGTCGGTTATCTGACTTTCTGATAGAAACTGGATTGAGAGATATTTGGAGAGTACGGAATCCAGAGGCCCGTCAGTACTCCTGCTTTTCCAAGACCTACTCTACCCTTTCTAGGATCGATTTGGTTTTGGGAAACGAGGAGTTGATGCCCTTAATAAAAAACGTGAGTTATAAACCAAGGGGCCTGTCAGACCCTTCCCCAGTAACCATATCACTGGAATTGGGAAAACGTAGTTCTCCCGGGGGAGTGGAGACTAAGCCCCTTCTGGATTGAACTGATGGGAGACCCCAGGGATGTACTGATATCCCTGGGGGATTTTATCGATTTGAACCGGGGCACCGCCTCGGTAGGAATAGTATGGGACATGTTGAAGGCCTATTTGCGCGGAATGATGATACAGCAGATCTCAAAAATTAAAAAGCAGACTAAGGACTGGGAAAGAGTAATTGGGGAGAGGGTAACAACCGCTGAAGAACAATACATTAATAACCCGACACCAGAGACACTTAAGACCTGGATAGAGGAGCAACAAAATTATCGATTAATGACTCTTCGAAGAGTAAAGAACAAATATATTTTCCAGAGACAAGTTGCCTGTGGAGAAGGGGAAAGCGTGGGGCGGATGCTGGCACAACTAGTCAGGGCAAACTCCCCCACCTCTGTGGTGCCTAAGATTACCACGATGGGTGGGAGAGTGACGTCATACAATCCAGAAATAGTGGACAAGTTCAAAACGTACTATGAAGATCTTTATAGATCCCGGCAGGGGGATGTGAGCGAAGCAATGGACATCTTTTTTGAGGATTTGAATTTACCTTTCCTCAGTGAGATGGACAGAGCCGAACTGGACTGCCCTATAACTCTAGAAGAGATAACGTGTATTACCAATGGGATGGCAAGGCAGAAATCCGCAGGACAAGATGGCCTCCCAGCCGAGATATACCGGCATTATGGGAAGGTATTATTACCCGAGCTTCTGATGGTACTGAATAATTCACTAGTACAGGGTGAGCTTCCTTCCTCAATGATGGACTCTAATATAATTATCATACATAAGGAAGGTAAAGACCCATTGGATGTAGCCTCTTATAGGCCTATTGCCCTGTTAAACACTGACATGAAGATCCTAGCGAAGGTTTTGGCGGCTAGATTAAACAGGGTGATATCAAAACGTATCCACCCCGACCAGTCAGGGTTTATTCCTGGAAGAACAACTAGTGCCAACATAAGGCGGCTATATCTGAACCTCCAGGTTCCGACAAATGAGGATGGGGAGAGGGTTGACCTGTCTTTAGACGCCGCCAAGGCCTTCGATAGTTTAGAGTGGCAGTACCTGTGGAAGGCCATGGATACGGCCCAATTGGGCCCGGGCTTCATCAACTGGGTGAAAATGCTCTATAGAGCACCAGAGGCTAGAGTAAGGGTGAACGGAGAGCAGTCCGATAAGATTAAATTATGGAGAGGGACGCGACAGGGATGCCCCGTCACCCCTCCTCTTTGCCATTGCAATTGAACCGCTGGCTATTGCTCTCAGATCATCTGACCAGGTGAGGGGCTTTAGAAGAGGAGTCCTGGAAGAAAAAGTTGCATTATATGCAGATGATCTTCTCCTCTTCCTTGGAGATGCACAGGACTCCCTTCGGAAGGCCATGAATATCATTAATAGCTTTGGCCAAATTTCTGGATTAAAGATAAACTGGGCAAAGTCCAGCCTGCTACCAGTGGACCCTCTGATGGGTTCTTTACCGGAGGAGGTAGCCCAGATCCCGGTTGTGAACAAAATTCAAATACCTAGGTATAAACATTTCTAAAGACCTTCAACAATACACCGCAGATAATATTGAGCCCATGTTGATTACATTCAGGGGAAAAATAAAAGTCTGGAAACGCTTGCCAATATCTGTGGCAGGCCGATGTAACTTGATTAAAATGATTTGGATGCCCCAGCTCCTTTATATATTACACAATTCGCCAATCTGGCTTTATAGAAAATGGTTTCAAAAGATAGAGACTCTGTTTAGGGAAATTATATGGAAAGGTGGTCCAGTAAGAATTCGGTTAAGCACCCTGCAGCTCCATAAACAGGAGGGAGGAGTAGCACTCCCACATCCCTATAGTTATTTTTTGGCATCACAACTTCACTATTTAGGGGGAAGTAATATTCCTGGTCAAGAAGCAGGAAGAAAGATTCTTCTCCAGAATACTCCACATGATTCCATACCTGAAGCTCTGGAGGCAGGATCCTTTTCCCCAAAACTCCCAACTTTGAACTTAATGATGAAGGTTTGGGACACAGTGAAAACTATACTGAATTATAGAGGATTTACGGAATTTACTCCATTGTGGGACAACAATAAGTTAGGAGAGCTTCAGAAAAATCGGGACAATAAGAGAATGGGAGAGATGCGGGGTAAAATTTATTTCCCAGTTATATCAGGATGGTATTCTGAAAACTTTCCAGGAATTGAGGGTCCATTATGCTTTGCCGAACAAATCCTTTTTCAAATATTTGCAGGTCCGGCATGCATTAGAGGCACAATTTAAAGGACAGACTCTAGAATGGACCACAATTCCGGTACTTAAAAAACTAAATCAATGCAGATTCAGGGAAAGGTCTAATTTCCAAAGTGTACCCTTATATTAACAAAGGGAGATTGAGCAGGTCAGAACCACTCTTATATAAAATGAAATGGGAAAAAGACGTAGGAGCTATCTCTGACACTCAATGGAATAGGATCCTTGAAGTAGCCCCACTGGTCTCACTGTCCCCTTCTCAGAGGATATCACACCCTTTCTTATTGTATAGAACTTACTACACCCCATATAAACTTTTTCAGTTTGGCCGTCGGCCAGACTCTAGCTGCCCTAGATGTAGGCACCCAAAAGGGGACCTGCTTCACATGTTCTGGAGGTGTCCGAAGCTATTCCGGTACTGGACGGAGATGGTAAAAACTATTGATAGGGTGTTTGGGATTTCCATTGAGCTGAGGCCGAAGCAATGCCTATTAGGATTAGTGGGGGAAGGGGGCAAACCTGGGAACCCCCAAATAGCAGCCATGAGATGCCTATTCCAAGCTAGGATTTTGATCGCCCGTAGATGGCAATCGACGCTGCCCCCGTCCAGTGAGGAATGGCAGAATAGCATGAACGGGGTAATTCTTAAAGAGAAATCGGTTTATATAAAGCATGGTGCTCTATCAACATATGACAGGATTTGGAAACCCTGGTGGGAAGCAAGAGGGATCAGAATGTAACTCTTAATAAGTGCAAGATAAAATACTTAAAAGGATGAGCAATGGCCCAAGGGAAAAACTTGGATAAGGGAGTGGAAGTTGAGGAATGACAGAGATGAATGAAGGTTGCGAATGGGTGTGAATCTTGGTATTGGAACGCTAGCTTTTACAAGAGAACCTCAGGGGTCCCCCCTTCACTAGGTCCCTCCCTGGGGCCACATCTAGCACGTATAGACTTCCGAACCGGTGGAGGGGAAATTGTTGGAGGGGCGGGACAGTCTTGGTAGCAATGTTTCTCAATTGTTTGTAAACTATGAAAAAAATCTAATAAATAAATAAAAGTAAAAAAAAGAGAATATAAGGGCCAGATGCAGATTAAATAATGCACATACATTTAAAAGTAGTAAGATATTTACTTACTGCTGAAAAAAGAATTACTCCTTGGAAGATCTGCTCTGCAAGTTTTTGGCCTTTGTAATCCTACAAAAAATAAAATGTATGAATGTCAATAATACATTTTAAAACCTTCATGCAACCCGTTCAGAAGCACAAATACCTTTATATTAGTTCTGAAAAATATAAGTAAATGATTTGGTTCTCTTAAAAAGGTAGCACATCGTACAAACTGGAGTCCGGCTGTTTCCATCGGAGCCTACTCACACAGATGTTCTCTTTCATGACAAATTCTTTTAATAGAGCATGCTAATGCCCACTTTATTAGTCATGTGGCTGTACCTCAATACATAAAGCATCCAGATATGGTTAATTTGTCATTCGTCCAAAAGTTACAATGGGAAAAAAAAAAAAAAAAAAAAAAAAAAGCATGACTAAGGCTGGTCATAGTCGGTTTGAATCTCGGCCGGTTCAGCAGAAACTGACTGAGATTTGAACCATGTATGGACAGGCTGAATGTACCCAGGTTGATCGATCAACATGGGTACAACCGACCTGCTGGATCTTACATACGATTATCGCTAGCGGCTGGTATAGCTAGCAACGGCAATAATAACTCTTCAGGATATAATGGCTTGGCGGGGAGGAGTTCCCCTGTCAACACCCTCTGTTGCGCCAAAAAAATTAGCTCCCTATATGGCTGGCATTACTGTGATGGTTCTTGGGTGCCAGATGTAGTGGTTGCATCATCACAGAAATTGCTTCCAAAAATGAAGCAAAAAATAAAAATAAAAAACCATCGGGCAAGCAGTAACAAGCCTAAACAGCAGTAACCGCCTGTACATATACGTTGGCAGAGCGGCACGGGCAGGCATAACCACGTACCTGTACGTCCCCTTTAAGATGCCGCCGGGGGCGCGCTTACGACCCTGCCGCCTTCTCCGTGAGCCCGACTGTGGGTCCCGCGGACTCGATCGCCACGAGGACACCCGTGATCGTCTCACGGAGAGATACAGCGGGGAGATGCTTATGTAAACAAGCATCTCCCTGCTCTGCCTAGTGAAAATTACACTGATCTCCACTCCGTGTAGTCGGAGCGGAGATCAGTGTCATGTCACACACAGCCCATTCCCCTACAGTTAGAAACACTCATCAGGGCACACTTAACCCCTACAGCGCCACCTGATTAACCCCTTTCACTGCGAGTGTCATTTTCACAATAATCAGTGCATTTTTATAGCACTGATCGCTGTAAAAATTACAATGGTCCCAAAAGTGTCCGATGTGTCCGCCATAATGTCGCAGTCATGATACAAATCGCTGATCGCCATAGCTAGTAAAAAATAAAATAAATTATTAATAAAAAATGCCATAAAACTATCCCCTATTTTGTAGAAGCTATAACTTTTGCACAAACCAAACGCTTATTGCGATTTTTTTTACCAGAAATATGTAGAAGACTACGTATCGGCCTAAACTGTGGAAAACAAAAATTATATATTTTTTGGGGATATTACAGCAAAAAATATTGTTTTTCAAAATTGACGCTCTATTTTTGTTTATAGCGCAAAAAATAAAAAACGGCAGGAGGTGATCAAATACCACCAAAAGAAAGCTCTATTTGTGGGAAAAAAAGGATGCAAATTTAGTTTGGGTACAACATTGCATGACTGCGCAATTACCAGTTAAAGCAGCGCAGTGCGAAATTGTAAAAAGACCTCTGGTCCTTAGGTTGACAAATGGTCCGGGGCTAAAGTGGTAAATAAAAAAATCCAATAGTGTGTAGCTAGATATCTATGAGTGGACAACATGAAAAACCTTGAATACAACAGACAATAGAAGCAGGCAATATTGATGGGTTCCATACCTCTACCATGACCCAGAAAATGACCCAACAGTGAGAACAGGATCACCAAAACCAGATAAATGGACATGAACTGATTAGAAGACTCTTGATTAATTTGCTACAATATAAAGATGGCAGAGTATGAATCCTGGAGTCTATCCTGTAACGTGTCAGCAGATCAGGGGGAGAATTGGAAGGGCCTTAGTTGACTGGCTTTTGTTTGAATTCAAAGGAGGTTGAAGCAGGTTGATGCAGCCTAGAGGGAGGCAAACTACAGGTAAAAGCACCAAGTAATTTCAAATACAAATGGAATGCAGGAAACTGCATTTGCTTATGAACACTAGGCATAATGGTGAGGAGTCACCAGGCACCAAAATCCTATGGAATACTTCCAGCACCATGTTAAAAAGAGTAACTGCACTCTGAAAACTGTGCCCAAAACACACAAGGCAAAGGACTAGTCACCAGTATTAACTGTGGTCTCCCTGCAGCCGATGATAAAAACAAAAACGCTCTACAATCCATTTAACATTATTCCATATGGGTCCCGTTTACATCTATGCATCCGTTTCTTTCTGCTGGAGGCTGACATTTTGCTGAAGCTCAGAGCCACTGAACAGCAGTAAATCATAAAGCGGAACTAAACTCATCGATTTAATGGTTTCACAAAATAGTTACAGTCTTGGAATGCCGGGATTGCGAACTGTCAACATTTGCATGTGTCCTCAACCAATCTGTCAGGCTGCATTCACACCGGAGAGTTTTCAGCTCGTAACACCCAACAAGCAAAATCCCATTCATTTCAATGGCACCTGTTAACATCTGAGAATTTTGTCACCTCAAGCAAAATGCCTGAAAAAAAGTACATGAGCTTCTTAGGCAGATTACAGGCATTTCTCTGCCTTTTACATTGGTGACCTTTTGACCTGTACAAAATTGCAGCAAAAACATGCAACTTTCTGAAAAAAATATGCTCAGGTGTGAATGCAGCCTTAAACAGTCACATGGCTGGTGTCATCACTAGGGATGAGCTCCGGCGTGTTTGCATTGAACACGTGCAGAGCCCGCCAGGAAGTCGGCGCTGCGCTAATCACAGCCAGGGAGACATTTCCCGATCTCTGCAGCCGCGCATCGGGAAATGTCTCCCTACCTGTCATTAGCGCAGCGCCGACTTCCTGGCGGGCTCTGCACGTGTTCAATGCAAACACGCCGGAGCTCATCCCTAGTCATCACTGATAAAACTGAAACTGCAATGGTGCTGCACATGTTAACAGAACAGATTACTTGGCTGTAAAATATTGGAGGGGTTAATTCCACTTTAAAGCCTAGTACACACGGGCCGCATGTCTGCAGACAACATTCGGCCCACGTGTATGTCAGCTGGGCTAGTTTCTGTTGGACGTGCATGTTGGAAAACCAGCAGCTGACCGGCTCTTGATCAGTGCTCTCAGCCAATGGCTGAGAGCGCCGACTGGAGTGATCTGGTGGGGGGTGCCCCTGTCAGAACACAACAGCTTAGCGCGGAAGATCGCTATACCAATGTTGGATTGTTAGTACAGCGGCTCTGACCGGAGCTGTCCAAAAACTGACAGCTCTGGTCGGTCAGCTGCTGGTTTTCCAGCACATCTAACAGACATGCATGGTGTGTACAAAGGCTGTCAGCAAATCAGCCTCTACAAACTCGGCAGTGCCTAAAAATGCAGAGCAACTGAGCATGTGCAAAGCTGGCTGAGAGTGTTTTACTGGATTTTAAACCTTATTTAGGTAGATACTTATTTTTAAATGTTTTACATAGCTACAGTGCCTTGAAAAAGTATTCATACCCCATGAAATTTTCCATTTTGTCATGTTACAACCAAAAACTTAAATGTATTTTATTGGGATTTTATGTGATAGACCAACACAAAGTGGCACATAATTGTGAAGTGGGAGGAAAATGATTTTCAATTTTTTTTTTACAAATAAATATCTGAAAAGTGTGGCGTGCATTTGTATTCAGCCCCCTTTACTCTGATACCCCTAACATCTAGTGGAACCAATTGCCTTCAGAAGTCGTCTAATTAGTAAATAGAGTCCACCTGTGTGCAATTTAATCTCAGTATAAATACAGCTGTTCTCTGAAGCCCTCAGAGGTTTTTAAAAGAACCTTAGGTGAACAAACAACATCATGAAGGCCAAGGAACACACAAGACAGGTGAGGGATAAAGTTGTGGAGATGTTTAAAGCAGAGTTAGGGGAGTGCGCATGCGCGGGGACTCAGGGACGGACGTGTGCTGACCGGGCTCCCGACACCCCGACCCACCGGAGCGAATAGCAGTGCAGGCAGCGAGGTTAGAGAGCCAGGACCAGATCCACAGGAGACCCGGGGAGGTGATGAATCTGAGGGCGCAGGGCCTGCCACGAAGGGGACAGTTTAAGCAGCCTACAGCCCAGAGGAGAGCGGGGCCTTCCCCCACAGCACAGCCGCAATCCAAGATGGCGCCCGGCAAGCCAGACACACGAGGCAGCACAGCAGCTAAATCGGATGGTACATCACAGAGAGGGGGCAATCAACTCAATCCGGAGCCATCCAAAGACCCTTTTTCATCTCAATCCTCAGGAGAGGGGGAGGCTATCCAGCTGGGTGAGTCACCTTTGCATTCTTTATCCCCTGCTATGTGTTCTGACGGCCAGGAATCAGTGAACTCTCCTGCTTCCTCTATAGATAGAAACATGACAGATCTTACTGAGGCCCTTTTTGGACAGTCTAGCCAGGACTTACCACCTCCCCAGCTGGCACATTACTCCCCAGATGCTATACTGCTGGGTCGGTTCTCCACCATGCTGCAGCGGGAACTTTCTAAGGCCTGCACGCTGATTACCACAGACCTCAAAAAGGATATCCACAGCCTAGGCGTACGTTTTGAGCATATTGAAACCAAAGTAGATAATACTATTAAAAAAGTCAATCAGAACTCGGCCATGGTCACAGACCTCCAAGACAGATTGGAGGAAGCGTTCACGAAAATCGAAGATTTTGAGAATCGCTCACGTAGATACAATTTACGCATCCGTGGACTCCCTGAAACTCACACAGATTTGGAGGGGGCTATAAAAGACCTAATGAAAACCCTCATTCCTGACATTACAGCTCCCCAAATGGAAGTGGATCGCATTCACCGAGCACTAACAGCCCCAAGATCTGACGGATTGCCACGCGACATCATTGTCAAGCCGCATTACTATCGCGTCAAAGAAAAGATGATGTTTGCAGCCCGTAATAGACCAGACTTGTCGCTGTTTGGAGCTCCAATACAGCTCTTCACCGACCTGGCCCCGTCAACAGTCCAAAAACGCAGAACCCTGCGACCACTACTACAGCAACTTATGGATAAGCAGATCAAATATAGATGGGCGTTCCCATTTAAGCTGTCCTTCACATATAAGGGAAAGTCCCACTCATTTTCCACGTTCCAGGCAGGGGAGGCCCTACTGCTCGAGCTTGGTATCGTCACTCAGGACTCTCCGACTTCGTCTCCTCCACGCCGGGATAACCGTCCACTTTCGCCAATGTGGCAAGAACGCACGCGCTCTCAGGCCAGAAATACTCGTCGGAACACTTGAGACTTGTTGCCATTTTTCTGCCCTTTCCTGGGACCTGCTGGTTTTTGGTCGCATGGGTCTGACCTGGGCTCATGATGGACTATGAGCTGGATGGGGCCATCATACCTGTGCTCTGTTCACTGAAGTTACCTGGTTTCCTGGCCTTTATAATGAGTCAGAAGGTTAATCTTTTGCCTCATAGAACCCCACCTTGTTTGCCAGAACCACAGTGTTCTTGAGACTGGGGTTTTTGTCTGGCAGTGTGTAGATGCCATGTTGGGTTGTGGCTTGGGGGCAGAAACGACCGATGGGGACCCTTCCTGCCCTTCAGACATCGCCCTGGGGAACATGTCTTACTACAGTTAACCTATTTTGCCATGCTGTGTCGACTGGTTTATGTTATTTTTGATTGACCTCGCATGACCTGTTCAATTAGCGCTTGTTCGAGTTGGGTCGGGGTGGCTACACATGCCACCCAATTGCGAGACTACCTATTCTCTGACGAGGATGGTACCCTTGCACCTAATGTGCCGGATTTTGTCTCCGGCGGGGGTTGTTCCCCATGCTTTCATGTATCAGTTAAAAATGTTTTTTTCTCGTTTTCTGGGCCTAAGGCCCACGAGTGTTTTTCTTTGTCTTGCTGTATTTCTAACACCTTTTCTTTTCCTCTCTTCCCTCTCTCTCTTGCGAGCCTCGATTTGGCGCCCTCCCCCCGTATCAAGGTCCGAAGGGTCGGGGAGGCTGATAGACTTTGCTCCAGTGGCACCGACCACCCCATTGACAACGCAAGGTAAGAGTGCTCTGCCCTACCACGATGGCCACGACATACAACACTGACTACTCCATAGTTAGCCACAATGTACATGGTTTTAATTCCCCTGCCAAGAGGACTAAAGCATTTCAGTTCTATCACAAGCAGAGAGCTGATGTCCTTCTCTTACAAGAGACTCATTTTTCACACACCTCAACTCCTCGTTACCTCAGTGCGAAGTATCCGCAGTTTTATCTCGCAGGGGGATGGGAGAAAAAGGGGGGGTAGCTATCTGTTTTTCGAAACAGACCCCCTTCATCCCTGTTACTGTTGTTAAAGATAAGGGAGGTAGGTATATTATGGCAGTGGGGCGGCTCCACGACAGAGAGGTTTCCTTTATCTCATATTATGCCCCAAACACTGGACAGCCGGAATTCTTTAGCAAAATGCTTCGAATTCTGATGCCCAAGGTCCAGGGTCAAGTGGTAATGGAGGGTGATAGCAATATTCCCTTGGATAGAATTATGGACAAGTCTGACTCCTCTAAACCAATTTTGAAACGCCCACCGAATGGGAGCAGCAAAGTGGCGCGCTTATTTCACTCCCACGATCTTATTGATAGCTGGCGTGAAAATAACCCCACGGTCAGAGACTTCACGTACTTTTCGCAGGTACATCATACTTATTCTAGGATAGATCATATTTTAGTACGCACGCCTTTACTCCCATTTATTAAGACAGTCAAAATTCTGTCTACCCCTTGGTCGGACCATTCCCCGATCAAACTCTCTATCACAGGACTGTGGACCAAGTCAAAACCCTCCCCGTGGAGACTCAATGTGAGTCTACTGAATGACCCTATAATCTTTGTGGAAATACAAAAGGAAATACGAGAATACAGACTTAATAAGGCTGCAGACACGTCCCCCGCAATAAACTGGGTGGCTCACAAAGCTGCGATTCGGGGCATTCTATTACAAGTGGCAACTAGAGTGAAACGGGACAGGGAACAGACGATTAAGAAACTGGAGACTAAATTAGAGGACTTAATGAACGAACAACACGGGAATCCCCGGATAGATATACGGCACAAAATCGATGAAGCCAGACTAGCTCTTAATATTAGTCTGACTACGCAAGCGGAGAAACATATCAGTTGGTCCAAACATAGGTTCTACACTATGGGGGACAAACCGACCACAATGCTAGCTAGAAAACTAGTCCCTCGACCATATACGCCGACTTTACCCAAATTGAGATTATCCACGGGCCTTACCACCCAAAACCCTGAAAAAATTATAGGGGACTTTCATAAGTTCTACGCTAAGCTGTATGGGGTGCAAAATACGTTTGATCCATCTGGAGCAGACGCGTTCTTCCACAACTTACAGCTGCCCACACTGACACAGGCCCACGCGGAACTGATGGACAGAGCTTTCACGGAACTTGAAGTCACGGCCGCAATCAAAACACTGCATCCTACTAAAGCTCCGGGGCCTGACGGCTTTCCAGGCCACTATTATAGAAAGTATCAGGATCTCCTCACCCCTCACTTATGCTCCTACTTTAACGACCTGTGGAGAGGTGGTAGGCTTCCCTGCCATGAAAATATGGCGTATATAAGCGTCATTCCGAAACCGGGTAAGGATCACGGGGATTGCACCAATTACCGCCCGATTTCTTTAATCAATACGGATCTGAAAATCCTAACTAAAATATTGGCCCAAAGACTCAATACCTTTCTTGAGTGCTATATTCACCCTGATCAGGCTGGTTTTGTCCCGAATAGACAGGCATCAGATCAAACACGTCGGTTAATTAATCTCGTTTCGGCAGTTCAGTCTGATTGGGACGGCATAGGACCCAGGAGGGGAATGTTGCTTTCATTGGACGTCCAGAAGGCGTTTGATTCCATTTCCTGGGAATATCTATTTGACGTCCTTACTCGCTATGGATTTGGGTGGCGCTTTCTGGATCTCCTCCACATATTATATGATTCCCCGAGCGCTTCACTAATGCTCAGGGGATATACTTCTCAAACATTTCCAATCTGCAGAGGAACTAGACAGGGATGCCCATTGTCACCGCTATTATTCGCACTGGCGATAGAACCACTTGCGATCAAAATTCGTTCAAGCAGGGATGTTCAGGGAATTTATTGCGGAGACTATGAACACAAATGCCTACTCTTTGCTGACGACCTATTGCTGACCTTGACTTCGCCAATTACATCCCTACCCAACTTATATGCAATCTTGCAACCATTTTCTGTCTTATCGGGGTTGACAATTAATCATAGTAAATCAAGGGCGCTGAATTTGTCATTGCTGAGCTCCACCCAGACGACACTTGAGCAAACATTTCCATTTCAATGGGAATCAGATGCTCTTCCTTACTTAGGTATACATTTGACCTCATCTGTTGGCACGTTGTACAAAAGGAACTATCCTGCCCTTTTTAAGCGACTGACAGATGATTTGGCTAAGTGGCAGGTTCATCCACCGTCGTGGTTCGGCAGACTACACTCAATAAAAATGAATGTTCTACCCCGATTGTTATATTTTTTCCGTACCTTGCCAGTTTCCTTGACCCGTAACGACCTTCAACAATTTCAGAATAAGGTACTTCAATTTATTTGGGGAGACAAGAGACCTAGGGTGAATAGGAGTACCCTATATGCGTTAAAACAGAAGGGAGGCCTAGGCTTGCCTGATTTCTTGAAATATTTTTATGCTGCCCAGGTGGCACAACTCACTAGGTTCCATTCCCAACGGGCACCGGCCATATGGATGGCCATGGAATCCCACTCTTGCCTTCCCACTCCAATTTCTCACATTTTGTGGCTCTCTATTAAAGAGCGACCTGCTATATTATGCCCTACTTTATCAATGTCTTTGGAAATATGGGACAGGCTATCCAGATCTCACAAATTTAAATCTCCTCATTCTCCACTGGCACCTCTACTACGCAATAGAGCTTTCACCCCGGGTCTCACCCCCCTGACATTTGAGTGGTGGACCAATAAAGGTCTCCTACGCATAGCTGACTTATGTGATCGCAGGGGTATGCTACCTGAGAAGGTATTGACTGATAAGTATCTTATGCCTCCAGCAGAGAGTTTTAGATTTGCTCAGGTTTCACATTATATGCAAACCCTTGCTAGAAAGAGCGACCTCACAGTTCTTACTCCAATGGAGTATATGTGCCGTAACTATGATAAAATCAAGGGTCATCTGTCCGCTGTCTATTCGATGTTGTTGAGCACTTCGACAAAGCTGAACTATATGGTCCACTGGGAGACCGATCTGAAGGAAACCCTGGAATTGGATGACTGGCATAGGATAGCAGAGACAGCCTGTCGGTCGCTCATCAATACATCCATAATAGAGGCGAACTACAAGGTTCTGCTAAGGTGGTATATGGTGCCGGCCAGGCTGGCGACTTTTATATCGGGGGCAACCCCGTTTTGCTTTAGAGGTTGTGGCCAGGTCGGTACCACCTTTCATATATGGTGGACATGCCCCAAGGTTCGGAGGTTTTGGATCCGGGTATATAATTTCATTTACTCCCTCACTCAGGTTAACCTGATTAAGTCAGCTAAACAAGCATTATTAGGGAGTGGAATAGCAGTGGCCTCCAAGAATTGCAGACGACTCTTGATATTTATATTCATTTCAGCAAGGATAACCATCGCTAGGAACTGGAAATCGGCGGCTCTGCCATTTGATCAGTTTAAAGGTAAATTGTCTTGGTTGATGCTGAATGAACGGTTGGCGGCATTGGCTCAGGACAAAATGAAGCTCTTTCATAAGGTGTGGGACCCTTGGCTTAATTACCTCACTAATGACTCCGGAGGACCTCCAGCTTAACATTGTTTTTTTTTCTTTAGGGGCGTCGGGGTGCTTGATCGAGGCTCCTTCCCTCCCTCCCCCTTTTCCCTCTTCTCACCTATTCTTTTTCTTGCTTTGTTTCCTTCCCCCCTATTTCCTTGCTTCTAATCTCTTAATGAATGTTATTTTTGGAGTCAGCTCCAGGCCTTAGAGGTCTGCACGACTCCCTGCTTTCACTGGTTTATAAGTAATTAATAGGACCATTGTCGGTCTGAACTGCACTGAGGGTTGCCCGCACAGGCTGGGGAGTCGAACCCCCCAGACAAGCAGATGGGGGGACGGCTCCTCTGGGCGGGAAATTCACCAGTTGAAACCCGAGATGTCGGGGGGAGTTGGTGGTTCAGGGGTGCAGTAGTTTTCTGTAAGATATCCAAAAGTGCCATTACGCTCCGGCCCATGCTAGAGATTCTTCAGTAGATTTGTTTTTTTTTTGTTTTGTTTTTTTGGGTACTATAACGTGGGCCCCTGGGCGTTATGATTCTAATGATTGGAATCCCAGAAGCGGTAATATGACTGTACAGTGTCTTGATGTATATTTTTATACTTTTTGTATGACGAAACTTTAATAAAAAGATTGAAACAAAAAAAAAAAAAAAAAGCAGAGTTAGGTTATAAAATAATATCCAAAGCTCTGAACATCTCACGGAGCACTGTTCAATCCATCATCCGAAAATGGAAAGAGTATGGCACAACTGCAAACTAGAGCTGCACGATTAATCGTTAAAAAATCACGATCTAGTTTCAACCCCCTCTCACGATCTTAACCCAGAATTTCCACGATTCTATGTAACAAGTGCAGAGCCGTTCTCTGCTCAGAGCTGTCAAGAAAAAAAAAACCTGGCAAAATGTTTATCAACATTGCTCAGCGCTGAGATAACTATAAACATTGTATCATTTGGTTCTTTTAGATCAAAGGGATGAACTTCGGTCTGTAAATGAGGTCAGTTTACCCACTTAAAGACCTTTTATGCTTACAACTTAAAATCTGTATTTTTTTGCTTGAAAATTACTTCGAACCCCCAAACATACATATATTTTGTTTTTTGCAGAGACCCTAGAGAATAAAATGGTGGTAATTGCAAGACATGGCCGCCCACCTAAACTGACAGGCCGGGTAAGGAGAGCATTAATCTGAGAAGCAGCCAAGAGGCTCATGGTAACTCTGGAGCAGCTCAGGTGGGAGAATCGTTAGTCGTGCACTCCACAAATCTGGCCTTTATGGAAGAGTGGCAAGAAGAAAGCCATTGATGAAAGAAAGTCATAAGAAGTCCTGTTTTTTAGTTTGTGAGAAGCCATGTTGGGGACACAGCAAACATGTGGAAGGTGCTCTGGTCAGATGAGACCAAAATTTAACTTTTTGGCCTAAAAACAAAATGCTCTGTGTGGCAGAAAACTAACACTGCACATCACCCTGAACACAACATCCCCACCGTGAAACATGGTGGTGGCAGCATCATGTTGTGGGGATGCCTTTCTTCAGCAGGGACAGAAAAGCTGGTCAGAGTTGATGGGAAGATAGGTGGAGCCAAATACAGGGCAATCTTAGAAGAAAAACCTGTTAGAGTCTGCAAATGACTTGAGATTGGGGCGGAGGTTCCAGCAGGACAACAACCCTAAACATACAGCGAGAGCTACGAATGGAATGGTTTAGATCAAAGCATATTCATGTGTTAGTCAAAGTCAAAGTCCAGACCTAAATCCAATTGAGAATCTGTGGCAAGACTTGAAAATTGTTGTTCACAGACACTCTCCATCCAATCTGACAGAGCTTGCGCTATTTTGCAAAGAAGAATGAGCAAAAATGTCACTCTAGATGTGCAAAGCTGGTAAACATCCCCAAAAAGACTTGCAGTGAAAAGGTGGTTCTACAAAGAATTGACTCAGGGAGTAATACAAATGGATACAAATGAAAACCATTTATCATTTTCCTTCCACTTCACAATTATGTGCAACTTTGAGTTGGTCTATCACATAAAATACATTTACGTTTTGGTTGTAACATGACAAAATGTGGAAAATTTCAAGGGGTATGAATCTTTTTTCCAGGCACTGTATACCTACAGAAGAAGCCAGCCTCAAGTCATCTAGCAGGGCCTAATTTTCTGACTAAAATTACACTTTAACCACTTCCTTACTGGGCACTTAAACCTCCCTCCTGCCCAGACCAATTTTTAGCTTTCAGCGCTGATGCACTTTGAATGACAATTGCGCGGTCATACAACACTGTACCCAAATGAAATTTTTATCATTTTTTTCCACACAATTGGAGATTTCTTTTGGTGGTATTTAATCACCTCCGGGGTTTTTATTTTTTGCTAAACAAACAAAAACAGATGGAAAATTTTGAAAAAAAAAAAAAAATCATGTTTTATATTTTGTTATAAAATTTTGCAAACAGGTCATTTTTCTCCTTCATTGATATGCGCTTATGAGACAGCACTGATGGGCACAGATTGTCTATCAGTGCCCACCAGTGCAGCCTAAGATAAGGTGGCACTGATGGGTGACAATGATGGGCAGCACTGGTAATGAGGCACCGATTAGTGACTTTGGTAGGTGCCACTGTGGGCACTGAGGAGTGGCACTGGTGAGCAGATGAGCTGGGCAGCTCTCCCTGATTGGGACCGATGTCCCTCTGTCACCTGCCGGTGATCGGATTTTTTTTTTCTCCTCACGCTATCAGCGTGAGGAGAAAAAAAAAAATCCGGCAGTGTGCAGGTGTAAACTGAGTTGTGCATGCGTACATTGTTCAGGGGACTGTGCGCAAGCAAGTAGGTAGATTTTATTGCAAAATAAACATAGCAAGTCTGTCTACCGTTAACAGTTTGCATTTTTTTTTTTGCTTTAGTTCTGCTTTAATGCAACAGAAAAACCCTTCTGTCTCACACAGTGTAACACAACGCATGACATGCGCACTGGGCCATGCTTACATTGTCTGCTAGTTAGTGCACTGGGGTGCCACAGCTGCTTAGTGGTCAGCATTTCTGCCTTGCAGCACTGGGATCTTTAGTTTGGATCCCGTTTAGGACACCTACTGCACAGAGTTTGCATGTTCTCCCTGTGCTTTTTTCCAAAGAAATGCTGGTAGATTAATAGTCTAATGTTTATATTGGCCCCAGTATGTGTATGAAGGCATGTGAGATAGAGACCTTAGCTTGTACAGCTGTAGGCAAAAGTTTTGAGAACGATATAAATATTAATTTTCACAAAGTCTGCTGCTTCAGTGTTTTTAGATCTTTTTGTCAGGTGGTAAGATGGTATACAAAAGTATAACTACAAGCATTTCAGAAGTGTCAAAGGCTTTTATTGAGAATTACATGACATTCATGCAAAGAGTCAATATTTGAAGTGTTGACCCTTCTTTTTCAAGACCTCTGCAATTCGCCCTGGCATGCTGACTGATGGCAGCCCATTCTTGCAAAATCAATGCTTGGAGTTTGTCAGAATTTGTGGGGAGTTTTTTGTTCACCCGCCTCTTGAGGATTGACCACAAGTTCTCAATAGGATTAAAGTCTGGGGAGTTTCCTGGCCATGGACACAAAATGTTAATGTTTTGTTCCCCAAGCCACTTAGTTATCACTTTTTCTTATGGCAAGGTGATCCATCATGCTGGAAAAAGCATGTTTCTCACCAAACTGTTCTTGAATGGTTGGGAGAAGTTGCTCTCGGAAGATGTTTTTGTACCATTCTTTATTCTTGGCTGTGTTCTTAGGCAAAATTGTGAGTGAGCCCACTCTCTTGGCTGAGAAGCAACCCAACACATGAATGGTCTCAGGATGCTTTACTGATGGCATGACACAGGACTTATGGTAGCACTCACCTTTTCTTCTTCGGACAAGGTTTTTTCCGGATGCCCCAAACAATCGGAAGGGGGATTCATCAGAGAAAATGACTTTACCCCAGTCCTCAGCAGTCCAATCCCTGTACCTTTTGCAGAATATCAGTCTGTCCCTGATGTTTTTCCTGGAGAGAAGTGGCTTCTTTGCTGCTCTTCTTGACACCAGGCCATCCTCCAAAAGTCTTCGCTTCACTGTGCGTGCAGATGCCCTCACACCTGCCTCCTGCCATTCCTGTGCAAGCTCTCCACTGGCGGTGCCCCGATCCCGCAGCTAAATCAACTGTAGATGGTCCTGGCCCTTGCTGGACTTTCTTGGGCGCCCTGAAGCCTTCTTCATAAATGCAGTGGATATGTTTTTTATGGGATTAGGTTCATTTTCATGGCAAAGAAGGACTTCACAATTAATTGCAATTCATCTGATCACTCTTCACAACATTCTGGAGTATATACAAATTGCCATCATGAAAACTGAGGCAGCAAACCTTGTGAACATTAATATTTGTGTCATTCTCAAAACTTTTGGCCATGGCTGTAGGCATGCAAGATAGGGACCTTAGATATGCGAGATGGGGACCTTAGATATGCGAGATGGGGACCTTAGATATGCGAGATGGGGACCTTAGATTGTAGATATGTGAGATGGGGACCTTGGACTGTAGAATTCATGAGGTTAAGAATGAGGTCAGGCGAGTATGGACACGAGTCCGAACCTACCTGAGCTATCCCCCCCAAGAAGTACATTTCTGGCCACCAAACCGCAGTACCCTGCAGTTTGGTGCGGCGAGATCTTAAAAAGTAGTGCTTGCTAATTGTTGCTTGTTCCTGTGCATTTGGCGGCCCAATCAAATAAAGGGTCTGTCAAACCAAACCGCACAGGAATGTGCACGTTCCAGTGTGAACTGTCCCTGGCAGTTAGTCAGCAGGATAGCCCAGGAGGGTTCAGACTCATGCCCTTGATTGAGGGATATAGACTATGTAAAGCACACCATAAAACTGTTGGCAATAAATACCTTTGCCCACCTTATAGATAATTGAAGGTGGCGGGTGGTTCCCTTGTTCTGGGACAATGTCATATGACGTTGTCCCACTCTCGCTGAGCTTGTGTGCCCACAGGGCGGTGATCAATGGCACGCTGTGTCGCTGGGACACGGTGCATCCCTGATCTCAGTAAAGAGCCGATGATGTGGATCTTTACCTATGTGATCAGCTGTGTCCAATCACAGCTGATCACATGTAAACAAGGAAATGCTGGTTATCGGCTTTTCTCTCCTCACACTGGAGAGGGAGGAGAGCCAATCAGTGGCATTTCATCCTGATTATCAGTGCTGCCTTTCCGTGCATGCTTATCAGTGCCACCTATCAATGCGGTCTCATCAGTAAATTCAAAATGAATAACCTGGTATAGCAGTTTACATGCTCCCTGCGTGTAGAACGTCTATGGACTTCTGATGATATGTTTATTGCTGTCTGCGTCTTAGTGTCCCCATGACATCTGCTTCCCTGATTTCTTGCAAGGGGGTCACATAGACAGGAAGTGTTGGAAAATCTCCCAGGGTGGTCAGACAGCAACAACAATACTATATATTGTTTTTCTCACTTTATCCCTAACTTTTAAAAAAACGTCTGGTACTTGGGTGTCATGGAGTGTGCTCTCTAGTATACAGCATTATTGGGCTCCGTGCATCCTCACTGTACAAAGATATGAATGTGTATGCCATACTCCATCCATCCCCCGGAATGGGGTGATCCATCCCTCCTCCCCCACCAGAGTTCAGCTTACCATCTGGGTGGGAATGGAGGCGAATATATCCAACATTGTTGCAGCTGTTCCGGCCTCTGTCACACAATCGGGTCCCAATCCGGAAGCTCTTAGACCACCGAGTAGCGTCAGCTCTACGAAGGACCTCTATAGGTGCCCGTTTGGTGCCTGAAGGAAAGTGAACCAAAAAGCTGCCTCGTGAACCGTAACAAACACCAAGTATAGCTTAATTGGCAGCAACACGAAACACCCCGTGCAGTTCCACTCTCACCCTGCAGCATTAGCAGTGGAATAACGGGGAAATGGGTAGGGGGGGTCTTTGATCGCCATATTTCTTCAGGGCAAACGTTAGAGCTTAGCACACAACTCAAATGTTTGTGAGAGTCTACACTACAAACAGTCGAGAAAGGTTGTTGTTCACCAAGACAAAATAAACTTATTGCAAGAATGCAATTTAAGGCTTCGTGTTTAAAGCATTATTGTACGCCACTGCCCACAACTAAGATGTCCGCCAAATGTTCACGCAGTCTGATTTCATAGGTCATGTGGCGCGTAGTGAAGTCATGTGATTGGTCCAGGGGGCGTGTCCTGTCTGTAGATCTGTACAGATGTTGAGTTGGCAGTTTGGCTGCATATAGTTGTGTGCGGGAGGCGGGGTTTCCAGGCTGCGGTGAGTATCTATATGTGTATAGAGGTAGGTGTGTGTGTATTGTCTTCTCTCATTATACACATGGGCGGTCCTTTCATAGACTGGCTGTGTGCACGATAAACAGACCTTCCCACTGAGCTCCCCCAGTGTGCAGTGTTCTGAAGGGGCATGCTGGGTGTTGTGCTTCCTCAGCATCTGCTGAACCATTTACCTCCTGACCTACCTCAGTATTCCTCATCACAGACCTATTCCCACCAAACACTGCCTGCTGTATTGGGCCTCTTCACACCGGGACGCACGCTCCCTTGCTGACAAACACACGGGAACTCCGAAAAAAGAGTTCAAGCTTTACCTTTACAAATCACGCCGCACCAAACTGCACGGTTGGGCGCATGCGGTACCTTGCGGTTTAGTGGCTGCAAGGGTTCTATGTTTGCAAGATGCGGTTTGGGTGGCATTAACAATTAATGGCACCTGAATGCACCTTGCAAGGGCAGCACGTTCACATGCAGTGCGGGAAACATGCACAGAATGCACGGGGCTGGCCCAAAACATTGTGTTGCCTGGGTCCAAGAATAAAATGCTGCCCCCCCACCCTCCATAAAAAAAAATCACGCGTATCTAAATTCCCCCACATCCATTATTTTATATCATGATAATTAAAACTAAAATGTAATTTATGTTTCAATCTTTTTATTAAAGTTTTGCCATGCAAAAAGTATAAAAGACACAACATAGCATTGTACAGTCACTATACAGCACTTGAGATTCAAACATTTAGGGTCCCGGCGTTCAGGGGTCCATGTCATAGCATCCATAAAAACGAAAGAAAAAAAAAAACTCAAGCATGGGCTGGAACATAATAGCACTTCCTAATATCCCATATTAGTCTACTGCTCCCCAGAACCGCAGGCCCCTCTTTACATTCCAGGTCATGTCAAGTGAGCCGCCCGCCTAGAAAAGCCGTCCCCCCTATCTGCTTGTCGGGGGGGCTCAACTCCTCAGACCGTGCGGGCAACTCTCCGATCAGTTCAGACTGACAACGGTCCATTAGAAACGGACAAGCCAAAGATAACAGGGAGCCGCACAAACCTCTAAGGTCTGGATCCGACTCCAAGAATAAACAAATAAAAAGAAAATGGAGGCAAAGAAATAGAAGGGAGAAAACAAAGCGAGGAAAGAATAGTCAAGAAGGTGGAGAGGGGAAGGGGGGGAAGGAGCCCCAGTTCAGCACCCGAATACCCCTAGGTGAAAGCTAAGCTGCAAGCATCCTGGGGTCATTTGTAAGGTAATGAAGCCATGGGTCCCACACTTTATGAAACAGTTTCATTTTATCTTGAGCCAATGCAGTCAACCGTTCATTTAGCATCAACCAAGCTGTTCGAATGGTAGGGCAGCCGATCTCCAGTTCCTAGCGATGGTTATTTTGGCTGAAATGAATATACCGTATTTATAGGCGTATAACACACACTTTTTTCCCCTTAAAATCAGGGGAAAATCGTGGGTGCGTGTTATACGCCGATACTCACCTATCCCCGGCGATCTCCGCTGACTGTGAGCGGAGCGGAGCGATCGCCGCCGAGATACACATAGCCGAGTGTATTCGGCTATACTCGGCTTTTCTCGGCTCCGCTCACAGTCACGCCCAGTCCCGTCATTGGACCTGTGATATGTCCATCATAGGGCGGGACACGGCGTGACTGTGAGCGAAGCCGAGAAAAGCCGAGTATAGCCGAATACACTCGGCTATGTGTATCTCGGCGGCGATCGCTCCGCCCATCCCTGCGTTCTCAGCGGCGTTCGCCGCGCTCCGCCCTGTATCAGCGGCGATCTCGGCGGCGCCAAATTTAAATTCAGGGCTGCACTGGACGCTGGGCAGGGCTGCACTGGACGCTGGGCAAGGCTGCACTGGACGCTGGGCAAGGCTGCACTGGACGCTGGGCAAGGCTGCACTGGACGCTGGGCAAGGCTGCACTGGACGCTGGGCAAGGCTGCACTGGACACTGGGCAAGGCTGCACTGGACACTGGGCAAGGCTGCAAATGACACTGGTAAGGCTGTATTTAAATGTAAATTTTTTTTTTCTTAAACTTCCCTCCTAAAAGTTTTTTTCCCTAAAATTCCCTGCTAAACTTGGGGTGCGTGTTATACGCCGATAAATACGGTAAATGTCAAAAGTCGCTTGCGAGACTTTGAGGCCTCAACCACTCCACTCCCCAGTAGCGCTTGCTTAGCTGATTTAATCAGGTTTATCTGAGTGAGGGAGTAAATGAAATGATATACCCTGACCCAAAACCTAACTTTGGGGCATGTCCACCAAATGTGATAGGTGGTACCAACCTGGCCACATCCCCTAAAGCATAGCGGGGTAGCCCCCAACACAAAAGTTGCCAGTCTGACCGGCACCATATACCACCTCAGCAGAACCTTATAATTCGCCTCTATTATTGAAGTATTAATGAGCGAACGAGATGCTGTCTCCGCTATCTTATGCCATTCGTCCAAATCCAGAATTTTCTGCAAATCGGTCTCCCAGTGGACCATATAGTTCAGCTTCGTCGATGCGCTCAGTAGTATCGAATATATAGCAGATAAGTGGCCCCTGATTTTATCATAATTACTGCATAGTTGTTCCATGGGAGTCAGGGTTGCCAGGTCGCTCTTGCGAGCTAGGGTTTGTACATAATGTGAAATCTGAGCAAATCTATAACTTTCTGCTGGAGGCATATGATACTTGTCAGTCATAGTCCGTTTGGACAGCATACCCTTATGATCACACAGGTCAGCAATGCGCATGAAACTCTTATTGGTCCACCATTCGAACGCTAGGGGGGCGAGACCCGGGGTGAAGGCTCTATTTTGAAGCAGAGGTGCCAGTGGAGAATGGGGAGACTTGAATTTGTGAGATCTGGAGAGTCTATCCCATATTTCCAAAGATAAAGTAGGGCATAATATAGCAGGTCGCTCCTAAATAGGGAGCCACAAAAGATGAGAAATTGGGTTGGGACGGCAAGCGTAAGATTCCATAGCCATCCATATGGCCTGCGCCTTTTGGGAATGGAACCTAGTGAGTTGCGCCACCTGGGCAGCATAGAAATATTTTAGTAAATCTGGCAGACCAAGTCCACCTTTCCGCTTCAACGTATATAGAGTGCTCCACTACGCTCAGAATGCAGAGATCAGGCGTGCGTTTAAATTCAGAATGCAGAGATTAGGCGTGCGTTTAAATTCAGAATGCAGGGATCAGGAGTGCCTTCAACTCAGAATGCAGGGATCAGGAGTGCCTTCCACTCAGAATGCAGGAATCAGGAGTGCCTTCCACTCAGAATGCAGGGATCAGGAGTGCCTTCCACTCAGAATGCAGGGATCAGGAGTGCCTTCCACTCAGAATGCAGGGATCAGGAGTGCCTTCCACTCAGAATGCAGGGATCAGGAGTGCCTTCCACTCAGAATGCAGGGATCAGGAGTGCCTTCCACTCAGAATGCAGGGATCAGGAGTGCCTTCCACTCAGAATGCAGGGATCAGGAGTGCCTTCCACTCAGAATGCAGGGATCAGGAGTGCCTTCCACTCAGAATGCAGGGATCAGGAGTGCCTTCCACTCAGAATGCAGGGATCAGGAGTGCCTTCCACTCAGAATGCAGGGATCAGGAGTGCCTTCCACTCAGAATGCAGGGATCAGGAGTGCCTTCCACTCAGAATGCAGGGATCAGGAGTGCCTTCCACTCAGAATGCAGGGATCAGGAGTGCCTTCCACTCAGAATGCAGGGATCAGGAGTGCCTTCCACTCAGAATGCAGGGATCAGGAGTGCCTTCCACTCAGAATGCAGGGATCAGGAGTGCCTTCAACTCAGAATGCAGGGATCAGGAGTGCCTTCAACTCAGAATGCAGGGATCAGGAGTGCCTTCAACTCAGAATGCAGGGATCAGGAGTGCCTTCAACTCAGAATGCAGGGATCAGGAGTGCCTTCAACTCAGAATGCAGGGATCAGGAGTGCCTTCAACTCAGAATGCAGGGATCAGGAGTGCCTTCAACTCAGAATGCAGGGATCAGGAGTGCCTTCAACTCAGAATGCAGGGATCAGGAGTGCCTTCAACTCAGAATGCAGGGATCAGGAGTGCCTTCAACTCAGAATGCAGGGATCAGGAGTGCCTTCAACTCAGAATGCAGGGATCAGGAGTGCCTTCAACTCAGAATGCAGGGATCAGGAGTGCCTTCAACTCAGAATGCAGGGATCAGGAGTGCCTTCAACTCAGAATGCAGGGATCAGGAGTGCCTTCAACTCAGAATGCAGGGATCAGGAGTGCCTTCAACTCAGAATGCAGGGATCAGGAGTGCTTTCAACTCAGAATGCAGGGATCAGGGGGGGGGGTAATGTGAAGGGTGGTAGAGGACACTGCTATGAGGGTGGCTTTGCCCATAACAATGTCCTCTGCCCCATCACATAACACACACACACACACACACACACACACACACACACACACACACACACACACAGTAGTGTCCTCTGCCCCCCTTTCCCCTATAGCAGTGACCTCTTGCCCCCCCCCATTTCCCTCCCATAGCAGTATCCTACCTCACAGCCGAGAGTAGGTAGCACGGTTCTGGACAGAGGCCGGGAGCAGGAGCCAGCAGAGTGACTTTCCATATTAACAACCTGGGGATTGGCTGCTTAGGACCGCCACGTGTCCTGGCAACCAATCCCCTCCGGTTTAACTTCAAAAGATAATTTGGGCAGCTCCTCCTCCTACCCCCCGTCCTGAGCTAAGCTGCCTCCTGCTCTCCGCTGTTCACTGATGACAGCAGTTGGGGAGGCTGGCGGAGGGGAAGAATGGGAGAGAGCGGAACAAGCCGCAGCTGAAGAAGTTGGAAGCTGGGTGGGGAAAGAAGGACTGGAAGCTAGAAGGCGGGGGTCGGCAATGCAGAAACCTAGTCTACCTGTCACCTGAGCATGGTTGACAGGTGGACCGCGATCAATGGGTTGCTGACCCCCGCGTTATGGGCGTCAATATGCTGCCCCTCTCAAAGTGCTGCCTGGGTCCAGTGATAGGGCCGGCCCTGAGAATGCGCCATTCCCACACCATGTTCCACTACGAATGGGCCCTTAAAGGGTTGGTTCACCTTTTTACCAAAAAACTGCTTATGCAGGTAAGGGGTGCCTGTAGATAAAAACAGACTGTGCAGCTTTGAGCAAAATTAAATAATGCCCTTGCTATAGGTGTAGGTCATTTACGTACCTCCTTAAAGTGTTGCTAAACCCACAACAGTAAAATCGGTGTGTATATGTAGTAGAGCTGCACGATTAATCCTGATGAATCAAAATTGCGATCTTTTTCCCTTCCCGATCTTCAAAACAGCATGTCATGGTTCTTTCTAACAAGTGCAGAGAGTTCTCACAGCTGGATAAACAAAATCTAGGCAGCCTGCTAAGTTTTATTACAACACGCAAATAAGTTGGAACAAAGTATCTCTTCGTTCTTTTAGGCCCGGTTCACACTGGTGTGATGCGAGAACCCTGCTAATCCATTGCGGGTTCCCGCATCGCACCCAACTCGCACAGCAGTTCACACTGCCATATGCAAACTGCTAGGGAGTGTCATTATATGTTAACGACACCCCCATTTCAGCTTGCATATCGCACTGCGAACTGACAGTTCGGACATGAATCGGATCGCATATGTGTGAACACCCATGCAATCCAATTCTGGTCAGAACAGAAAAAAGGGTCCTGTGCGTGTTTGGACCGAATGCGGTGCGATATCAGCCATACTATCTGTATGGCTGAAATCGCATCGCACAGACATCGCATGTGATGTGAACAGCAGTGCGCTGCAAATCACGTGCGATGTCTGGCATCTTATCAATGGAAAGAACTCCGGTATGTAGATGAAGGAAGTATAACCATTTAAAGACCAAACCTTTTCTGACATTTGTTGCTTACAAGTAAAAAATCATTAAATTTTTATCGTACACCATGGGACACAGAGCCAGTCATTACATAATGGGTTAAGGGTCACCAGCGGTGATTGGACACTGGCACAACCAATTGAAGACAGTTCCCCTCCATATAACCCCTCCCATCAGGGAAGTACCTCAGTTTTTTCGCCAGTGTCTAAAGGTGTTGGACGTGATAGGATGCTAAAAGGAAAGCTCTGCCAAAGAGACCCTCTGGGGGTAAAAAGAGCTATGCTTCGGACCCATCCAAGACGCCTAAAGATTAAGCCAAAACTAGATGGCACGAGGCGTCGCCTGTAATGTCTCTCTGCGGAGGACTGTGCTCTGGGATCCAGCACTTTCGGTACTTCGCTAAAGTCCTGGTAAGAGTCTTTTACAAGGCCCAGGGGAGAGGTATCCTTTAAATAGGAACCCATATCCCCGAAGGTTGGCACACAAAGCCCACCATGAGGGTTGAATATTGGTTCTGTCTGATTTCAGCAGAAAAACCTGCGGCGTGGATAAGGTAAGAGGTCAGAGTCCTAAACAAAGTTTAAAGGGGTTGTAAAGGTTCGTTTTTTATTTTCTAAATAGGTTCCTTTAAGCTAGTGCATTGTTGCTTCACTTACCCTGTTTTTTTTCTTTGTCTGAATTTCTCACTTCCTGTTTCTCCTCACTAAACTTCACACCATCATCCGAGTGGTGTGGAGTCAGCCAGAACAGCTTACTGAACAGCTTACTGAGGAGGAACAGGAAGTGAGAAATTCAGACAAAGAAAACAAAGAAAAAAAATATTTAGAAGGGAAATCAAAGGAAAAGTTAAGTGAACCAACAATGCACTAGCTTAAAGGAACCTATTTAGAAAATAAAAAACAAACCTTTACAACCCCTTTAACCACTTCGCATCCGGGCCAATTCTGACACTTCGCTCCTACATGTAAAAAGCCTAATTTTTTTGCTAGAAAATTACATATTACCCCCAAACACTAATATATATATATATATATATATATATATATATATATATATATATATATATATATATATATATTTTTAGCAAAGACCCTAGAGAATACAATGGCGGTCATTGAAACTTTTTATCTCGCACGGTATTTGCGCAATAATTTTTCAAACGCATTTTTTTGGGAATAAAAACGGTTTCATGAATTAAAAAATATTAAAACATTAAAGTTAGCCCAATTTTTTTGCATAATGTGAAAGATGAAGTTACGCCGAGTAAATAGATACCCAACATGTCACCCTTCAAAATTGTACACGCTCGTGGAATGGCGCCAAACTTCGGTACTTAAAAATCCTCATGGGCGACGCTTTAAATTTTTTTACTGGTCACATGTTTTGAGTTACAGAGGAGGTCTAGGGCTAGAATTATTGCTCGCTCTAACGTTCGCTACGATACCTCACATGTGTGTTCTGAACACCGTTTTCATATGTGGGCGGGACTTACGTACGAGCTACCGGGGACAGGGGCGCTTTACTTTTTTTTTTTTTTATTATTTATTGTTAATTTTACTTTTAACTTTTTACTTTGACAGTTAGAAAAAAAAAAAAAAAAGATCACTTTTATTCCTATTACAAGGAATGTAAACATCCCTTGTAATAGGAATAAGCATGACAGGTCCTCTTTACAGTGAGATATGGGGTCAATAAGACCCCACATCTCACCTCTAGGCTGGGAAGCCTGAAATAAAAAAATAAAAAAAACGATCACCGCTTCCTAGCCGAAGCGGCGCCGTTTTTTTGAATGCAGAGGCCGGGCGTGACGTCATAACATCGCGCCCGGCCTCCGAACGATCATAGAGACTCCGGCGACCATCTGGTCCGCCGGAAATCTCTATGGTTAGAAGCCGGGGCTGGCGGATCCTGTCACCGACTCACCGATCGCTCAGGTGAGTCGGTAGAAGCACCGGAGGGCGGCGGGAGGGGGGGACGTCCCCTCTCGCCGCCTGTAAGAACGATCAAGCGGTGGAACAGCCGCTATGCTCATTCTTACGGTACAGAGAATCGCCGGCTCTAAAAAACGATATCTGAATGATGCCTGTAGCTGCAGGCATCATTCAGATATCCCGGCTGAAAGTCAAGGACGTCCCACGGACGTCCTTAGATGCGAAGTGGTTAAGGACCTTTCCTATATGTTTTTATGAGTGTCTTCTCCAAAGCCGCCACTGGGGGGAGTAAAGAGTTTAAACTCACCATGCTCTGGGTTAGTGTCAGTTCCTCTGGACAAGCACATTATTTACTCCTCTGCTGCAGAGCCCGGCTTCAGCGTCTCCCTCCACCTCCTCTCATAGCACTTGGGAAGTGCTGGACAAGCAGGGATTAATGGCAGGTTAGTTACTAAAAAGTACGGCCATAAGGAGGGAGCTTCCCTGAGACCGCCGCCATTGCCCCAGGTCGCGCGTGCACGGGGGACACGCTTTACCGGTGGGAGGGTCCGCGAGCGCGCGCACGAAAAATGGAGCCAAATACGAAAACGCCATAAAGGACTAACTGATGCCAGCAAGCTCCTTGAATGGACACAGCAGCATTACAGGGGACACTTAAGACTCCATATGGTTGGGCTGATGCACTACCAAGAGAGACACTCACTTGTGCGTTGAAACTGTGTGTTTGAAGTTGCATACTTTTTTGTAGATTGCTAAACTGAGCACAGTAGTATATGCTTTGGGGTACCTCGGCTTTGCTTAAGCAGTATGACCAGGACAAAAAATAAAAAAGCATCGCCGTTTGAGACAGAAGGCTCTAGCAATGCTGG
Organism: Rana muscosa; assembly: GCA_029206835.1. Classification (NCBI taxonomy): domain Eukaryota; kingdom Metazoa; phylum Chordata; class Amphibia; order Anura; family Ranidae; genus Rana; species Rana muscosa. Next base: position 397,658,779 of record CM055120.1, read on the forward strand.
CTCGGTACCTTCCTCACCAGTTTTAGCTGACGCACCTGCACAGGATGAGCCATTGCCGCTATCAGGAATAGCGGCTTCCCCGTGAGGCCTGGGCCTGCATATGTCACTGAAGACACTTTGGCAGTAGCCCTAGACAATTTAAAAGGGTGAATCGCTAAGTCCTCAAAAAAGCACAAAAAGCGAGACAGATCTCCTTCTGTGGTAGACCTCCTTTCAGAAAAATCTGAGGATGAGGCTGATGCTTCACCTACAGAGGATAAGGATGAGGAGTCAGATGGATCAGAGGAGCCTTTCTCTGCGTCCCAAATTCTGAAGTCGCAGGTGCAATGTGCAATGTTATGCTGGAACAGTGCGTTCCGCATTTAAGTTACTCCCTCCCTGGGTTCATTAAAATCCCAGCAGGGTGCATACTCTTTCCCGGTTCATCCATTACTAGAAGGGCTAATGTACGCAGACTGGCAACACCCAGATAAGCTTTTTTCACCTCCTAAAAAGTTTGACATTCTTTATCCTATGGAGGAGAAGTTTTCCAAGAAATGGAAGCCTGCCTTCTGTAGACGCAGCTATTTCTAGTATAAATAAGAACCTGACTTGTCCAGTGGATAATGTACAAATGTTTAAAGATCCTTCTGAAAAGAAATTGGAATCTTTACTAAAATCCTAATTTCTTTTGGCCGGTTCAGTTACCCAACCTGCTGTAGCAGCAGTAGGGATGTGTCAGGTCATCAAGCAACAGGTAAAACAAGGGCTGAAGGATCTGCCTCCGGAACAAGCCAAATTTTGGGAAAATTTGCCTAAAGCCTTATGTTTTACAGTGTATGCCATTAGAGATTCTGTTCTGCAGGCATCGCGCCTTACACTCCAGCCAGTGCATATGAGCAGAGATCTTTGGTTAAAGCATTGGTCAGCAGAAGCTCCATGCAAAAAAAATTTGGCCAGTTTCCCCTTCTATGGCGAACACCTCTTTGGGGAAGATTTGGAAAAATATATCCAAAAGATATTGAGCGGTAAAACCACTCTTTTACCTGAGAAAACGTTCTCGTTCCCCAGTTCCGGGAAGACCTGCCTCCAGCCAGTGGCAACGGCATTTTCAGCCAGCCACAAAAGCTAAAGGAAATCAGGCTCAGAAGAACAAGAAGCCGTGGGGTTCAACAGCTAACAAGCAAGACCCCAAAGCCTCTCTGTGAAGGGGCGCCCCCGCTCGGCTGAGTGGGGGACGGCTTCGTCAGTTTTCAGCGGCATGGCAGACAGAAATCCAGGACAAGTGGGTAGTATCCTCAGGGTACAAACTGGAATTTCGAGAGATCCCATCTTCTCAGTTTCGAAGTTTAAGACTCTCCAAAGATCCACAAAAAATAGGATCCTTCTTCAAAGGTTTGGATCACTTACTATCTCAAGGGGTGGTTACAGAAGTACCCCTAAAAGAGCAAGGTTCAGGTTTTTATCCAAACCTCTTTGTGATTCCAAAACCAAATGGAGACGTCAGACCCATCCTGGATGTAAGATCTTTAAATCGGTTTCTAAACATTCGCTATCTCCGAATGGAAACAATTCGATCCGTAGTCGCCATCTTACAAGGTGGAGAATTCATGGCGTCCATAGACATCAAGGACGCATATTTACATGTACCTATCCATCCCGCTCACCAAAGATTCCTAAGGTTTGCGGTAGAACATCACCACTTCCAATTTGTGGCCCTGCCCTTTGGTGTGGCTACCGCGCCCAGACTATTTAAAAACGTGCTAGCTCCTCTGTTGGCAAATCTGAGGACACTGGGTATAGCGGTAACAGCCTATTTAGACAATCTACATGTGATAGATCAGTCAGTGGTAGGATTAGATCACGCTGTGCTGACTACGGTAAAATACCTGGAGCATTTAGGATGGATTGTAAACCTACAAAAATCCTCTCTACAAGCCCAAAGAAGGGTAGAGTATCTGGGCATGATCATAGATACAGCCAAAAGCAGGGTATTCCTGCCAGAGCCAAAGATACAGTCTCTGAAAGACCTGATCCACAAGGTCAGGGCAAAGAAAGGGCTGTCTATTCTCCTTTGCATGAGGCTATTAGGAAAGATGGTGGCCTCATTCGAGGCTGTCCCTTACGCCCAGTTTCATTCAAGACTACTTCAAGGCAGTATCTTAGCCGCCTGGAACAGGAAGATTAAAGTTCTGGATTTACCCATGCGCCTGTCTCCACAAGTACGCCAAAGCTTCAGTTGGTGGTTAAGAACCAAAAACTTACGGAAAGGAAGATCCTTTCTCCCAGTCACCTGGAAGGTGGTGTCTACGGATGCCAGCCTGTTGGGCTGGGGAGCAGTGTTAGAAGAAGCTTCAGTACAGGGAACCTGGGCCAAGACCGAAGAGAGCCTGCCCATCAACATACTGGAGATCCGGACAGTATATCTAGCCCTCAGAACCTGGACATACAGGTTACAGGGCCACCCTGTTCGGATTCAATCCGACAATGCTACTGCGGTAGCTTACATCAATCACCAAGGAGGCACCTGCAGTCAGGGTCCTCAGAAGGAGGTGAATCAGATTTTGGCATGGGCAGAAGATCATGTTCCTTGTCTTTCTGCAATCTTCATTCCAGGGGTAGAAAACTGGCAAGCGGACTATCTGAGTCGCCAGCAGCTGTCCCCAGGAGAGTGGTCTCTCCACCCCGATGTCTTTCAGGCCATATGCCAGAGATTGGGGACCCCGGATGTAGACCTGCTAGCTTCCAGGTTCAACAAGAGGTTGGACAACTTTGTGTCCAGGGCGAGAGATCCTCTAGCCTACGGAACGGATGCTCTAATAATTCCCTGGAATCAGTTCTCACTGATCTATGCATTCCCCCCGATCCCTCTCTTACAAAGACTACTTCTCAGGATCAAAAAGGAGGGAATACCAGTAATCCTATTGGCCCAGGAGGCCTTGGTACGCCAAAATCGTAAAGATGGCGGTAGGAAGGCCCTGGAAGCTTCCGCTTTGACACGACCTGCTGTCGCAGGGTCCAGTGTTCCATCCTTCCTTACAAAAGCTATTTTTGACGGTCTGGCTGCTGAGACCCACATTTTGAAAAGTCTCTGGTCCAGCTCTTTCTACGCTCATTAATGCTAGAAAGCCAGCACCCAGGCTTATCTACTATAGAGTCTGGGAAGCGTATGTTTCCTGGTGTGAATCCAGAGGATGGAATCCTCAGAAATATGAAATAAGCAGGATTCTTGCTTTTTGCCAGTTAGGGCTAATTTCATATCCACTCCTTAGTACCATCAAGGGTCAAATGTCGGCTCTATCAGTCTTCTTTCAAAGACCACTGGCATCTCATTCCCTAGTTCGGGCATTCATTCAGGGGGTACTGCGGATAAATCCGCCAGTCAAGTCTCCCTTGTGCCCATGGGATTTGAATTTGGTATTGTCAGTGTTGCAAAAACAACCTTTTGAACCTATTCGCCATATTCCTTTTAATTATTTTAAGCAGGAAATTGGCCTTTTTGATTGCTATCTCTTCTGCTAGAAGAGTATCTGAATTAGCAGCTCTTTCTTGTAAAGAGCTATATTTTTTTTTTTCACAAAGTGTAAAGAGCTATATTTAATTTGTCACAAAGACAAAATTGTACTACGACCCCATCCTGCCTTTTTACCTAAAGTGGTGTCGGCTTTTCATTTGAATCAGGACATTGTTCTGCCTCTTTTTTTTCCGAATCTGCGGACAGCGGGGGGAAAGTTATTGCACTCTCTAGATCTAGTGAGAGCAGTAAAGGTGTATCTGCAGGCAACCACTCAGATACGTAAAACAGATGTTTCGTTTATTTTGCCAGATGGTCCCAAGAAGGGCCAAGCGGCATCAAAATCCACAACCTCTAGGTGGATTTGACAAGTAATTATTCAAGCTTATGGTTTAAAGAACAGGACTCCTCTTTTTTCTGTTAAGGCGCACTCTACCAGGGCGATAAGTGCTTCATGGGCAGTGCATCACCAGGCTTCGATGACTCAGATCTGTAAAGCTGCAACTTGGTCTTCAGTCCACAGATTTTCCAAATTCTATCAAATAGATGTGAAAGGACATGAGGATTCCGCCTTCAGGCGAAGTGTGCTGCAGGCAGCAGTATAGGGCTTCTTGTCCGCAAGCCTGCTTAATCTGGGTCTCCCACCCTTCATATTGAGCATTGCTATGGGACGTCCCATTATGTAATGACTGGCTCTGTGTCCCGTGGTGTACGATAAAGAAAACAGGATTTTTATAACAGCTTACCTGCAAAATCCTTTTCTTGGAGTACACCACGGGACACAGAGGTCCCCCCCTTCTTATTGGAACCTTATTGCTTGCTACAAAACTGAGGTACTTCCCTGATGGGAGGGGTTATATAAAGGGGAAATGTCTTCAATTGGTTGTGCCAGTGTCCAATCACTGCTGGTGACCCTTAACCCATTATGTAATTTCTTTCTTCTTCTTTCTTTCTTCTTTTTTCTTTTTTCTTCTTTTTCATATGATTTTGGCACAAGCTATGTTGTAATGTATTGTTATTGAAAATGATCTTTCCTTTTCATTCTGCAGTTCTGTAATTTTCTGTTACATTTAAAATGGTTAAAAAAGCTTTTACCTTCATGCATTCTATGGTAAAAAAAAACGTTCTCTCTGCAGCAGCCCCCCTAATACTTACCTGAACCCCATCATTATCCAGCGATGTGCATGAGATCCTCAGCTCTCCCTGGTCTCTTTTCCATCATTGGCTGACAGAGCAGCAAGAGCCATTGGCTTCCGCTGTTGTCCATCACAGCCATTAAGCCAATCAGGAGAGAGAGGGGGCAGGGTAGAGCCATGGGTCTTTGTGTGACCCTGCTTGGGTTCCCCCATAGCAAACTGCTTGCAGTGTGGTCACTCGGCAGGAGAGAGGGGCCAGAAGCGCTGGAGAGGGACTCGAGGAGAATCTGGGCTGCTCTGTGCAAAACCACTGCACAGAGCAGGTAAGTATAACATGTTTATTTAAAAAAATAAATTTCCTTCAATATCACTTTAATGCAATATTGCAACCTGGAGGCGTTCCATACACAGTTGGTGCACAGAACACCCCCAGAGATGTAATTTCCTGCTTATATGATTGGCTCACTGTTTTTCCCAGAAGTCTGCACTAAAATACAAGTCAGACTTTAGGCATTCTTCAGTTTTAGTGAGATGCTCCTAAAGGGTTAATTACTTCTAAAAGAATGCATTATACCTTGCTACTCTCCTCATTAGAACACTGCAAATGCATCAGCTGATCAAAAATAACTCCCATTTACAATGCCATTCCTTCAGAGCAGAAACAGGTAGTAGTCTGCAACAAAGGCCTCGTACACATGACCGATTTTCTCGGCAAGAACCAGCAAGAAACTTGCTGGCAAAGAGGTCTTGCCGAGTAAATCGGTCGTGTGTACGCTGCTATCGGGTTTCTCGTCGAGAAAACCGACAAGAAACCTCGACGAGAAAATAGAGAACCTGCTCTCTATTTTCTCGTCGAGATTCTCCTCGGCATGTTTCTCGACGAGAAAAGTGAGTGTGTGTACACTTACCTGTCCTCCCGGAAGCCCGCGCATGTTCGAAATGAATTCGACGCATGCGCGGTAGCTTCCTAGGCATACGTAGGGTATACCAAGATGGCGGCGACGGTACGTCACCGCGTACACTCCTTTCAAAGAACCGCGGGTTCTTTGAAACGAGCGTGTGTACACTCGGCCGGGACAAGTTTCTTGTCCAAGAATCTCGTCGAAAAAAACGACATGTTTTTTTCAACGAGAATCTCGGCCGTGTGTACGAGGCCAAAGTCTGTAGAAATCCATGCAATGTACATAGATCACCCAGAGGGGAAAGGTTTATTTTTTATTTTCTTTCCCCCCCCTACAAATAAATGTGGAGCTACTCTTTAAAGACCACTTACATGTTAAAGTGGTTGTTAACCCAGTATTGTAAAAGCATGACATCCCCTCTGTTATATAATGCTATGGGGGTTATTTACTAAAGGCAAATCCACTTTGCACCACAAGTGCAAACTACAAGTGCAAAATGCACTTGGAAGTGCAGTCGCTGTAGATCTAAGGGGGACATGCAAGGAAAATAAAAAACAGCATTTTAGCTTGCACATGATTGGATAATAAAATCAGCAGAGCTTCCCCTCATTTCAGATCTACCCCTCAGATTTACAGTGACTGCACTTGTAGTTTGCACTTGTAGTGTAAAGTGGATTTGCCTTTCGTAAATAATCCCCTATGTGTCCCTGTGTCTGTGCTGTATAAAAAAAAATGCAGATTATACCTTTTTATATCAGAGCGTCTCCCGACGTATATGCAAATTGCCATCATAAAAACTGAGGCAGCAGACTGTGAAAATGTATTATTTTTTTCATTCTCAAAACCTTTGGCCAAGGCTGTATTGTCCCCGCACATATATTGCCTATGATAACCTATTTTTTTCTAGCCCTAATGTATGTAATAAATGTATTTTAATTGTGTGTTTAGCGATTTGGTTGGGGTTTTCTTGAATTTATTTTTTTGATAGAGAGCAGTGTAAAAAGTGCAGTTATCCAGTGCAGCTGTTTAGTACAGCGGTTGGCAACCTTTTTGACACTGGGGACCGGCTGCGTGAAAGAAAATTATGCCAAGGCCCCTGGCGGGTAAGCGATTTTTTTTTCGATGGCGATTTGTTGAGGCAATGGCTGGTGTTTGCACTTCAATCATCACGGCACCATGGTTGATATGGTGTCAGGATGATTGAAGCGCATAATTTCAATTATTACATTGTAATAAAAAAAGAAATAGTTCAACTCACCATAATGCCGAATCATTGGAAACATTGTGTCACTTGCCACCGTCGCCTGCTACCAAATTCAGCTTGTCGCCTGCCAACAGATGCAGATTGTCACTTGCCAGATGCGACTTGTTGTTCACGGGCAGCTGTGAGGACTGGACGGTGGTGATGTGGGGCGGGCGGCGAAAGATGTCATCGCTCTGCTCGCACGCAGCACCTCAGACAGTGTTGTGTTCACGGCCGGCTGTGAGGGCGGAACAGCTGTGATGCGAGCGGGCGGCGAGAGGTGATGTCATTTCTCTGCTCGCCTGCCACCGCCGAACCTCTGAAGGTTTCGTTTTGGCAGCTGCAAACAGGCTACGGCCCAACAGTGGGCCTGGGGTTGGGGACCCCTGGTTTAGAAGATATATTCCTTTTGGACTGACTTTATTAACGTGGAACTAAACCTTTTCAATTACAGTTTCCCAAAGTGGTTACATTTAAGGCATGCCGTGAATGATAATTGTCACATATGGTTTTGTGCTCAACCAAATTGTCATGCCATCAAATAGCCGGTATCATAAGTGATCACATGTGCAGCACCATGGCAACTGCAGGCTAAGATGGCAGCAGTGTTAATTTTGTCGACTAAAACGAATAAAACATTTTAGTCAAAAGACTAAGACTAAAACTAAATTTGAAATTTGACTTCAAAATTAACACCAGTCTGTAGTGCATGTTTATACCTCAATACCAGAAATAACATATTAGATTTTTCACTCCAGCAGTATATAATGAGTTTGGAAATTGTAGAGAAATGTTAACTAATGCATTACAATTTAATTACACCCATTAGATTTTAGACGACTTAAATAAGTTTTTTTTTTTTTATTCTCAATTTTTATTATTTTTAAAAGTTCAACAAGTCACATCATCATTACATAGCCTTCTATTGTATTCTGTAGTATCACAATAAGAAATTCATAAATACAAACATTTCAATATTTTACTCCATAAAATACGTTTTAGTCGACTAAAATGTACTGGAGATTTTAGTCGACTAAATACCTCTAAAACTAAAACGATTGCAGAAGACTAAAATGGGACTAAAACTAAAATGCCATTTTAGTCCTAAGACTAATGCCTAGTACACACGAGCGGGTTTTCCGACGGGAAAAGATCCATCGGAAATCCCGAGGGGAAAACCGAGAACTTGCTTGGTAACTTTTCCCCCGTACACACGAGAGGTTTTACCATCGGAAAACTCAGATGAGAGCTTTGGCCGGGAATCCTGACCGTGTGTATGCTCCATCGCAGATTTTCCCATAGGAAAACTGCCGGGAAAAAGTCGGCCGGGAATCCCGGCGGGAAAAAAGAGAGCAGGTTCTCCTTTTTTTTTTTTTTTTTTTTTTTTTTTTTTTTTGTCCGGCGGTTTTTGGCAGTTTTCCCGTTGGAAAATCTGCAAGGGAGCATACATACGACCGGGATTCCCAACCAAAAGCTCTCCTCGCAGTTTTCCCGCGTGTGTACGAGGCATAAGACTAAAACTAAATTGAAATTTGCTACCAAAATTAACACTGGATGGCAGCTTCCTTGAATGTAAAGTAGAGGAGAATATTGTTGCACCTTAAACTGCTGAATGCTGAGATTTGATTTGTTTCAATAGGTAACTGTATTCTTGCTTTCCTAAGCCTAGTACACACAATTAAAAATCAGAACGATTGTTCGCCTTTTTCTGTGTCCTCATCCCCTGTTAAAAATGAGAATGCCTAAAATGGTAAGAAAACTATCGAACATCAGAGGACAGCTTCCCACATACTTGGCTACAGTCTGTTTAGTCTATGGTTGTACTTTTTTTCTGAACATGTGCAGACTTGCTCGATTTTTATACGAACGTTTTTCAACTTGTCCCCTTGGAAATTTTAATCTGAACAGTCCATATCATTGCTGGAAAACAATGTACTGTACTAACAGAAAATGTAAGAATTGTTCCTAATACGGATTTTTTTTCATCCGATTCTATAATAGTGAAAATTTTGTGAGTTTGCCTCGAGATTAAAAGTAGGAGAAAATTGAAGGTACCATCATCTAAAACTAGTTACCGTATATGTAAATGGGCAGTAAGGACAGTTGCTGAAGCTGTCTTGCTATAACCACAAGAGGAAACTGACTATCTCGGTACCAATGAATAAAAGTAGACTTAAAATAAAACTAGTTATTTATTACATATAAAAACACATACGATTACAAAAATGGGAAGATCAATACAGTATACAGGTACTTGTAGACTTCCAAGTGGATTATTGATTATATAAGTTGCCCACAGATTTATACAATCCTCTACCAGTTTCGCGATCAGGGGACCGCTTCTTCAGGAGGATAAATCTTTAAAATAAGTAATGTATATGAACTTCTACACAACAATGCTAAAGATTACATTTATATTAAACATCAGAAATCGGATATATAATATAAGGAGTAGAGCAAACACCAAGCAAAGCTGCTTACCAGTGAGTCCACGGCCAGAGGCACACTTCAGTCACCACAGGCTAATGGTGTTTACTAGGCTTTACATGGTTTTTTGCTAAAATCACTTTCAGATGCTCTCCTCACAGCACATACTCAATGAATACAAATGTTAAAATTGTTATATCGATACAATGATGTAATTTTTTTGTTTTCTCCTGTTTTGCAGACTTAGGTGCACAAAAAAAGAATTATTTTGAAAATGAGTTGTCGTAAAGGTAAGCATCTATTTCTTTATCGTACACCACGGGACACAGAGCTAGTCATTACATAATGGGTTAAGGGTCACCAGCGGTGATTGGACACTGGCACAACCAATGGAAGACAGTTCCCCTCCATATAACCCCTCCCATCAGGGAAGTACCTCAGTTTTTTTCGCCAGTGTCGAAAGGTGTTGGACGCGTTAGGAGGTGCTAAAGGAAAGCTCTACCAAAGAGACCCTCTGGGGGTAAAAGAGCTATGCTTTCGGATCCATCCAAGACGCCTACAAATGAGCTGAATCTGGATGGGATCCGGGCCTCATCCATGAGGCGTCGCCTGTAATGTCTCTCTTCGGAGGACTGGGCTCTAAGATCCAGCACTTTCGCTATTTCGCTATAAAGTCCTGGTAAGAGTCTTGTACAAGGCCCAGGGGAGAGGTATCCTTTAAATAGGAACCCATATCCCTGAAGGTTGGCACACATAGCCCACCGTGAAGGGTGAAGTTTGGTATCTGTCTGAAATCTTTCAGCAGAAAAACCTGCGGCGTGGATAAGGTGAGATTAGAAGGTCCATAACTAGGTTGGGACCTTTTTCAAAAAATGGATGTCTTCTTTTTTTCCACCACTGGGGGGAGTAAAGAGCTGAATATACTCACCTCACTCTGTTCAGTGTCGGCTTCGGCGAAGTACACTGCTCGTCACCTCCGCTGCTGAGCTTGCTGGGGCACCCCGGTCCTCCTTTCGGTGGCCGACCGGACACCTGCAGATGCAGGTAAGTGGGAACAAGGGCTGATGAGAGTCCTCTCTCACTATGGCCACCGCCATAGCGCTAAGGGCCGCGCGCGCGCGGGAGCGCGCTTTATCGGAGGGGGGGGCGAAGGCGTGCGCGGGCACGTGGCGCGCGCAGGCACAGAAACGGCGCCAAATTTAAAAGACTGTCAGTGTGAGAAGCACTGCAGCAGCAAGCAAGCTCGTTAGTTCTCTTGTTCCTGGCAGAGAAACACAGCAGCTATACAGGGACGTAAGACTCCATGTGGTTGGATTGGGTACTTCCTAGAAGACATCCATGTTATGCATAGTTATGTGTTAAAAGTTGCATACTTAATGTATTTGCTAAACTGAACACGGTAGTATATGCATTTAGGTACCTTGTATTTTGTCTAAACAGTAAGCCTTCCAGGGGAAGTAATACGGACAAAAAGAGATAAGAAAGCACCACCGCCTGAGAGGAGGCTCTAGCTGTGCTGACTCGGTACCTTCCTCTCCTGTGTTGCCAAATGCACCTGTACAGGATGAGCCATTACCTCTGTCAGGTATGGCGGCTTCCCCAGTGAAGCCTGGGCCTGTATATGTCACTGAGGACACTTTATCAGCTGCCCTAAATAATCTGGAGGAAAAAATTGCTACCTTAATCGCTAAGTCCTCTAAAAAGGACAATAAGCGAAGCAGGTCTCTTCCAGTATTGGACCTCCCTTCAGAAGTACCTGAGGGAGGAGGATGAGGAGGAGGAGGCTACATCAGCAGAGGATGAGGAGCCAGATTTTAAGGTCACAGGTACAATGCTATAGCAGTGCATTTAAGTTAACCTCTGCGGAGGTAACGGAATTACCTGTCTCCTCCCTAGGGTCATTAAGATCCCTGCAAGGTGCATGCTCCTTCCCGGTTCATCCGTTACTAGAGGATCTAATATACGCAAACTGGCAACATCCAGATAAGCGTTTCTCACCTCCAAAAAGGTTTAACATTCTTTATCCTATGGGGGAATTTTTTTTTTTAAAGAAATGGAGCCTGCCTGCGGTAGTTGCGGCTATTTCTTGTGTAAATAAAAACCTGACATGTCCGGTGGATAATGTACAAGGGTTTAAAAGATCCTTCTGAGAGGAAGTTGAAATCCTCCTTCCTTTTGGCCGGCTCAATTACCCAACCTGCAGTAGCAGAAGTCGGTATGTGTCCGGTCATCAGCCAACAGGTAAAGCAGGGGCTGAAGGAACTGCCTTCAGAGCAGGCTAGAAATTGGGAAAATTTGCCTAAAGCCTTATGCTTCACAGTGGATGCCATGAGAGATTCTATCATACAGGCATCACGCCTTACACTCCAGCTGGTACAGATGCGCAGAGTACTTTGGCTTAAGCATTGGTCAGCGGAGACCCCATGCAAAAAGCTGTTGGCAAGTTCCCGTTCCATAGCGAACGCCTATTTGGGGAAGATTTAGAAAAATATATACAGAAGATATCAAGTGGTAAAACGACTTTTACCTGAGAGAAAGAAAAACAAGAGATCTTGTTTTAAACGCTCTCTCTCCCCAGCTCCCGGGAAATCTGACTCCAACCAGTGGCGGCGGCCTGTTTTAGCCGCCCACAAAAGCAAGGGGCAAGCTCAGAAGAACAAGAAGCCGTGGGGTGCAAGAGCTAATAAGCAAGCCCCCAAAGCCTCTCAGTGAAGGGGCGCCCCCGCTCGGCCGAGTGGGAGGAAGGCTTTGTCAGTTCTGAGCGACTTGGTGGTCAGAAATCCAGGACAATTGGGTAGTATCCACAATATCCTCAGGGTACAAACTGGAATTTCGAGAGATCCCACCTTCTCAATTCCGAGGTTCAAGACTCTCCAAGGATCCACAAAAAAGAGAATCCTTTTTCAAAGGTTTGAATCACTTAATGGCTCAAGGGGTAGTTACAGACGTACCCCAAAAAGAGCGAGGTTCAGGTTTTTACTCAAGCCTCTTTGTGATTCCAAAGCCAAATGGAGATGTCAGACCCATCCTGGATCTAAAATCCCTAAATCGGTTCCTGAACGATCGCCATTTTCGAATGGAAACGATCCGATCCGTGGCCGCCACTTTAAAGGGCGGAAAATTCATGGCGCCCATAGATATCAAGGACGCACATTTACACATACCCATCCTCCCCGCTCACCAAAGATTCCTAAGGTTTGCGGTAGAAGATCGCCACTTTCAATTTGTGGCTCTGCCGTTTGGTGTAGCCACCGCGCCCATAGTATTCACAAAGGTGCTAGCTCCTCTGTTAGCAAACCTAAGAACACGGGGCATTGCGGTAACAGCCTATCTGGACGATCTACTAGTAATAGATCAGTCAAAGGACGGATTGGGTCACGCTGTACACACTACAGTAGGATACCTGGAGCATTTAGGATGGATTATAAATTTACAAAAATCCTCTCTCCAGGCCCAAAGAAGGATAGGGCACCTGGGCATGATCATAGATACAGCCCAAAACGGGGTATACCTGCCAGAACCGAAGATACAGTCTCTGAAAGACCTGATCCACAAGGTCAAAGCAAACAAGAGGCCGTCTATTCGCCTTTGCATGAGACTATTGGGAAAGATGGTAGCCTCCTTCGAGGCGGTCCCTTACGCCCAGTTTCATTCGAGACTACTTCAAGGCAATATTTTAGCTTCCTGGAACAGGAAGAGCAAAGCTCTGGATATACCCATGCGCCTGTCCTCACAAGTACGCCACAGCTTCGATTGGTGGCTAGAAGCCAGGAATTTACGGAAGGGAAAGTCCTTCCTCCCAGTGGCCTGGAAGGTGGTATCTAGGGATGCCAGCCTATCGGACTGGGGTGCAGTATTCGAGGAGGCTTCTACCCAGGGAACCTGGGCCAAGACTCAGGGGATCCTGCCCATCAATGTGCTAGAGATCCGGGCGGTATATCTAGCCCTCAAAACCTGGACATACAGGTTACAGGGCTACCCAGTTCGGGTTCAATCCGACAATGCTACTGCAGTAGCTTACATCAATCACCAAGGAGGCACCCGCAGTCGGGCAGCCCAAAGAGAGGTGAACCGGATCCTGGCATGGGCAGAAGAGCATGTACCTTGCCTTTCTGCAATCTTCATTCCAGGGATGGAAAATTGGCAAGCAGACTACCTGAGTCGTCAGCAGCTGCTACCAGGGAGTGGTCTCTTCACCCCGAGATCTTTCAGGCCATATGTCTGAGATGGGGAAACCCAGATGTAGACCTGCTAGCTGCCAGGTTCAACAAGAAATTGGACAACTTTGTGTCCATAACGAGAGATCCTCTAGCCTACGGGACAGACGCTCTAATAATACAGACGCTCTAATAACTCCATGGAATCAGTTCTCACTGATCTAGGCATTCCCTCCGATCCCTCTTCTACAAAGACTGCTTCGCAGGATCAAGGAGGAGGGAATACCAGTAATCCTAGTGGCCCCAAACTGGCCCAGGAGGCCTTGGTACGTCGAGATTGTAAAAACGGCGATAGGAAGGCCCTGGAAGTTTCCACTCCGACATGACCTGCTGTCACAGGGTCCAGTATTCCACCCTTCCTTACAAAGGCTAAAGTTGACGGCCTGGCTGCTGAGACCCACATTTTTAAAAAGAGAGGGGTCTCTGGTCCGGCTCTTTCTACGCTCATTAATGCTACAAAGCCAGCCTCCAGACTCATCTATCAGAGAGTCTGGAGAGCATACGTTTCCTGGTGTGAATCCAGATGTTGGAATCCTCAGAAGTATGAAATAAGTAGGATTCTTGCTTTTTGCCAGTTAGGAGTGGATATGAATTTAGCCCTTAGCACCATCAAAGGGCAAATATCGGCTCTATCAGTCTTCTTTCAGAGACCATTGGCATCTCACTCCCTAGTTCGGACATTCATTAAGGGGGTACTGAGGATAAATCCTCCAGTTAGGACTCCCTTGTGTCCATGGGATTTGAATTTGGTATTGTCAGTGTTGCAAAAGCAACCTTTTGAACCTATTCGCCATATTCCTTTAATTATATTAAGTAGGAAGTTGGCCTTTCTGATTGCTATAGCTTCTGCTAGGAGAGTATCAGAGCTAGCAGCTCTTTCTTGTAAAGAGCCTTATCTAATTTGTCACAAGGACAAAATCGTACTACGACCCCATCCGGCTTTTCTACCTAAGGTGGTGTCGGCTTTTCACTTGAATCAAGACATTGTTCTGCCTTCCTTTTTTCCAAACCCGCGGACGGCGGGGGAAAAATTATTACACTCTCTAGATCTACTGAGAGCGGTAAAGGTGTATCTGCAAGCAACCGCTCAGATACGTAAAACAGATGTTTTGTTTATTTTACCAGATGGGCCCAAGAAGGGCCAAGCGGTATCAAAATCCACCATTTCCAGGTGGATTAGACAAGTAATTATTCAAGCTTATGGTTTAAAGAACAGGACTCCTCCTTTTCCTGTTAAGGCGCACTCTACCAGGGCGATAGGTGCTTCATGGGCAGTGCACCACCAGGCTTCGATGGCTCAGATCTGTAAAGCTGCAACTTGGTCTTCAGTCCATACATTTTCCAAATTCTATCAAATAGATGTGAAAGGACATGAGGATTCCGCCTTTGGGCGAAGTGTGCTGCAGGCAGCAGTATAGGGCTTCTGGTCCGCAAGCGGCCTGTTTTGATCTGTGTCTCCCCCCCTTCATATGAGCATTGCTCTGGGACGTCCCATTATGTAATGACTAGCTCTGTGTCCCGTGGTGTACGATAAAGAAAAGAGGATTTTTATAACAGCTTACCTGTAAAATCCTTTTCTTGGAGTACACCACGGGACACAGAGGTCCCCCCCTTCTTATGGGAACCTTACTGCTTTGCTACAAAACTGAGGTACTTCCCTGATGGGAGGGGTTATATGGAGGGGAACTGTCTTCCATTGGTTGTGCCAGTGTCCAATCACCGCTGGTGACCCTTAACCCATTATGTAATGACTAGCTCTGTGTCCCGTGGTGTACTCCAAGAAAAGGATTTTACAGGTAAGCTGTTATAAAAATCCTATTTTTAAATTTGCAGCAACAATATACTACTGAGTTCTTTTCAGGTGTTTGTATTTCTCTAAAATTAGTTTGAGACAACAACAAAAAATTATTCTAAAGCTGTTGTGTTTTTTGTTTTTTTTCATCCCACTACAAAACTACCTGTGTATGGCCACCATAAAAAAAAAAAATATTTATTCAATTAAATAAAGTTGCACTGTATATTAAAAAGAAAAAAGCAAAGCGAACACACTGCAAAAAAAGGAGTCCACAACGTGTTAAAAGAATCCAATAATCCCACGGTAGACTGACAATCAACAGAATGATGTGTGATCTCCAGTAAAAAAAACTCATAAAATGGCCACTTACCAGCTCCTTATGACCTCCTGTTACTGAAGGTCTTTCCCACTTGTGGCTTTTAAACCCAGCCAGGGTCTTTGTTCATCCAGGGTGATCAAGCTGAAGAGAACCCGCCACTCAAGGGAGATCCTGATCACATATAGACCCCAAAAAACATAAACCTTCCATAGTGTAAAATCCTTAACGTTTTTAATGGTATAAAATGTTGTATAAAAACAGACATAAATAAGTTGGCCGGCTCGATACAGCAGCCCGTCCTTCCGGGACTTGCTCAAACGCGGTGACAATAGCACGTCACTGCTCCCATTATTTATTAAAACCAGTGGTCTTCTATGGCAGTTTTTTGATTCATTTCTTTAGAACTTAAAAAAAAAAAAAAATATGATGGCATCAAAGGCCTTGACCAGTGAAAATTTGAATAAAAACCGAGTGACCACAAGAAGGCAGGACTGCAGGGTTTGGCAATATAGCCATTGGGGATACAATTCAATAGTAGAGTTTCCTAGTAAAATCTATGAGACTTTTTAGATGTTTGTGCCTCTTGCTATCTGAAGTTTTGTACAGATCAGTTTTTGACAACTGCTTATCTCTATTTTCTTTCAGTGAACATAGTAATCATTGTGCTGGCGGCAGTGGTGTTCCTACTGATCTTGCACCATAATCTGCTGGGTCTGAGCGACATACTGATGCGGCAAAGTTCAGGTAATTAGTGAACACATTTAACCACAGCAGCATATATGCTTTCCTTATAAAAGGTAGACAAAATGACAAACAACATGAATGTGTGGGCAACATCTAGAAAAAATATGCCAAACCTATTATCTGTTGCTCTTTCAAGAAATAAAGACAGTTTCTACTTTCTTTTAGGCTGCGTGCACACCTCCGACGGATGCAGCTCGCAGCAGGGGTCTGGTGTGTCCCTGTTCTCCGTTTCAGCCCTGAAACGGAGCCAAAGATGAAAGCCGCTCCTCAGCCGCAACGGAGATAGAGAGCCGGTTACAATCTCCTGTCATGCGAATTGGATGCGGGGGAAAACCGCATCCAATTCGCATAGGTGTGAACCAAGCCTTAATGGGCTTACAACTCTGCTTGTGCTGCACTGAAATCAAGTGTTGTCAGATTTGGTGAATAGGGAGGCCATGAAATACATTTGACTGGTGTCCATAAAACCTCTGTGGAATTTGTGTAGCAGTATAAAGGGGAACATTACCATTTTGGAGTACAGGTGCATCATCAGGGAACAAGGTTTGCATCATAAGGTAGTCTTATTTGCTTTTTGCCATTAGCAATCACAGAACATCTTTTCAGGCCTTCTAAATCTTTATATGTAGATGAGTGAACAGGTACCATTAACTCTTTAAGGACTCATTTACACTTGCAGTGCTTTCTGATGAGCAGTCTATGCTGGATTGCTCTTCAGAGGGCGTTTGACTGTTTTAACCCCTAAAAACCTGTACAAGTGCACTTCAACTGTGCACATTGCACATAGTTGCAGAACAGCACTATTCAGATGAATGCGGGCGGTACTGTTTAGTGGGCGGTAGTGCTCGCCGAACACAACAGGGGGATCATTTTTGCTGCGTCGTGTACATTTCTGTCCACTGTGCTCGCAGCTTAATGTGGAGTTCCACCCATTTAAGAGTCAGCATCTACAAAAAGTGTAGCTGCTGACTTTTAATAATCAGGCACACACCTGTCCCACGGTCCAGCGATGCAGGTGCGGGAAGCCTCGCTCCTCTCCCCCTCCTCTCCGCGGCGCCGGCATTCTAACTGTGGGCACTGCGCATGCACGAGCCGTGCTGTGAATGGCCGGGCAAACTTCTGGGACCTGTGACGTGTCCCAGAAGATTGCAGGGAGGGGGGAGAGGTGATCTTTCTTCCGGTACCGTGGCGCCAGGGAGGAAGTGGGAGCCTCTTACAGGGTACCCCCCCCAAAAAAAACTGACATGCCAAATGTGGCATGTCAGGGGGTAACAAGGAACTTAAAGCGGAAGTTCAATTTTTGGGTGGAACTCAGCTTTGAGGGGTAGCGGTTAGGCTTCAGTAAAATGGCAGCTCAACGTGTGTTTTTTGCCACCCCCAACCTCAAATGTAAGGCTTCGTACACGGGGCGTGGCCAGATGTTGGAGAGAGTGAGAGTGTCAGTGTGAGAGCGTGAGGTCCGCTCCCTCCGCTTCTTACCCCCCCCCCCCCCCCCACTGACCAAAACTATGCCTGATTCGGATGCCTAGCTTTGTGACCTAGAGCCTGCCTGCTATTATCAACGAATGTAGCCTCCTCGGTAAATCGGCAAATCTCGGCGAGACTACCTGGCTCTGTGGTCTGCCGTGTTGTGCTGCTGCCCGTGATCTCGCGGCCCCACGAGCTCTCGCTATAGGACTGGTTACTGACAGGCTAGTGCGGTGCTCGGACAATAAGAGAGCGCAGGGATAAACCCCCGGTGACATATACCAGAAGGCACCGTCTTTCCCCCCCCCCCCCCCAGCAAGAGCTTCGGCCACGTATAGCCAGAAAGCGGGGGTATTGAGGAGACAGCAGAGGCGGTGCGAAAGAAAAGGGGAACCGGGCAATAGCAGCAGAAGCAGCAAAAGAAAAACTGGAGTGCTTCTCCCACACAGCTTCCTCGTCACCAGCTAAGGGGGGCCACCAACAGCCAGTACAACCCAAAGCTCAAGCAGGACCCGCGTCGGACAGGAAAAGTCAGGATCGGGGCCAGAAATCGCTAAGCCAGACGGTACCAACTAACGCAAAAACTGTGAGTACTAAAGGGGCCGGGGAAGGAAAATCCGGCAATGTAACTGTTGCTATAGTCCCTGTCGAGGCAGCTGAGGGGTCTATGGAGGGTGGACCCGCTGGAGGAGAGGAAGAGCCCACATTGAGAGATGTTTTGCATGCTGTAAGAGCCTGTAAAGACTCAATAGCTGATCTTGATACCCAGCTGAAAGGCATTTAGGAGGAACTATTTTCAATGGGGGACAAGTTGAGCAAAACTGTGGAAAGAACTACGGCCTTAGAGGAGAGATTAAGCACAGTTGAGGATGATTTATTCCCGCTTAGGCAAGAAATCATGGGGCTGAAGAAACAGATGGACACACAGGCGGCCAAACTTTATGAAATAGAAAATAGAAATCGCAGAAGCAAAGTGAGAGTGATGGGTATGCCTGAACGCAGTGAGGGAGCCAACCCCATAGCATTTCTGGAGGGGTGGTTTAGGGAGATATTTGGGTCTACTTTCTTTACACCCTTCTTTGGAATTGAACGTGCCCATCGTGTCCCCTTTAAACCCTTCCAGGAAGGGGGGCGTGGCCGGATGTGAACGAGGCAACAAGTGTTTCTCTGGAGCTCCGCAACTATCCTGGATATTAACTGATTTTCTGAGCTTTTATCACCCCTCTTTCGGTCCATACACCATCTGTAGGTGATTGCAGTGTCCTGGTCATGAGAAAGACAGGACGCAGGCACGGGCAGACATCGCAACACACGCAGCGCCAAACACGCTCTGCACGAGGCACAGAACAGGGAGCAGCCGCCGCCATCTTGCCGCCCAGTCACTCATCTGAGCAGGCTAGAAAGAAGGGGAAGCCGATGGAGCAGGGGACGGCTGTGGCGGGTCGCAGCCCAGAGGAACACTCGCAGGACATCCGGGAGCAGAGGGGGGCCTCGGATGCAATCACCAGACCCATCCTGGAGGCCATAGATGCTAGCAAGGCCGCGGTGATGGTGAGAATCGACCATCTTGCTACTGAATGTACGCTGATCAGGCATGACCTGGATAAGATCCGAGGACGGCTCACCACGGCGGAGGATCGGATCTCGGGGGTTGAGGACCTGTCCCATTCACATGGGGTACAACTGACAGAACTGCAGGATCTGGTAAGATCTCTCCAGCATAGAGCTGACGCGGCTGAAGACCGCCAAAGGAGAAACAATGTCAGAGTGGTGGGTCTGCCTGAGCGGGCTGAAGGAGATAACACCATCACTTTTGCTGAGCAATTTTTCAAACAGATCCTGCAACTGGGTGATTTACCCCCCACTTATGTGGTGGAGAGGGCACACAGGGTGCCCACGGGTATTCGCCCCCCCCCCCGGAGCATATCCACGGCCTTTCTTAGTCCGGTTTCTCAATTATAGAGACCGGGACATGATCCTGCGAGAATCTAGGAAACATCAAGACCTCCGCTTTGATAATGCCAGAGTGATGTTATTCCCTGACTTCTCAGCTGAGACACAGAGGAAGAGGCAATCCTTTACTAAAATCCGTAAGAAGCTGAGAGAAAGGGAGATCCAATATAGCATGCTTTATCCCAGCAGACTAAGAGTACAACATGAGGGGGCAGTTGAGTTCTTCGACAACCCGAGGGAGGCCTCAGATTGGCTAGAAAGAATCCCATAAATACATTTGCTTGAGGCCTGGCTGGTTCCTGCTTTTTAAGTGGCAGGGAAAATCCGGATCAGTATGCGGTGTGGGGCCACGGAAGTTTTTGCCTTGGGCGCGTTTTACTTTTCTAGTTTCTGTTTTTGGCTTGTTTTTTTTTTTTTTTTTTAGTTTTTATCCTATTTAACAGTATCAACCCTGAGGCTCGTGCCTGGGTCTGTCTAAGCTGGCATTTCCTGGGAGGCCACTAGAGGGCCCTGACGGTCCACTGACTGCTAGACTGCCAAGTTTGGTGTGTTTTGCCCTGTGCTCCTTGATCCTTGTACATGGGGCTCCATGAGGGCACGCAAGAAGATCAGAATAAGTTGCTGAACAATTCGTCACAAGGTTGGAGACTTCCTAATCTAATCTTTTGTTATCTCCCTCTTTTTTGGGAGTTTGGGACTAAGCTGAATACCAGTGTTTGTTTTTCTTCTATTTTGTTTTTGTTTTTTTAGGTAAGGTTCTGGTATAATGGCAGGGGAGGGATGTTTAAACTCAGTTAACCACAGACAGGGGGGGGGGAAAGATTATTATTGTATGGCATTGGGTAGAGATCTCTGACAGTTCATCTGGACTATTTGAAATTATGCAGCAGAGTGCCTGGTATTCATGCTCACCACAGCAGGGTTATGGCTGAACGTATTCAAATTGTGTCATGGAATGTAAGAGGGTTAAATAATAAGTTCAAGAGGGCATCGGTGTTTAAATTTCTTTCTCGTACATCACGGGACACAGAGCGACATAGTCATTACTAATGGGTTATATAGATACCGTCAGGTGCTGGCACTGGCAACTTCCAAAACCGGAAGTACCCTCCCCTATATAAGCCCCTCCCATCCGGGAGCACCTCAGTTTTTTTGCCAGTGTCTAAGGTGTTGGCCAAGAAGAAACATGTGTTTTTCACTGAGCTTGCGTACAGGTTCTTTTGGGCCTCAGTAAGCTATTCCGGATCCGACCAAAAAAGCTTCATAGCTAAACGGTCGGTACCCGGGCCTTGCAGAGAAGAGCAAGGTTTTGCCTGTAATGCTTCTCTTAGGAGAGCTGGACCCTGGGATCCAGAGCTCTGGTCATACCCACGACCAAGATGTTGTCTGTGCAGGGTGCTATACAGGTCCAGGGGAGTGGAATCCTTGGGAACCCGGTCCCTGAAGGTTTGATTACAATGCCTGCCGTGATAGGTGAAGTTTGGGCTTTTGTGGACCAAACAAAGTCCTGCGGCGGGGAACAGGTAAGTGGGGGCCCCCAGGAACTTGGTTCTATTGGGGGACCCCCAAGCCTAATTTGTCTTTCTGTCTGTTACCTAATGGTATTCCCGCAAAATTCTGTGCATGCCTGTAACTACTAAAAAAATGTAATAATTTTTAATGGTGGTCAAGAAAAAAAAAAAATTTTTTTATATATATTTAATATATTAGACTGCGGTACCTGTGTTTGTCCACTAGAGGCCGCTGTGGAATGTTTTCTTGTCATGTGGACTAGTTTCTTCTCAGCAGAGCAAGTCCAGGCAGATGGTGAGTTCTCTTATGGGAAACTGCTTCCTCTGCCATGTTGCAATGCTCATCCATCCCCCGGCCTGCGGCAAAGAGGGGCCCTGGCTCTTGTCCCTAGTTTCCATTTTTCAAAATTAGCGCCGAAGGCGCACATGGCCGCTTGCGTGCGCGTGCACGCGCCTCTATATATAGAGGTGAGCCGGGAAAGGGGGCGGAGCCTGGGGGATGACGCTCTGTGCGCGCCGCAGCGCTTCTGCGCATGTGCGGGCGTCCCAGCATGTTAAAAACCACATTTTTGTGTGGTGAGCTGGCTATGAAGTACAGAGACAGAGCTGGCAACATTTAAAAAAGGGCATACAGCAAGCGGTTGATACAGGCATCCCCTAGAAAGGCACATTAGTAGACACCAACTGTTTCTTATAGCAGCATTTATGCTAGACTATTATCAGTAACTGGTGTATTTCGGCTGGAATACCTCAGCTTTGTGGCTTAGGAATATGCCGTCTAAAAACTCCGGGACTAGAAATTCCAGGAGGAATAGGGGGTCTTCATCGGGCTCTGAGGATCTTGGGCATGCTTTGGCTGCACCAGTCTCCCCTGAAGAATCAGAGGTTAGTGACCGTAGAGCACCCTCAGGAGTACCTGGTCCTGTGGCTGTCCTCAGTTCACCTGCTCCTGTGTATGTAACAGAGGAGGTTTTTTCCTCAGCTCTGGGAGGGCTGGGAGAGAGATTGTCAGCATTGATCGCGGCTTCCCTGTCACAGGAGAAAAGCGCCCGATCTCCGTCTCCTCCCTCAGAGTGCCTGTTAACAGAGCAACAGTCCCATACAGGGATCGACCTACCTGAAGGGGATCAGGATGAGGTCGATTCGGTTGTAGAGGAATCAACAGTGGAAGAGCCGTTCTCAGCATCACATGCTGAAAGGTTATGGGTTCAGTCCCTGACTAATATGGTCCGATCAGCATTTAAAATGCCACTTGCGGAGCCATCATCCACTTCTGTCTCCTCGCTGGGGTCGCTAAAAGCTCCCCAGACTGTTTGTTCCTTTCCGATCCATCCTTTACGGGAAGGGCTCATTTACCAGGATTGGGAGCATCCTGACAAAATATTTACTCCCCCTAAGAGATTTCCGGTGGTCTATCCCATGGAGGATAAGTTCATCAGAAAATGGAAGGTCCCTACAGTGGACGCAGCCATCTCTTGTGTGAATAAATCACTGACATGTCCGGTGGATAATGTCCAAATGTTCAAGGACCCAATAGATAAAAAATTGGAGTCCTTATTAAAATCTGCTTTTTCTACAGCAGGATTGGTGACACAACCAGCAGTGGCAGCTATTGGGGTCTGCCAAGCAGTGAAGGATCAGTTGAAACAGGTCTTAAGGGACTTGCCAGATCAGCAGGCCTTGCCCTAGCTGATCTACCTAGAGCCTTATGCTTTGCGGTGGACGCCATAAAGGATTCAATCCATCAGGCCTCCCGCCTTACGCTGTCTGTAGTACATATGCGCAGGCTTCTATGGCTCAAAAACTGGTCTGCTGAAGCTCCCTGTAAAAAATTGCTGGTCAGCTTCCCATTTCATGGTGAGCGCTTATTCGGGGAAGACCTGGACAAGTATATCCAGAGAATTTCCAGCGGTAAAAGTACACTTTTGCCGGTTAGAAATAGAGTTAGAGGTCCCTCTTTTAAGAGGCCGGCTTCTCCAGTCCCTAGGACATCGGCTGTGAAACAGTTCCGACGGCCTCCTCGGTCAAATCCCGGAGGTAAAAATCAGGGACAGTTACAGGGTAACAAGAAGCCCTGGAGCAGGAGAGGTACAAAACCTCCCCCAAAGTCAAATGCATGAAGGGTTGCCCCCACTCAATCGGGTGGGGGGAAGACTTCAGTTGTTCACAGAGACCTGGCGGGACACGATCCGAGACAGATGGGTGCTCTCCGCAGTAAATCTGGGATACAAATTGGAGTTAAACTCCCCTCCTTCCCGCTTTATAAGGTCAAACGTGCCAAGGGATCCCCAGAAGAGAGGATCCCTCCTGTTGGCACTGGAACAATTATTGCTCCAAGCAGTAATTATAGAGGTTCCCCTGGAAGAATGGGGGTTCGGGTTTTACTCAAACCTCTTTACAGTTCCGAAGCCAAACGGGGACGTGAGGCCCATATTAAATCTAAAAGGGCTAAACAAATTCCTACATATCAGGACTTTCCGGATGGAGTCGATATGATCGGTAGCCACTGCCCTACAAGGGGAGGAATGGTTAGCCTCGATCGACATCAGAGATGCTTATTTGCACATTCCCATCTTTCCAGCCCACCAAAAATTTCTACGCTTTGCGGTAGAAGGACGCCATTTTCAGTTCAGAGCCTTACCCTTCGGTCTGGCCACAGCACCAAGAGTGTTCACAAAAATTCTGGCCCCATTATTGGCCAATCTAAGGACACGAGGTGTAACGATAATGGCATATCTAGACGACCAGTTGCTGATAGACCACTCAGTGGAAAAACTAGAAGTGGTTGTTCACGAGACAATCAAGTTTCTGGAATATCACGGTTGGATTATCAACCGAGACAAGTCAGCCCTAAAACCAGTCAAAAGTCTGGAATACTTGGGGCTAAGGCTGGATTCAGACCAGAGAAAAATTTTCTTGCCTCAAGAAAAGGGGTCGTCTTTGAGAGATTTGATCCACTTAGTGGGTTCAAAAAGACAGCCATCCATACGCCTGTGCATGAGGCTGCTGGGAAAAATGGTGGCATCATTCGAAGCAGTACCCTACGGTCAATTCCATTCAAGGAAGTTGCAAAGGGCCATACTGTCAGCCTGGAACAAAAAAGTTCAGGCTCTGGACTTACCAATGTCCTTGTTCCCTTCCGTTCGCAAGAGCCTCCGCTGGTGGTTGGTTCCCCAGAATCTGGAAAGAGGGAAATCCTTCAGTCCGATTTCCTGGAAGGTGGTCACTACAGATGCCAGCCTTATAGGCTGGGGAGCAGTACTGGAGCAATGGTCTCTCCAGGGCAAGTGGTCAGAAGCAGAAAAGGCCCTGCCCATCAATCTCTTAGAGATACGAGCAGCCCGGTATGCCCTAGTAGCATGGACATCCAAACTCCAAGGGTCCCCTGTCAGAGTTCAATCAGACAATGCCACAGCAGTGGCATATATCAATCGTCAGGGGGGCACCAGGAGTCGTGCAGCCCAAAGGGAAGTAAATTACATCCTGAGATGGGCAGAAAGATATGTCCCAGCCATATCTGCGGTATTCATTCCAGGAGTGGAGAATTGGAAGGCGGACTTTCTAAGTCGCCAACAATTATGCCCAGGGGAATGGTCCCTTCATCCCGAGGTTTTCCGGACAATATGTCAGCGGTGGGGAACACCGGATGTAGATCTGCTAGCATCCAGATTCAACACAAAAGTGGACAGGTTTGTCTCTTGGACAAGGGATCCCCTAGCGTGCGGCTCGGATGCCCTAGTGTTCCCTTGGGATCAGTTCAAGCTGATATATGCATTCCCACCGCCACAATTGTTACCTCGATTACTCCGCAGAATCAGGGTAGAAAAGAAACCAGTGATTCTGGTGGCTCCAGCGTGGCCCCGAAGAGCATGGTACGCGGAGATTGTAAAAATGTCTGTGGGGAGTCCTTGGACCCTCCCACATCGTCCGGACCTGCTTTCGCAAGGACCGATATACCACCCTTCCTTACCAGCCCTAGGTTTGACGGCCTGGCTATTGAAGCCCACATTCTAAAAAAGAGAGGGCTCTCTAATTCTGTGGTATCTACCATGATCAATGCCAGGAAGCCGGTATCCAGGCAGATCTACTATAGAATCTGGAAGGCGTACATCGCCTGGTGTGAGGCCAAGAAATGGCATCCACGTAAATACGTAATAGGTAGGATTCTGGACTTCCTACAATGGGCTGTAGATAGGAAGCTTGCCTTGAGTACTATCAAGGGTCAGATTTCGGCCTTGTCAATATTTTTTCAAAGGCCCTTGGCTTCGCATTCACTAGTCAAAGCCTTTATACAAGGAGTGATGCGTATTAGTCCTCCGGTTAATATTCCCATATGTCCATGGGATCTAAACTTGGTTCTGTCGGTTCTACAGAAACAACCATTTGAACCATTACAGCATATTTCCTTGGTGCTTCTCACCAGGAAATTGATTTTTCTAGTAGCCATTTGTTCGGCTAAAAGAGTATCGGAATTAGCAGCTATGTCCTGTAAGGAGCCATATCTGGTTATCCATAAGGACAGAGTAGTGTTACGTCCTCATCCAGCCTTTCTTCCTAAGGTGGTATCGAGTTTTCATTTGAACCAAGATGTGGTTCTTCCTTCTTTTTTCCCCAAACCTACTTCGGTAGAGGAAAAGTTATTGCATTCTTTGGATGTAGTAAGAGCAGTTAAAGCTTATCTAAAAGCCACTGCTCAGATTCGCAGAACGGATACTTTGTTTATTCTGCCGGAAGGCCCCAGAAAGGGTCAGGCAGCGTCAAAATCTACTTTAGCCAGGTGGATTCGACAGGTCATAATACAAGCCTATGGCTTGAGAAGGAGACCGCCTCCGTTCAAAGTTAGAGCGCACTCCACGAGAGCAGTTGGAACTTCATGGGCAGTGCATCACCAGGCCTCCATGGCTCAAATCTGTAAGGCCGCAACATGGTCTTCAGTACACACGTTTACTAGGTTCTACCAGGTGGACGTTAGAAGTCAGGAGGATGTCGCCTTTGGGCGCAGTGTGTTGCAGGCCGCAAAAGATCCTCATGTCTGATAGCGCTCAGCTTATATATGGTGTATCCCCCCCCTCATTTGGCATTGCTTTAGGACATCCCATTAGTAATGACTATGTCGCTCTGTGTCCCGTGATGTACGAGAAAGAAAATAGGATTTTTATAACAGCTTACCTGTAAAATCCTTTTCTTGGAGTACATCACGGGACACAGAGCTCCCGCCCCTCTTTGGGGACACTTATTGCTTTGCTACAAAACTGAGGTGCTCCCGGATGGGAGGGGCTTATATAGGGGAGGGTACTTCCGGTTTTGGAAGTTGCCAGTGCCAGCACCTGACGGTATCTATATAACCCATTAGTAATGACTATGTCGCTCTGTGTCCCGTGATGTACTCCAAGAAAAGGATTTTACAGGTAAGCTGTTATAAAAATCCTATTATCTTAAGCAAACCAAGCCGCATGTCGTGTTTCTGCAGGAGACCCACTTGGATGGTAGCAGGGTACTTGCAATGCGTAGGCCATGGGTGCAAAAGGCTTTCCATGCGACATACTCCACATTTGCAAGGGGGGTCTCAATTCTTATTAGCAGAGCTATGCCCTGCACCATCCACCAAGTGTTCTTAGATCCGGAGGGACGATATGTGGCGTTGCTGTTAAATATTCTTCAACACAAAATGTTATTGGTGAATGTGTATATACCTCCTCCTTTCAATGTACAAGTGCTATATGACCTGTTTGCTAAACTGGCTCCCTATGCCCATCTCCCTCTGTTGCTGATGGGCGACTTCAACGCCATCATGGATGGGTTGGACTCGTCCAACCAGGGGAGACAGGGGTCGGTAGATCTTATCTCTTGGGCGTTGGTGACTGGGCTGACTGACATGTGGAGATCTAAAAAACCCCTTTGCAGGGTTTATTCCCACGTCTCGGTGACTCATCGCTCATCGGCTAGGATTGATATGGCCTTTGGTAATCAGGCCCTGTTGCCGCTCTTTCAAGATGCAGGGTATACGGCGGGGGGTATATCAGATCACTGCCCCTTGTCCATCGCTCTCAGTTTTACTGCGGGTGGGGGGAGGGGGGGTGGAGGTTGTCTCCAGGCTGGTTACAGAATGAGCAGGTGTCCTCCCGTTTGCAGGAGGCGATTCCCGCTTACTGGTCTAGCAATGAGGATACTGCAGACCCACCTGTGGTGTGGGATGCTTTTAAGGCAGTGATTAGGGGGGAATGTATTGCAGCTATTAAAACAGAAAGGATAGCCCATAACGCTGAAATTCAAATGTTACAAAACACTGAAAAGGAGTGTGCGGAGAGGCATGCCGGCGGTCCCTCAGATGCCTCTTATTTGGCTCTGATGGAGGCTAGGCGTCTGCTCTCTTTGCATTTCTCAGACTTAGCCCACACAGAGGCCAAAAATAGGGCAAACTCTGTTTTCTCTGAGGGGGATAAGAATGGGAAATTGCTGGCAAGATTGGTGGCAGTGGACAATCCGGTTACAAATATTCCGGTGATTTGGGGTAGGAATGGAGACCTGGTTAGTGACCCTTCCGAAATACTGACTGAATTTCAAAACTTCTTTGCTACCCTTTATGCCCCTATACCAACTTATGATCCTGTAGCATTGGAAGCACTCCTGGAGGGATTGGATCTTCCGAGGTTGACTGAAGGTGATCGGTTGGCTCTAGACGCTGAGATTACAAACAAGGAGATAACAGCAGCTATTTTTGATTTTCCCCCTCACAAAGCCCCGGGGCCGGACGGCTTTCCGGCGGATTTCTATAAGAGCTACGTGGAGGTAATTGCCCCTAGGTTAAACTCGTTATTTGCCAAATGCTTAGAACTGAATAGGCTCCCGGCATCCATGTTGGATGCATACATGGTGTTATTGCTCAAACCAGGTAAAGATCCTCTAGACTGCTCAGCCTATAGACCCATAGCTTTATTAAATATGGACCTCAAGATCCTAACGAAGGTCTTGGCTAAAAGGCTTGTCGGGGTGATTTCCTCTCTGGTCGGTATTGACCAGACAGGTTTCATGCCAGGGATGTCCACAGATATGAATTTGCGGAGGCTATTTACTCATCTTCAGCTCCCGGGGGCAGAGGCGGGTGCCAGAATCGTTGTGTCGATTGACATTGAGAAAGCTTTCGACTCAATTGATTGGCAGTACATGCACCGGGTGCTGGAGAGGATGGGGTTCGGACAGGTCTATAGGCAGTGGATTAGGATGTTATATAGCAAACCCAGGGTGGCGATTAGGCTTGGTAGGAACACTTCTCCGTACTTCTCGGTGGGTCGAGGTACTAGACAGGGATGTCCCTTATCCCCGTTTATATTCGCACTCATGATTGAACCTCTTGCAGTGGCACTCCGATCGTCTAGTGAGGTAGAGGCTATCAAAGTGGGGAGTGTTAGGGAATGTCTGGCATTATATGCTGATGACATGCTTTTATTCCTTGAGGATCCCGGGTCTTCGCTTCAGGCGGCCTTGAGGATCTTCGAGAATTTCGCTATATACTCGGGTCTGAAGGTGAATTGGAGCAAATCCTCTATTCTACCTCTAGACGCCGGAGCCAGGGAGAAGGCGGATCTTAATATGCCTTTACAATGGGTTTCCTCCATTACTTATCTAGGAGTAAAAATCACAGCAGACAGCACAGACTACATGAAACTCAATTTGCTACCGCTGTTAATTTTTTTTAAACAGCGGGCCCTAGCTTGGCAGAGGCTTCCGCTGTCACTTATAGGGAGAATAAACCTACTGAAGATGAAAGTTCTCCCGGTCATATTGTACTTCCTAAGACATGCCCCGGTCAGAGTTCCTAAATCCTTTTTTAGACAACTTGATGGCATCACCAGTTCGTTCCTCTGGGCCCCTAAATCACCACGCATTGGCCTAAAAGTACTCCAGGAACCCTGGGGACAGGGGGGACTGGCTTTGCCTGATTGGAGGAAATATTACCTTGCCAGTCAACTGGTGTTTGCTCATAGATGGCTTACGGCTGAATCAAGGGATTTTGCTACAGTGGTGGAGGCAGCACATCTGGGGTCGTACGAGACCCTTCGCTTGGCCATATATAGAGGGGTAAAGTCTGATCTGCAGCTCACGCTGTCCATGAAGGCGACCGTTAGAGCATGGGAGGAGGCGGTAGGCCTGGCCTGTCCGAGCTACCTGGGTTTCTCGCCGCAGACTCCGCTGTGGGGGAACCCTAGGTTGGCAGAATTTTACTCATTCTCGGATCCGGGGGTGTGGGCGGTTAAAGGTATCAAGCTTCTAAAAGATGTTACAATGGACGGGGTTTTGCTTACTTTTGACCAATTTAAAGCCAGACATGATATCCCCAACTCGTACTTCTTTAGGTACATACAGCTCCGTCATGCTTTTCAGGCTCAATTCCGGGAGAGGGCGGTGGAGTCTCTTCCGTCAACCTTGGAGGATCTACTTATGATGGAAGATTTGCCTAAGACTCTATCTGTCACGTATAAGGAGCTATTTAAGAGGAGTCCAATGGCCTTGACTAAATGTCGGGAGAGGTGGGAGAGAGATGTCCCAGGGATAGATGGAGAGGATTGGGATGGTATGTGGGACCATCCCTTTAAGCACTTGGTTTCCGCTAGAGATAAATTAATTCACTTTAAATTCCTGCATAGGATTTACTTTACCCCGGCTAGACTTTCAGTGATCTACCCGTCTGCATCTTCAGAGTTCTGGAGATGCTCTTTTTCTCCAGCTGATGCCACACATATCTTCTGGGAGTGCCCTCAGATTAAGGCATTTTGGGAGGGGGTGGCATCCTGCGTGGGGGGTGTTTTGGGGGTGCCCATCCCTTTATCGATCCGAGTATGTCTCTTGGGTCTGGTGGAGGATGTGGTCCCATCCGGAGCACTCAGGACGCTGGTGACCATTTTATTTTTTTATGGAAGGAAGGCCATTTTGCTCAAATGGAGATCGCCTGCCCCCCCCCCCGGAGATTAGTTTCTGGAAGGGGCTGGTGAACTCTATGCTACCATTTTACAAGGCAACATATATTTCCAGGGGGTGTGAGGGAAAGTTTAATAAAGTATGGCAGGCATGGTTTAATTCTGATACTACTGTTGGCTAGTTCGATAGTGGTTTTGCCTGCTTGGAATAATCGGTAACAGGGGCCGGATATAGAGGGGTTAATGGGTGAGTGAATGGCTGAACTGAGGTAGGGGGTTTAGGTCGGTTGGTCGGTTACTCTGGGAGGGGCGGGGTCCTGCTGTGGGGGAGAGAACTCTGACATGTCCATCGCGCTTACATTATACAATGCATAAATAGAGAAGTCCATGTCCCCATATTATTAGGCTTGTGAATCCCTAAAAGGTGGTATACTGAGTTTTTGGGTGGTTGGGGGGAGGGGGGGGGGTAGGATGGGTGGAGGGAGGGTGGTATTAGCAATGGGGGGGGGGTTTCTTTTGTGTTACTGCATGTAGTCAGCTGCCTATGTTAGGTAGAATGTATTACATGTCGATTGGTGACCATGTTGGTCATAGGAAGGCCGGGCGATTTGTCAAGGCCTTTTTTGTTTTTGTTTTGTTTCTCTCAATGTTTGTATGTCTTACAAAAAATTCAATAAACATAATTTTCCAAAAAAAAAAAAACCCTGCCAGGAAGGCGAGTACCCCAGACTTATGAAACTGTTCAATTACAATGACAAAGTGACTTTGCTCCGGAAGGCCAGAGAAAAGGGGGACATTTTGTATAATGGGGTTAAATTCTCACTGTACCCGGATTACTCTCCAGATCTCCAGCAGCGGAGAACTGAATTTATCCCGATTAAATGTACTCTGCAGAAGCATGGGGTTGTTTATGCTTTGCTATATCCTGCCCGCCTGCATGTGACTGCACTGGGTGGTACTTTCTTCTTTGACTTCCCAGCAGGTGTGGAATGGTGGCTCGAAGACAACAAGAAAGATCTATAGATCTTTATGACTTGCTGGACTTGAGATTAACTTGATTTTATTTATTTTTTCTTTCTTTCTCGTCCTTCTTTTTTTTATTATTTTTGCTGATCCTTCTTTTTTTTTTTTTTTTTTCTTTTTTTTTTTCCCATGTGGTCGGGCCTTATAAATTAACACTGGTTTCATTACCTTAATTGTCCTAAGTACACGGGTCAGGTTTGATAAATGAACACTAGCTTAATTACCTTAAGTATCTTAATAGCACTAAAAAACGCACTGATTGTTTACATTAAATTAAAGGGGGGGAGGGAGGTGGGGTCACATGCCTTTGAGCAGGTGTACAGATGCATGAGGGGGAGGTGTGAGAATGGATGAGTGCAGTGTAGAGGCCACAGGTCTAGCCCATAGGGTAGGCCCAGGCGGGCAGAGGGGGAGTGGCTTGGGTAGAGGGGGGAAGGGTGGGCGGGGGGAGGTTGAGGGGTGGGGTAGGTCTAGGT
Organism: Rana muscosa; assembly: GCA_029206835.1. NCBI lineage: Eukaryota > Metazoa > Chordata > Amphibia > Anura > Ranidae > Rana > Rana muscosa. Next base: position 397,690,400 of record CM055120.1, read on the forward strand.
CAGGGGATAAGGGGGTGACACCACAAATACTAATAAAATCGAAGACATGAAAAGTAATCAGAGGGGGGGGGGGGTGGGAGGATGGGCGACTCTATTTGGAGAAAGGATTTGGGGTGGAGGGAGATGAAGGAGAGGGTCGGTTTTGTTGCCTTTCTCTGTTCTTTTTCAGGACACTGTGTGTATTCTTCCTTTCCATAATGCCAAGATAAGACATCTATTATATTTACTTGCTGTTTTACCTTTACTCTGCAATATGCCAGATAGGACTTTTACTATAAATTCCTTGAATGTCCGTGGTGTGGAGGATCCAACCAAGAGAGCCACGGTCCTGTCTATGATGGAGGGGAGGGGGACTGGACTGGACTGCTCTGCCTGCAGGAGACGCATTTGACTAAAATCACAGCTGCACAGCTGCGTAGTTATAAATTCCAGGCACTATACCACTCATTCCACTCTTCCTATTCAAGGGGTGTGAGTATACTGGTTGGGAAAGGTTTGACGTTCTCTTGCAGGGAGAGCAGTATTGATGAGCAGGGCAGGTATATCTTCTTGTTTTGCTCAATTGAGAACAAATTGTACGTGGTAGCAAATATTTATATCCCTCCCCCATTCAAATTTGAGGTCATGCACAAACTGATTGAGTTTACACTGGATAAAACAGGAATACCAGTAATAGTATGGGGATTTTAATGAAGTCCTAGATAGAACTCTAGATAGGTTTCCATCAGGAAATAGGCCCAAAACAAAAGGGGATGGTAGGCTAGCTCTATTTCTGGATGAAATGGGGTTGTGTGATAATGGTGCACCCACCATCCGCGGGAACGCCAATATTCTTGCTTCTCAAGTTCCCACCTCACTCTATCCAGAATAGATATGGCTCTGGGCAACGAGGAGGCAGTATCATTGGTAGGGAGAATAGAGTATGGCCCAAGAGGAGTCTGACCACTCCCCGCTGGAGTTGACAATAAAAGTAGGGGGTAAAATGCACTCGAGAATGGAAAAATCAGCCCTCACTGGCTTGAGCTGATGGGTGATTTTAGTGCAGTGACGGCTGGACTTAAATAATTCATGCAGATTAATGCTGATACGGTGCCTGCTGGAGTGGTCTGGGACTCCCTGAAGGCCTATCTTAGAGGTCTCCTGATCCAACAAGTGGCAAGAATGAAGAGGAAATTTAGGGAAAGGGAGAGAGATACTAGAAAGGAGACGATGCTGGCAGAGAAGAAATATATCGAAGCCCCAACCCCAGATAGATTAAAAGATTGGTTAGATAAACAACAAGTTTATAAAATGGTTATCCAAAAGAGAGTAGAGGGTGAACGTATTTTTCAGAGACAGAGCCAGTTTGGAGAAGGAGAGAGAGTGGGCCGCATGTTGTCCCTTTTGATTAGGTCCAATTCCCCCCTCCACCGTCGCAGCGGTCAGGACATTAAGTGGTGAGATTGCTACTGATAAAACAGAAATAACGAGCACATTTAGGGAATTCTATGCGTCCCTGTATAGATCTAAAAGGGGGGCAGGGAGTAAAGGTCTAGATGACTTTCTTCAGGGAATGTCAACCCTGACTCTTTCAGAAAAAGATAGTATAGACATGGAGTCACCAGTAACCTTGGATGAATTGAAACAGGCAGTGGCGGGGATGTCTACTCAAAAGTCATCAGGCCCGCATGGGCTGCCTATAGAAATTTAAAAATGGTACGGTGATATACTCTTACCAGAACTTCTTAAGACACCAAGATGGGCACTGACCAATGGGAGACTCCACGTCTCGATGTCTGAAGCCACTATTATTGTACTCCATAAGGAGGGAAAGGACCAACTCGATGCTTCCTCCTACCGCTCTATTTCATTACTATGCACTGATGTAAAAATCTTGGCTAAAGTGCTAGCAACCCGGCTAAACTGACACATTTAAAATCTTATACACCCTGATCAGTCTGGTTTTATTCCCAACAGGTCAACCAGCATTAACATCAGGAGAGTGTTTCTGAATATGCAGATCCAGACAGATAACGTAGGTTTCAGATAGCCTGGAATGGGATTACTTCTGGAGGGTACCAGACAAGGGCGGACTGACCGCTCATGGGGCCCCCGGGCAAAAGGAGATCATGGGGCCCCCTGTGTCTCCGCCCATGTGTCCCCGCCCACGTTCAAGCTACATCCCGTGAGAGAGGGGGTGTAGAAAATGGGGGGGGTAGTGGGTGAGGGGGTGTAGTGGGGGAGGGGGTGTAGGAAGTGGGGGTTGTAAGAGAGGGGCGAGAGGGGTGTAGGAAGAGGGGGGGCTAGTGAGATAGGGGGAGGGAGTGTAGGAAGTGGGGGGTAGTGAGAGAGGGGGCTAGATGGGGAGGGGGTGTAGGGAGAGGGGGGGCTAGTGAGAGGGCGAGGGAGTGTAGGAAGTGGGGGGCTAGTGAGAGAGGGGGAGGGAGTGTAGGAAGTGGGGGGCTAGTGAGAGAGGAGGAGGGGGTGTAGAAAGTTGGGGGTAGTGAGAGAGGGGGAGATAGGTGTAGAAAGTGGGGGGTAGTGAGAGAGGGGGAAGAGGGGGAGGGGGGTGTAGGAAGTTGGGGGGTAGTGAGAGAGGGGGGGATGGGGAAAGGGGGAAGAGGGGTAGTGAGAGAGGGGCGGTAGGGAGAGGGAGGTTGAGAGAAAGAGGGTGGGTTGATCAGTATGTCTGCTATGTCCCACCATTATACAGAACAAGAATGCTTCATAAAATTGTTACAGCAAAGGAAAGGATTATAAGTGAAGTCTCTGCAGATTGCAGCATGGCATTCAATAAAGAAAACGTGACACATGGGGGCAATGCATAGGACTTGGCATTTTACAATTTTTTTTTTTTAAGTACAGTACATCCCCCACTCACATACACAGGTTTCCTCTCAGAGTGGTCTCACCCTTCTCCGTGTAGAAGGCGGGCTGTCACACTCCGGCCGGTTCTTAGCTGCTCGCCGGTCCCTCCTCCCATCGTCGTCCTCCTCCCGGGCTCTCTCGGTCCCTCCCTTTCTCTCTCCTCTCAGGACCAGGAGCCCGTTCACGCCGTCGCCATCCATCCCACAGCCGAATCTAGCCTGGAGCCTCTCATAGTTCCCTCGGCCCACGTGTACTCAGCCCGAGAGCCTGAATGGTCAGTCCACCCCTGGGGGCAGGCCTGTCACAGAGCAATTACGGCTGGCCGCTGCTCGCTCGGCATTGCCTCGCCCCCCCCCCCAGGAGTTGGAAGAAGATGACAGAAGGGAGAGGAGTGGAGGAGGCATGGGAGATCGAATTTAGAACAGGCGGCCCACCGATGAACTGCGGCTGCGGGCACCTCCAGGGGCGGACTGAGCCGGCCCGGGTCCCCCCCACCACGGGGCCCTCGGGTGGCCACCGAGTCACCGAATGGTCAGTCCGCCCCTGGTACTAGAGAAATTTTGGTCTGGGTCCCCGTTTCACTAGTTGGGTGAAGCTATTATATAGTGAACCAAGAGCCAAAATAAATATTAATAACAAAATCTCAGAAATATTTCAGCTAGAGAGGGGGACGAGACAGGGTTGCCCACTTTCCCCCTTACTGTTCGCCCTAGCAATGGAACCGTTAGCCATCAGGACCAGATCAATGGTAGGCATACAGGGGTTTTGCAGACAGACAATGGAGGACAGAATAGCATTGTTTGCGGACGATGTCCTATTTTTCCTTGGAGATGTTGGTACCTCACTTAAAACAGTGATACAAATGGTCGGAGTTTGGGCGATTTTCTGGTCTGGTTATCAACTGGGAGAAGTCGGCCCTCCTGCCGGTTGACCCACTTGGTGGCCAGATACCGCACGGAACCCCCCAATTAATAGTATCAGCTAAGTTGAAATACTTAGGAATCTGGATTACGAATGACATAAATCAGTTTGTTAAAAACAACCTAATTCCTCTATTGATTAAATTAGAGCAGAAACGAGATATCTGGTGCAGACTCCCTCTATCTATAGCAGGACGATGTAACCTAATAAAGATGATATGGTTACGGCAGATACTCTACATTCTCCACAATTCCCCTACCTGGATAGACCAAAAATGGATTAAAAGAATAGAGTCCCTTTTTAGAGAGCTAATTTGGAAGAAAGGCCAAGCTAGGATAGGTCTCCGGACTATGCAGCTACTGATCACGGAGGGGGGTATGGCGGGTTCCACATACAAGAATCTACTTCCTGGCATCCCAGCTACAACATCTTGTGGACTGCGGAACAGCAGGAGGGGGGAACTCTAGCAGCAGAATAATGTTAATGGGGGGCCCACATAAGATAATGGTGGAGGCACTAGAGGCAGATTCATTCGCTCATAGGTGCCCGACTATAAAACTAACCGGCAAAGTATGGCAGGTAACTAAGGCATTAATGGGGTATAGAGGAGTGACTGAATATACCCCCCTTTGGTATAACAAAATCCTGGGGGAGGTAAGGGGAATAGAGAGACCCAGAAAGTCGGAGAGACAGGGTATTGGCCGACTAATTAAATTGTACGATGGCAACCGTATGAAATTAAGCGCAGTTTAGGTCGCAAACAATCGAATGGACTCGGATCCCTACTCTCCTTAAAATAATCACCCCAAATACTACCAAAGGCTTGATTTCCGAGCTATATGCCAGTTTAGGACCTAAAACAATAAGCAGATTAGGACCCACTAAAAGCAGAGCGGGATGGGAGAGAGATGTTGGGGTAATGATTACGGAACAGTGGGATGCGATTTTGCGACGGTGAGTACTGGTTTCGATCTCTCCTTCGCAGAAAGTATCCCACATGTTCCTAATACAGAGTCTACTATACCCCAAGAAGAATGGTCAAAACGATGAGTGCCCGAGGTGTAGAGCTTCAGGAGACTTAATACATATGGTATGGAAGTGCTGCAAGTTATTTAGATATTGGGTGGAGGTAGTGGACAGGATAAATAAAGTATTCAAGACCAATTTGGAACCAGAGTCCAAGACTTGTCTATTGGGGAGTAAGGAGGAATGCAGAGTCCCACCAGGCACCACTGAAGTGGTGCTGCGATGCCTTTTTCAGGCGAGAAAACTAATCGCACAGAAATGGCAGGCGCAGACACCCCCCACCATAAAGTCCTGGGCTGAAGTTATTAATTCAATGGTCTGGAGTGAGAGCGTGACACTCACTAGACAGGTTAACCGCAGGAAGTTTGTGAGGATGTGGAAGCCCTGGCTAGAGGAGATGGAGTGCCCCGCATAAGAGAGGAGGGAGGGGATCGTATACGCACCTACTGGCCGTCCCATGTTCCTTCAGTGTACTTCTGTCGGTCTGTGCATCTCCTGCTAGAGCAGTGGTTCTCAACTCCAGTCCTCAGGGCCCACCAACAGGCCAGGTTTGCAAGATAACTGAAATGCATCACAGGTGATATAATTTGCTGCTCAGGGATTGCAGTATTCTAGTCTGCATCTCACCAAGGTAATACTTAAAATCTGGCCTGTTAGTGGGTCCTGAGGACAGGAGTTGAGAACCACTGTGCTAGAGCGAGGGGGATTGTCCCCTCCCCCCCAGGGATTACTCAATCTATTAAAATATGAGCACAAAAACGCACGGAAGTGGTGTGGGTAAGGGAGGGAGGGCGAGGATCAAGAAGGGAGGGGGGGAGGCCAGGAGAAGGGAAAAGAGGGGAGAAGTAACTTTTTCCACTGTATAATGCTGCTTTTATTCTATACACTTTTGTACTGGATGATGCTTTATATATGTAAGCAACAATAAAAATGTATGTAATTTTAAAAAAAAAGGCTGCGTACACGAAATTCAGAAGGGAAAAGTCTGAAGACAAGCTGTCTGTGGATTTTCAAATAGTTACATAGTAGGTGAGGTTAAAAAAAGACTCAAGTCTAACCTATGTGTGTGATTATATGTCAGTGTTGCGTTGTATATCCCTATATGTTGTGGTTGTTCAGGTGCTTATCTAATAGTTTTTTGAAACTCGATCCCCCCACTGAAACCACCGCCTGTGGAAGGGAATTCCACATCCTTGCCGCTCTAAAGCCCTGTACACACGATCAGTTTGACTGATGAAAACCGTCCGATGGATTGTTTTCATCAGACAAACCGATCGTGTATGGGACCCATCAGTCTTTTTTCCATCGGTTTTAAAAAATAGAACATGTTTTAAAATTATCTGATGGATAAAAAACCGATGGCAATTTCCGATCGTCTATGGGGAAATCCATCAGATAAAAAACCCAAGCATGCTCAGAATCAAGTCGACACATGCTCAGTAGCATTGAATTTAATTTTTCTCAGCTCATCGGAGTGTTTTACGTCACCACGTTTTGGAACGGTCGGTTTTTTGACTGATGGTGTGTAGGCAAGACTGATGGAAAACAGTTTCATCGGATTTCTGATGGACAAATCCATCAGACGAAAATCCATAGGATATCTGATCGTGTGTACAGGGCTTAACAGTAAACCACTCCCTACATTGTTTAAGGTTAAACCTCTTTTCTTCTAATTTTAATGAATGGCCACGTGTCTTGTTAAACTCCCTTCCGCAAAAAAGTTTTATCCCTATTGTGGGGTCACCAGTACGGTATTTGTACATTGAAATCATATCCCCTCTCAAGCGTCTCTTCTCCAGAGAGAATAAGTTCAGTGCTCGCAACCTTTCTTCATAACTAATGTCCTCCAGACCCTTTATTAGCTTTGTTGCCCTTCTTTGTACTCGCTCCATTTCCAGTACATCCTTTAGTACGGTGCATTCGACAGACGATTTGACTTTTACATCAAACTAAAGCTGGATGTGTAGGCTATAAATTTTTTTGTCTGATGTGAACTTAATGTCTGGTTTTCGCATGGTCAGTACAGAAATCTGTCACACAAAAGTCGAAAGTACAAACGCACATGCTCAGAATCAAAGAACGACTGGGAAGAGTTCAGTCTTGTAAACTACTGTTCGTAATCTAGAATTAACATTCGTGACGCGGCAATTGATGAAATGTCAAAATTCTCATCTTTAATGGGATAATGATGAAGCTGCTTTGCATGTCGTTATGCCAAAGGCATTTGTTTTGTACTATCTGAAAATCACGAATCAACGATCACCAAACTTTTACTAGCACGAAATTAGCAGAAGGGGCCCAAAGGGTGCCACTTGAGAAATTAACTTCTCTCATAGTATGTCACTACGTTCGTGTTTGTCAAATGACAATTTGCGGATAGTTATTATGCTAGACGAAATCCTGCACATGCCTTTCTGACAAAAATCAGACGCTCAGTCGTCCAACAATCGAACCATGTGTACGAGGCTTTAGGGAGGGCTAATACAGTGCCTTGAAAAAGTATTCATACCCTTGAAATTTTCCACATTTTGTCATGTTACGACTAAAAACTTAAATGTATTTTATTGGGAATTTATGTGCTAGAGAAACACAAAGTGGCACATATATGTGAAGTGGAAGGAAAATGATAAATGGTTTTCCAAATTTTTTACAAATAAATGTCTGAAAAGTGTGTTGTGCATTTTGTATTTAGAACCCTTTTCTTTGATACCCCTAATTAAAATCGAGTGGAACCAAATGCCTTCAGAAGTCACCTAATTAGTGAATAGAGTCCACCTGTGTTTATTAAATTTCAGTATATATACAGCTGTTTTGTGAAGCCCTCAGAGGTTTGTTAGAGAACAAACCGCATCATGAAGGCCAAGGAATACACCAGACAGGTCAAGGATAAAGTTGTGGAGAAGTTTAAACCCGGTTAGGTTCTAAAAAAATATCCCAAGCTTTGAATATCTCACAGAGCACTGTTCAATCCATCATCCAAAAATGGGAAAGAGTATGGCATAACTGCAAACTTACCAAGACATTGCTATCCACCTAAACTGACAGGCCGGGCAAGGAGAGCATTAATCAGAGAAGCAGCCAAGAGGCCCATGGTAACTCTGGGGAAGCTGCAGAGATCCACAGCTCAGGTGGGAGAATCTGTCCACACGTTGACTATTAGTCATGCACTCCACAAATATGGTCTTTATGGGAGAGTGGCAAGAAGCCATTGTTGAAAGAAAGCCATTAGAAGTCCCGTTTTTTGCAGCTTGCGAGAAGCCATGTGGGGAATACAGCAAACTTGTGGAAGAAGGTGCTCTGGTCCGATGGGATCAAAATGTAATTATATGGCCTAAAAACACAAAACACGCTATGTGTGGCGGAAAACTAACACTGTACATCACCCTGAACACACCATCCCCACCGTGGAAACCTGGTGGTGGTAGCATTATGTTGTGGGGATGCTTTTTTTCAGCAGGGACAGGGAAGCTGGTCAGAGTTGATGGGAAGATGGATGGAGCCAAATACAGGACAATCTTAGAAGAAAACCTGTTGGTCAGCAAAAGACTTGAGACTGAGGCGGAGGTTGACCTGCCAGCAGGAAAACCACACTAAACATACAGCCAGAGCTACAATGGAATGGTTTCGATCAAAGTATATTTACAGTATGTGTTAGAATAGCCCGGTCAAAGTCCAGACCTAAATCCAATTAAGAATCTGTGGCAAGACTTGAAAATTGCTGCTCACAGATGCTCTCCATCTAATCTGACAGAGCTTGAGCTATTTTGCAAAGAAAAATGGGCAAACATTTCACTCTCTCTAGATGTGCAAAGCTGGTAGAGAAAAACCCAAAAAGACTTGCAGCTGTAATTGCAGTGAAAGGTGGTTCTATAACTAAGTATTGACTGAGGGGGCTGAATACAAATGCACGGCACACTTTTCACAGATTTATTTGTAAAATATTTTGAAAAACATTTATCATTTTCCTTCCACGTCACAAATTATGTGCCACTTTGTGTTGGTCTATCACATGAAATCCCCAAAAATACATTTATGTTTTTAGTTGTAACATGACAAAATGTGGAAAATCTCAAAGGGTATGAATACTTTTTCAAGGCACTGTAATGGCAGAGAGTGTAACATGGCGTCTTTTAGTTTTGGGGGTGGGGGGTGGAGAAAATGCAGATTAAATGATGTTGCAAGCATTTGTATAATATAGCATATTCCCTCTTTTTCACCAGTCCTTCAGTGTGAAAATCACAAAACGGAGACCTTCGGGTCAATTACTTTAGTGAGCTCTTGCATAAGAAATGTTATTCTCTTCTAATCGCTCAAATACTTGCATGTCCCGGCCTCTTACTAACAATTGAACTTTTAACTTTTCCATCAGCTCATCCCCCACAGTTATTGCCTTTTGTACCACTTGCCCCACTCTATTAGATTGTAAGCTTTTATGACCAGGACCCTCTTGTATTTTATTGTTTTGTAACAGTACTGTCTCTCTTTCTATTGTAAAGTGCTACTGTTGGCGCTATACAAATCCTGTATAATTATAATAAAAATAATTCTAAAAAACAGACCTTAATACAGATCAATATTTTTTGTAAATATTTTAATTCAAACACAAATGTGGAACAAAAAAGTGGGGCACCTTTATCAAGCAAATTGGCAACACAGTCGCAAACCAGGCTGCGTCTCCATCAGCAACGTTTCTGTAACAGATTTATAGGCTTGTGCATCTGTATTACTGGGAAGCGCAACAGTGAAACAGATTTATTACTGAAGAAAAGACAGATTTCCACTCTAAACAAATGTATAATTGGGAAGAGATCAGGGTCCGGTTTCATTCAGTCACAAGTGTGACTGTAGAGGAGAAAATTATGACTCACTTGTAATAAATCCGTTGCAGGATGCATCTCACTGCTCCTGTTTAGCATTGCTTTGTCTTGTGATAGGTTTGATGATTGTCCCCTAGTGTGTTTGTTTTGCACTGGGTGTCATTCAACCCTGAAGAAATGATGCTGGGGCATGGATGAGGACTCAGAGGGAGCTGAAACATGGGGAAGGTGAGTACGGCTTTGTCGTCCCCCCCCCCCCCCTTCTTTTTTTTTTTTTTTTTTTTATGAGCGTGTCAACAAAACCTAGAATTGAGCTTTATAACCAAATGATTGCTATCAAAGTAAGCTGTTTCTCTGAAAATAAGCCCTACCCCTAAAATAAGACCTAGTTCTGGGATGACAGCAGTATAAGCCCAATTAAAGTCCTTGTAAAATCATTAATCCGTTCTGTGAAAAGATTATATAATGTGCAGTGTGTCTCCTTGTGTAACTTTTTATATTGTGGAAATCGCCTTATTTACAGGGCCACTGGGTGCTCACGTGAACCCGGCGTGGATCTTCTCCTCTCCTCCCGGCTGATGTCAGCAGCCCCTCCCTCTGCGGTGCTTGGAGCGGGGCTGACGTCAGCGGGGATCTCGGCCCCTCCCTTTGCAGTATTCGGAGTGGGAAAAGGTGCTCCGGCGGGTCACGTGAGCGTCCAGCAGTGCTGTGAATACGATATTTTCCACAATAGTTACACAAGGAGACACACTGCACATTATATAATCTTTTTACAGAACGGATTACATGATTTTACAAGGTCTTTAACCAAGGTTTATTTTTGGGATTACAGAATTTTACAATGCTGACTCCTGAGTGGATGGGGGGGGGGGCATTTTTGTACATACCATAAATAAATAAGACATCCCCTGAAAATAAACCCTAGTGTGTTCTTTGTAGCCAAAATTAATATAAGACCCGGTCTTATTTTCGGGGAAACGCGGTAGAAGGCTCACTATACATTTAAACCTCAGCAAACAGTCTTGGCCTGTAAACTCTATAGTAAAGACTGGATTTTTATTTATTTTTTGGCAACAGGCTGTTCCGCTAAGTTTTACAGGAGTTTTCTGATGTGGTAATCTTCAAAATATAGGACTGTTTAGCTGTCATGTTGTGCTTGAATGCCTGACCTTATAAGCTCGTAATGCCTATGGTTACAGACTGAACAGGCAGAATGTTTATTAACACTTAATATTAACACATTCTTTGTTACTGTCCTTGGTCTAACATGATTAAAAAATATCAAATGGAATTCTGTTTTATAGATTCTGGTCTTGTGGGATTTCAGCGTATTGATTTCTTACCAGAAGCTCCTGAAAGTGTATCTGAAGAAAGGAGTGCCGTGGACATTCCTGTGGTCATCACCGCTGTAGAAAGTAGACTTGGAGGAGTCATCGCTACAATAAATAGTGTTTTCAGTAATACAAAGTCAACAGTCGCATTCTACATTGTTACAATGAATGATACCAAGGAGCATTTAAGGTATTCGTTTTTGTCAAGACCAGCAATTAAATTGTGTGAACATATTTCTGCAAATTTTGTGATTATGCTGAAGTGTAGGAAAGAGTCCATAAGATTCTAATGGCCCTCCAGTAAATCACTCCCTGTGCCAGCTGCTCAAAAATGGCAGCCTCTGATCCAAAGATATGAGCCATTGATAAACATAATAATGTTATGACTGTGTGCCAGCTAGAACAGATAGTACAGAGCACTGCAGCAGCCAGTTCAGACAAGAAGCGAATGTCAAAAGATTTTCTATATAGCTAACTACTTTTTGAAACATTAGGAATTAAACTTCAGTAAATGTGTTTTATTTTCTGTTTGTCTAGAGTACTATTGGACTGAATTTTAATGGTTAAAGAAGAATTCCAAGTTCAGCCAAAAATCGATCTATATTTGCACGATCGTGCTCTAAATATAAAATAACATTTTTGTGCAAATGTTTTCTACCTGCTAAGATCTGCCTAAAAAGTATAACTTTACCATTCCTTATGTTACCCGAAATTTTGTCTTAAAGCTGATCTCCAGGATTCCTGTCAATTCAAATAGTTTGTTTGGGCCAAGCTGGTCCTAAGGAACTATTTCCTTCATTAAGTGCTTCATTGGCTCTAAGTGCTGCATGGAACTGTACACGCTGCTCATTTCCAGCTGTGAGACAGACATTTCCTGTCTCATACCCAGAACAAAACAGGGTTGGGCTGAGCAGTACTCAGCCATTCATAGGCAGTTTTGTATTTTGTGAATGAATACAAAGCTTCCTCTGATTGGCTGAGGTGGAGAGGCAGGCTGATGACATCAACAATCTCTGACCCGGCCAATCAGAGGAAACTATGTATTCATTCACAGAACACAAAGCTGCCAATTAATCTCTTAGTGCCGCTCAGACCGACCCACTTTTATTTATTTTTATTCCCGGTGTGAGATGGGAAGTCTGTCTCGCAGCCGGAAGCCAGAACTGTGTACTGTTATGTAGCTGTACAGCACTTAGAGCCAATGCACACTTAGTGAAGGAAATAGTTTGTTTGGACCAGCTTGGCCCAAACGAATTATTTAAATTGACAGGAAACCTGGAGATCAGCTATAATACTCACGTCCATTTTCTTTTTGCAGTCTGTGTCTCCTTGAGGAGATTTCCTTAACTTTCTGTACCAGAGACAGATCAGGAAATGAGGGAAAATCCTGTCTCTGAAACATATGCTCTCTCACCTTCTGTTCCCTTGACTACTTATTTCTTTATTTTTGACAATGATCACCAGGGCAAAAATAGGTGGTAAATCTCCCAGGCACAGACGGCAATAAAAACATGACAAGGATTCTAACCGCTAACCACTCTTTCCAAAACTATAAAAACAAGGTTTGGCTTTAGATATGGTTAAAGAGGAAGTAAACCCCGGCCAATTTTTTTTTTTTCTCTTTTTCAATTATTATGTTACACAAGCTCATTGCAATGCATAGTACATATAATATTTCCAAAAACGAGGCCTGCAAATACCTTTTTTCTCCTGTTGTTCTCTGTATTTCCGGGTATTGAAAGCGCCATTCTTTGCTGTTTAGTTATTCCGTTTCTGACGTCACTTCCGCCCTTACTGTTTCCCTGTTCGAAATCTCGCGCATGCGCTATATGTGTCTGCGGCTATCTGTCTGCGGCTGCTGTGTTGTTTCACTCCCCTTTGTGACATCTTGTTCAGTTACACAGGGGAGTTTTAGGAACAAGGGAAGGAGTGAAACAACGCAAGACTTCTCCTCTGTGCCGGACAGAGGGGAAGATTGCTCAGTCAGTTCCGGAAAGCATTAAAATGAAAACCTGGCAAGCTTTAGATGCCGGTTTTGAGGGGCAAAAGTGCGCAAGCGTGGGTGACGTCATGAAAAAAAAAATACGATTTTAGAGGTAAATACAGCGGTGAGTACACTTTTACAGGCAGCGATCAGCTGCCTGTGTAATGGACTGCTTTTTAAGACCATGTTGTCTCTGAGGGTTTACAACCACTTTAAAGCTTAGTGTTTAGTGTCAATCTCAGTGATTTTTTTTTTTATTATTTGGCTGCTTTGTTTGTTTTATTGAAATACTCATTCCTAGGCCCTCAGACAGCCCCACAACAGTGATCTTCTAGTGCTATGAGGGTAATACGAGTAACTTCACCTGTTACAGGCACTCGTCAAAAGTTCTGACTATGTCCACTCTTTCCATCCACCACCTCCATTCATAGCAGCTGGACTATCAGTTCCCCCATTGAAAAGTGCTCTATGAATGGAGGACCTTTCATTCATCCGCCCATCCCCTGTTCATAGACCAATTTTTAGTGCAGGAGCAGATGGTACAGCTTATTTGACTGGAGAAGGAAGGGGGGGGTGAAAAGAGTGGGCGTAATAATCACTTTTGATGAGTGGCCATGACAGGTAGAGCAATTTGCCATAAACCCCCCCAGCACACAAAGATGACTGCTTCAGAGGTATCCAGGGGACAGAGGAATAAAGATTTCAAGGAACAGAACCGCGCCCAGCACGTGGGACACTTGTCATTCATGTGGGTACAATCTGGTGCTGATTTATTAAAAAAAATACTAAACTTTTGATTTTGGGTCCTCCATATGCAAATCGGCTCCCACAACAAACTAGACAAGCAGGATAATTGTTTGATTGTGTATCAGTCATGGCTTCTGTGTGAGAAGGTCATGGCAGGCAAAGAAACTTCAGTATGCAAGTACAGTAATCTCACCACTTGTATAAATTAAAGATACCAGTGGGTCATCCTACTTGCATAAACCCAGAATTAAAATACCAGCTTTTGGTTAACTAATACTTTTCTTGCTTCTAAAGCTTGTTTTTAATATTTTTCACAGGACATGGCTTGGTGACCCTAAACTTAAAAATGTCAAATATAACATTTTAGAATTCGACCCCAAGGTGCTTGATGGGAAAGTTCGAGCCGAGGCTAGTGAAAAGCCTGTAAGTAAACTATATAATTATTTCTAATGCTTTGCAAAGTTAGTAATACATTTTATTTGTCTTATTTCTGTTTTTTTTTTTTTTTTTTTTTAGCTAACATTTGCTAGATATTACCTCCCTGATTTGGTCCCTGGAGTAGAGAAGATAATATATCTTGATGATGATACCATTGTACAAGGTAATCCAACTCATTTACTAAATTTTTATGGTACAAAAGTTTATACATTTTGGCACCGTCGGTTCTAATGGCCCCTTCGTTGCTTTCACCTGCTGCTATACCCTGCACTATTACCTGTCAAGATGTTTAAAAGGAGGCGGTTAAATGGCATGGTCACACCTTTTTTATTAGTCCCGGCTGCAGCTCTATTCTATTATTCAGTCTGGCACAAGGATTCTTGCAGTGGCAGCAGAACATGATGGAGGCCACAAAGACTCCTAAAGATGGCCATACACTAGAATCTGTTTTTATACTTCTCTTCCTAAATATCCACTGTTTTTGTTTCTAATCGGGCAGAACCTTGCACTACGTTGCACTGCTGAACTTACACGCTACTATGATACTGTAAAGCTGGCTATACACATCAATCTGCTTTAAACGCTATGTAGTGTAGAGAATTGGTTGATTGGATACAAATTGAATAGGTTGTTTAGGTAAATCATAACATGACATTGTTTTTTCGTAAATTCAAACGAGATTGTACAGTTAGATTGAAATATATGAATACCCGGTTTTACATTTACCAACAAATATTTAAAGGGTAACTCCACTTTCGTGTTAGGTCAAGTCAGATTGTAATTGAATGTTATTTAAAGTTACCTTTCCTTTTCAATCTGCAGCTCTGTAATTTTCTGAAAACGCAATGCAATATAGCTACCTGGAAGTGTTCTGTACACAGAATGTGTACAGAACGCCCCCCACAAACATAAATTCCTGCTTGTGTGATTGGCTCACTGGTTATTCCAGAAGTCTAATGCCGCGTACACACGATCGGAAATTCCATTTTTTTTGTTTTTTTTCCAACGGAATGTTGGCTCAAACTTGTGTTGCATACAAATCTTGTCTGAAATTCCGAACGTCAAGAACGCGGTGACGTACAAGACGTACGACGAGCCGAGATCAATGAAGTTCAATAGACCGTTCGGCTCTTCTGCTTGATTCTGAGCATGCGTGTTTTTTTTGCGTGTCGTAATTGCATACAGACGATCAGAATTTCCGACAAGAATTTTTTCCGTCGAAAAAATAGAGACTCTGCTCTCAATCTTTTCTTGGCAGAAATTCCGACAGCAAAAGTCCGATGGAGCATACACACGGTCGGAATTTCCGACCAAAAGCTCACATCGGACTTTTCTTGTCGGATTTTCCGATCGTGTGTCTACGCGGCATTAGATACAAGACAGATTTCAGGCATCCCCTGCAAGAAAAAAAAATCATTTTTGGTGAGATACTCCCTACAGGAAATCTCATGCAGGCCCAGCAGCTTTGCTCATTAGAGCCCTGCAGGTGCAGCAGTTGATAATTATGAAACCACTCCCATTAGATTCACTTTCCCACATGGACACAGACAAACACTTCTTCAGAATAACAAAAGGTAGGAATCTACAACAAAGTTTGTTAAAATCCTTGCAATGTACATCAATCACCCAGAGGGGAATATTTTTTTCTCAACAAAAGTGGAGTTACGCTTTAAAGCAGAACTAAACCCTCCTATCGGTTTCAGCCAGGGAAGCTGCCATCTTGGTCCCTGCTTGATCTTCAGCTGCCACGATGCTACCATTGTGATCAGTTAGGTAGGATACCAGCCATTGGATGGTTTGATAGTGTGGTTGAGAGCACAAGCAAATGGGACAGTTACATTCCCACGATGTGACGGAATGTAACAGTTTTTTTAAAGCGGTTGTATAGTCCCACACACATTTTTTTTATTTTTTTTGTCAACTGTAAGGGAAAAGGCATAATGAGCTAGTATGCACCGCATACTAGCTCATTATGAAATACTTACCTTAGAACGAGGCATCAGTAACTCACCTGGGAGATGACATGTTGCCTCGGCGTGTCTTCTGGGTATCGCGGCTCCAGTGCTGTGAGTGGCTGGAGCCGCGATGTCGTCACTCCCGCGCATTTGCACGGGAGACTTCTTTCCGGCGAGGTCCGGCGTCTGCCGGGCCTTCAGCCGAGAATCCCCTGTGCGCATGCGCCGCTGCAGTCAGGGGCTCATTGCGAGGGGAATATCTCCTAAACCGTGAAGGTTTAGGAGATATTTTTATTACCTACAGGTAAGTCTTATTATAGGCTTACCTGTAGGTAAAAGTACCAAAACTGACTTTAAACTGTTAAATCGATGGGTTTAGTTCTGCTTTAATATGAGAGCCTACCTAAACAATCTGTTTGAAGTGATCAGGTACACCATCAAAATACATAGTTATTTGTAAATGTGAAGGTGACTATACAATCAGATGGTAACATACAGTATGTGTCCAGCATTACTCCCATATAAAATAGTGCTCTAATATGGTATTCTTCCTATGTACAGGGAAAAATGAGAACGCCTGCCAATGGCCCAAGGAACAAAAAATTTCAGTGTTATTTCAATGCAACCAACTGTTTATGAATCTCCACATGTGGTGTATTGTCATGATACAGGTGGAAAGCGGCTATGTGTGAATGGGTTTGTTTATCTTAAATTTCTCCTGTGTTAGTCGGTCTTTTTTCTAGTTGTTTTTGTTAAATCATTTATCACTAGGCATAATGAACTAATTATAAACATTTTACATGGACAGGTGATATTCTAGAACTTTACAAGACCCCAATAAAACTTGGACATGCAGCTGCATTTTCAGAGGATTGTGATTCTGTTACATCAAAATATCTTGTTAGAGGTGCTGGTAATCAGGTAATTCTATTTCCTTGTGTGGGCCTCTGGTGCATGCAGCTTTTGATTTATTGTCTTTTGAGCACTGCAATGGTTAAAAACTATATAATGTAAATATTGTGCAACCTTATTTTATCGTTCTATGGGCCCATATACACTGGTGGCAGTCCTTGCTTGACAGGTGGCTGAGAGGTGATATGTCATGTCCTCACTGCCTTAATTGCATGTAGTTTCAGGGCAATTGCAGCGTGGCCCCATTAACTTGTACAAGCACTGAACCTGACGGGGTCATTTTGCCACAGCTACGAAGCAAAGCATTGCATGCCACAGCATGTTTCCAATCCCCTCCAGCTGCTGTGTTAAAGTGTTACTAAGCTCAGGGCCCTGCATTCACTATATCTGGTCTCCCACAGAACATGGAAATGCAAATATTTTCATGAATATAAACTGCTAAATACCTTTTCTTGTCAGCAGTATATAGCAGTCTTGTGACTATCAGTGTCCAGCCGAGCACTGTTAACTCTTGAAAGAGGAGTTTACGTTCTCCTCTGACTGTCCTATGAGGCTGCAGGACTCCCCTTCTCTGTCTGGAAAGTGCTGATTGGCCCTGTGCCGATCACATGCACCCTCCCACAAAAAAACTCTCTAGCAATACACACCGAACTGAGCATGTGCAGAGTGCTCCCAAGGCTCTGCACTACCAGGAGATGGATTGGAGACTGGAAGAAGGGGATCAAACAGCCTTTTTACACAATGAGCGGGATTAACCCCCTTAGGTTCCACAGTGAGTATAACAAGCATGCTTTACTGTATATACAGACTGATTTTACTGTTATTGGTTTAGTAACACTTTAAGTTACAGCTTTATAACCCCCCCCCCCCCCACCTTAACCCAACTGTCTATTTTTGCTGTCCCTCAGCAGTATGTGTGAATAAGCCCTTAAAGATCCCTGACCAGTTTAACAGGTTGCAGGTAGTAGTTTTCCACCTACTATTTAATATGTGGACAAATTCTTCCACATGCCAAGTCAGATTTCTTGGCAGTAAACTAATATAATTGCAACAGAATGGGAAAGGCTTGCAAAATATTGTTTGCATATACCATAAAATAATATCGAAAAACATGTAAACAGATGATTTCTGGAACTGTGTGTGTGTATGAACAGAAGAAGCATACAATCTAATGTCTCTACCACACTTTTATGAACACTAGGGACATTTTTCGGGATGAAGTTAATTAACCTGCCAGTATGTTTTGATGTTAGAGGGAACAAATACAAACGAGTATCCCAGGAATTTGAACCAAGTTTATAAATCTTTAAGAGTGTCCACCTAGCCACCATGTTGTATAACAGGGGTCAACAACCCTTTTCCACTTAAGGGCCAGATTCAATGTATGTGAATGCATGGAGGACCGCATTCACCTGCTAATAAATTAAGATAATAATAATCCTAACATAGTAATAATAACAGTACAGGTTTACCTCACTTTAAGGTGCTTCACTAATACAAAGCCAGTTCACCCTGAGGGAGCATGTGGCTAGGGATTCGGATTTTACTGCCCCCTCCCCCATCCTGGCACCCAAGGGTGGCTGACACCATCCCTGCCAGCCAGCATGGTCTAGAGATGGAGTCCTTGTCCCTAGGGAAGATGGGGTCCCTGTCCCAAGGGGAGATGGGGTCCCTGTCTCCAGGGTAGAAAGGGTCCCTGTTTCCAGGGGTGATAGGGTCCCCCCCCCCATTGCAGTGTCCTCTGTCCCCCTTCACATCACTCCCATAGTGTCCTCTGCCCCCCTTCCCGCACAGTAGTTGCCTGTGTCCCTCATAATTTTGCATTTGACATGGTTTAGTAAAACCATACACCGCGTTTTTAGGTCAAATTAGGCTTTCATTTGGCAGTAAATAGTAATGGATATGATTTTTTTATTATTATTATTACTATCAAAGGAAAACTGGGTGAAAATGGGGAATTTTTTTGGGCTGTATATTTACAGTACAGCACAGAAACAATAGTGTGCACTTTTTTTCTTCCCCTCCCCCTTCCTACCTAAGGCCACTTTCACACTGAGGCGCTTCTAAACTGCCAGTAAAAACACTGAGCACTTTTGAAGCGCTTTTCAGGTGCTTTTGAAGAGCTTTCTATTAATTTCAATGGAGAGGGGAGTTTTTCACAGCCCTGCCAGTACACTGCCCCAGTGTGAAAGCATTCATTGATTTTAATGGAAATAAGGTTTCGTGAGCTTTTTAGGCGCTGTTTTTAGCGTGAAAGCGTCTGAAAAGCGCCTCAGTGTGAACATGGTCTAAAACACACTGACACTAATTAGAAAAATTTGAGAAAAAATCTTGCCCAAAGTAGACTGGCCTTTTGTCCCTGACCTTGACCCTTACTTGACCCAAACACTAAGCCCCCTTTCACACTTATATGACTTGTCCCACGATTTTGGACTGCAAAATCGCATGACAAGTCATTCTCCATGATTTTGAAGGACTACCATTCATATTGGCACGACTTTAAGTCGTGCCGACTTCAAAGTAGTTCCTGCACTACTTTTTTTGTGAAGTCGGATTCCGTATTAACAAATCCAAATTTGGCATGCAACTTGTGCATGAAGGGGGACTCCACGCCAATTAAAAAGAAAAAAAAAACGGCATGGGTTCCCCCTTCATGAGCATACCGGGCCCGTAGGTCTGGTTTTTAAGGGGAACCCCCACGCCCAAAAAAAACGAGCGAGCGCCCCCCTTTTTGAGCCGTACCAGGCCGCATGCCCTCAACATGGGGGGGTGGGTGCTTTGGGGCAGGAGGGCCCTGCGCCCCCCCCCCCCTCCAAAGCACCTTGCCCCCATGTTGATGAGGACAAGGGCCCCTTCCCGACATCCCTGGCCGTTGGTTGTCAGGGTCTGCGGGTGGGGAGCTTATCGGAATCTGGGAGCCCCCTTTAATAAGGGGGCCCCCAGATCCCGGCCCCCCACCCTATGTGAATGAGTATGGGGTACATCGTACCCCTACCCATTCACCTGGGGGGAAAAGTGACCATAAAAAAAACACACTAGACAGGTTTTTGAAGTAATTTATTAGGCAGCTCCGGGGTCTCTTCTGACTTCGGGGTCTCTTCCGACTTCTCCGCTCTCTTCTCCCACTCTCCGGCCTCTTCTCCCGGTTTCCGGTTCTTCTGCCGGGCTCCTCTGCTATCTTCTGCTCTTTTGGCGTTGGCCCGGTCTTCTCCGTTGTCGGGGTCCGAACCCATCGGTCTGGCAAGGAATTCACCTGGTGACCCCGCCCCCTTATGACGTCACAATCCCATCATGTCCCGGGACTGTGACGTCATAAGGAGGCGAAGTCACCGGATGACATCACCCGGTGACAACGCCCCATGTCTATATAAGTCGCCGCGCACACGGCATTACAGCGGGAGAGATCGTCGTGTCAACATTGAAAGAGGGAAGAAGACAACGGAGAAGACCGGGCCAACGCTAGCAATAGAGCAGTAAAAGAGCAGAAGATAGCAGAGGAGCCCGGCAGAAGAACTGGAGACCGGGAGAAGAGGCCGGAGAGCGGAGAAGTCGGAAGAGACCCCTGAAGTTGGAAGAGACCCCCAGAGCTGCCTAATAAATTAGTGTGTTTTTTTTTATTGACACTTCCCCCCCCCCCCCCCCCAGGTAAATGGGTAGCATTCACATAGGGTAGAGGGCCGGGATCTGGGGGCCCCCTTATTAAAGGGGGCTCCCAGATTCCGATAAGCCCCCTGCCCGCAGACCCCGACAACTCAGGAGGGGGGGGCGTTCGCTCGTCCCCACCCCCTTTTCTGACCGGCCGGGCTAGTGGTCGGATAAGGGTCTGGTATGGATTTTGGGGGGACCTCACGCCGGTTTTTCGGCGTGGGGTTCCCCTTAAATTCCTTACCAGACTGATGGGCTTGGTATGCTCATGAAGGGGGAACCCATGCCGGGTTTTAAAAAAAATATATAAATTGGCGTGGAGTTCCCCTAATTATTGAGGGCTCAAAGTCGCGTCCCTGCTCATTGAAGTTGTACTTCAAGTCCTGGGGCAGAGTCGGAACCACAGTTGTATGACTGTCTTGTCAATATCGCGGCCGCGAAATCACGGCAAAATCGCATGACTTTGAAGTAGCACAAGTGTGAAAGGGGCCTAACCCTGGCACTGACCTGGATCAAACCTAGATCAAGGTATTTTTCTTTCTTTTTCGTATTTTGCAGTTGGTTACATTTATGTTACCATTTTAAGCTATAAAAGGTGCAACATTTTTAATCAGCACATCAAAACAGGGGTGGAACTTATTGTCAAGGCTGGTAGGTAAAGTGTAAGTCAGGGTCAGTTAAAAAGATGCAGTACATTTCTGAAATACATGCACATTTCCCTTAAGTTTTATTCCATTTTGTGGCTCCCAAACCGATATAACAAATCACTTCCAATGGTGTATGTAATATACCGGTGTGTATGTGTGAGATATATATATATATATATATATATATATATATATATATATATATATATATGGTATTTATTTTTTTATTGCAAGAGATCTAAACACAGTATTCCAAAGTAAAGTAATTTGCATAAGCAATTACAAAGGATTCTGTAATACATTGCAGAGCAACAAATAACATTTTGTCTCAACAGTCGAGACCAAACAAGTGGCAAGTGGATCAGATATGTCAACTCCGGAAGGCAGTGGTTACAAATATAGTCATACAATAGTTATACTCAAGTCAGTGGCAAGTACAGAATCCGGGTATAGAAGTTACTTCACCATAACATATATTGTGCTATACCGTCAAAATAGAAGAGCTCCAAATATTCCAAATTTTGTTATATTTTTTGGGGCAACCTCTATGTTCAAACAACTTTTTCGTATGGCAGAATTTGGGTTACTGACTGTATCCAGTGATGCACTGATGGAGGATTAGGTTGGATCCATTTAATTGCTATGGACTTACTGACCAGAAAGGGTGCTTCTCTCAGGAATATTCTCATATACCTCGGCCAAAGTTCCTCATCAAGGATGCATGGAAGACATACTTCTGAGGTTAAAGGTACTGGTATAGACAATATCGTGGACAAGATATCAGTAACCGTTTGCCAATATTTGGCCATCACTGGGCATATCCAAATAACATGAGTAAAATATGCATTAGAACAATTGCACCTTGTACAGTTTGAGGAAGGCATACGAAGCATAGCATGTAGTCTGACTGGGGTAAAATAAGACTGATGAATCATATATAGTTGGTTCAGTTTATTGCTAACAGCAGGGGAAGCATACAAATGGGAGGCGCACGCTTCCTCCCAGTCTTCGTCAGAGAGATTAGGAATGAGCGCTTGCTACTTAGTGTAAATCTCTAGTGGGGAAGCCTTCAGTGTAGCATAAAGCTGGTGAGAGTAATGTCAGAGATCAATCTCTTGGGACCCTGGGATCTTAAAATTCTGATCATCGGATAGTTTAGAGAATTTATTACCCGTACTGCCAAATTGCGTATGTACTGCATGACGGAGATATATATAAAAGGCTGTATGAGGTAAAGCATATTTGCCCTGCATATCTACAAATGAATGCATAACATTATTTTCATACACATCAGCTAAAATAAGTAAACCCTTTGCTCTCCCAGAAGTGGTAGTCTAAGTATTGAGCTAGGTGTGGGAACATTGGATTCCTCCACAGCGGAAGATCCAAATTAATATTCTCAAACCTGTCTATACGTTTAGCCTCTCGCCACACAGCACAAGCCAGGGTCAATATTGGTATATTTTTTTGAAGAAGCTATGAAACAGGCGCCTCGAAGGCTATCAAAAGATGGTCAAGTTTCAGTACATGCGCCAAATGGAATGCCACTTTTAACGGTGTAGCAGGGACAACCCAATTAATTAGATGTCTGAGTTGGCCGGCAAGGTAGTATAAATATAAATTGGGTAGCGCCATACCATCTTTAGCCTTAGGTCTCTCCAGAACTGTTAATTTTAGCCTGCGTCTATTGTTTCCCCATATGAAGGTGGTAAACAAAGCATCAGGGGTCTTTAAAAAGCAGAGTTAGTTTCTTACCGGTAACTCTGTTTCCAGTAGTCTTCCAAGGCAGCCCTTGAGAGATGGAGCTCCTCCTCACAATCAGGAAACACATTGCCATTAATTTTTCCTCCCCTTAAGAGGCGGTCCCTCAGGTCCCTGGTCAGTCATCCCCGAGAACCGAAGGCCGGAATCTGAAATGATATAATACACAACACAACCCCACGAGGTTAGACATTTTAGGGTGGGATCGTGCTGCCTTGGAAGACTACTGGAAACAGAGTTACCGGTAAGAAACTAACTCTGCTTTTCCCCCAGTCGTCTTCCAAGTCAGCCCTTGAGAGGATAACCAAGAACTCACCAAATCTAGGGTGGGACAACGGCTTGGAGGACTTTCCTACCAAAAGCCTGATCCTGGCTGGAAATCAAATCCAGTCTGTAATGCTGAACAAAGGTCGAGAATCTTGACCAGGTTGCAGCCCTGCAGATTTGTTCTGGAGTGGCTCCTGCCCTTTCTGCCCATGAGGCTGCTGAAGCCCTTGTTGAATGAGCTTTAAGTTCTTTAGGTGGTGTAATTTCCATGACACAATAGCACTCTAATATGGCTGTCTTGATCCATCTAGCTATTGTCTTTTTGGACGCTTGTTTACCCTTTAGTTGGCCTGCGTATAAGACAAATAGGGCATCTGATGTTCTAAATTCATTAGTGACTTCTAAATATTGAAGTAGACACCTTCTGACATCAAGAAGACTTAGTTCCTGCTCTTTGCTGTTACTGGGTGAACTGCAAAATGAAGGCAAGACTATATCCTGGGATTTGTGAAAAGTTGACGTCACTTTTGGAGTAAATCCCGGATCTGTTTAAAGGACGATTCGATCGTCGTGAATCTTCAAAAAAGGTTCTCTAACGGATAGAGCCTGTATTTCCCCTATCCTACGTGCCGTTGTGATGGCTACTAGGAAAACTGTTTTAAGAGTCAATAATCTTAAAGATGTATCTTGTAGTGGCTCGAAGGGAGGTTTAATGATTCCCCTGAGGACCACTGACAAATCCCAAGTGGGACATTTTTGTGTCTTGGGCCTTTTGTATTTTGCCAATGCCCTGCAAAAACGAGAGACCAAAGGGTCCTCTTGTAGTGTCCTTTCTAGATACACCGATAGCGCTGCAATCTGTACTTTCAGAGTACTGAGCGCTAACCCTTTATCAACGCCCTGTTGTAAAAATTCAAGGATGGTGGGTGTATCCATTTTTAGTCTTTTATTTTCAGTGCACCAACTGTTAAATTTTCTCCAGGTCTTTCTGTAGATGGCTCTGGTGTTTGGTTTCCTAACGCTCAGAAGCGTTGTCACCACCTTATCTGAAAGTCCTTTAGATCGCAAGAGGTCCTCCTCAGTAACCAGGCCGCCCATTTGAAACTCTCTTGTTTTAGGCCTGTCAGGGGTCCCTGACACATCAGGTCTTCCCTGTGAGGTAGAAGCCACGGCTCTGCTGCCGAGAGACTGAGGAGTTGAGAGAACCAGGTTCTCTTGGGCCAGTATGGTGCGATCAGTATAAGTTTTGTCTGTTCCTGTAGAAACTTCTTTACCACTTGCGGTATCAGATGAACCAGAGGGAAGGCATAGTATAGCTTGAAGTTCCAAGGGTTTTGTAGAGCGTCTATCCCAAGAGGCTGATCTTGCTGGGTTAGCGAGAAGAAATGTTTCACCTGAGCATTCTTCCGAGAGGCAAACAGGTCTATGTTTGGCATTCCACAGTGGGCTGTAATTTCCCTGAACACCTCCGGGTGTAATACCCATTCCTCTTGGGAGATCTCCTGGCGGCTGAGGAAGTCCGCTACTTGGTTGTCTTCCCCTTTTAGATGGACTGCTCCTAGTGGATAGCAGATTCCCTTCTGCCCACCTGCAAATTTGGTTGGAGATGTGGCTTAGGGATGGGCTTCTTGTGCCCCCTTGCTTGTTCACATAAGCCACTGCTGTGGCATTGTCTGAAAGAATCAGAATGTGACGACTTCTGAGTTGGTTTTGGAAAAACTCCATGGCCTTGGCTATCGCCATAAGTTCTCTCCAGTTCGAAGATGCCTTGGCTTCTTCTGGGGACCATCTCCCCTGAGCAGGTTGCCCTGCTAGGTGAGCTCCCCAACCCCAACTGCTTCCGTCTGTGGTCAATTTCTGTGAGGTCGGAAATGACCAAGCCAGACCCTGATTTAGGTTTGTGTGGATCCTCCACCACCACAGCGACATTTTTACGGATTTCGGGACTAAAACTGACATGTCCAGATCTTCTCTTTGGTTTTTTAAGAGAAATACTTGAAGTGATCTTAGATGGTATTTTGCCCACTGGACTGCTGGTATCGATGATGTCATCAGACCCAGAACCGACATCAGCTCCCTGATAGATATTGGGAGGTTGTTCTGTATTGAACCCACCCTCTTGATGAGGTTTTGGATTTTCTCCTCCGGTAGGGAAGTCTTCTGTTCTATGGAGTTGAGCAGATATCCCAGGAACCGAATGTTCTGAGTGGGACATAGATTGGACTTTTCTACGTTTAGAATCCAG
Source organism: Rana muscosa (assembly GCA_029206835.1). Lineage (NCBI taxonomy): Eukaryota > Metazoa > Chordata > Amphibia > Anura > Ranidae > Rana > Rana muscosa. The sequence goes on from CM055120.1 coordinate 397,715,943, forward strand.
CCTAGTGACTTTAACCACAGTTGAGCTTCTGTGAGGTCTTTTGTCAGCTGTGCTTTCGAAGGCGCTGCAAATAGTAGATCGTCTAAGTATGCTATTACGGTCATCTTTTTTAACCTTAGAGGGGCCAGAGCTTCTGCTAACACTTTGGTGAATATCCTTGGGGACGAGGATAACCCGAAAGGAAGAGCTCTGCTCTGGAAATGATATTCCTTTCCCTCTATCTCCACTGCTAACCTCAGATATTTCTGTGACTCCTGTCGGATGGGAATGTGGAGATATGCATCTCTGAGATCCATGGTCGCCATGAAGGTTTCTGGTTGTAGAATGTTTTTGACCGAAAATATGGACTCCATGTGAAATTTTTTTGTATTGAATCGCTTGGTTTAACGGTTTTAAGTTTAGTATTAACCGAAACTTCCCGGAAGGTTTTTTGATCACAAAAATGTGAGAGTAAAAACCCTTTCTTTTTTCCTTCTCTGGGACTGGAGTAAGGACCTTCTGGTCCACCATCTCCCCTAGCAACAGTGGAAGAGCCTTGGCTTTCTCTGGATCCCTGGGAAGTCTCGTTACTAGAAATCTCTCTGGAGGATGACAATTGAATTCCAGAGAGTAGCCCCTTGCGATAATGTCCAAAATAAATTGATTGGCTGTTGCCTTCTGCTATTGAGGTAGGAAGGTAGCCAGTCTCCCCCCTACTGGCACTCTGTCATTGTTTGGTAGCTTGGTTAGAAGAGCCAAAGAGGACATTACTCTTTGGTTTCCCCTTGTGACCTGTCCAGTTTTTCTTAGGGTACTCTTTCTTTTCTTCTTGGGGACGATCTCTTTGCCCATGAAAAAACCTCTTTTGTGGAGGTTTTCGTTTTTCAGCCGGAAAGGTTTTCTTCCTGTCCGCTGTTCTTTCCAAGGCCTCGTCCAGGCCGGAACCAAAAAGCAAATCCCCAGTAAATGGGAGATTGCACAGCCTTGTTTTGGATGCAGCATCACCTGTCCAGGTCTTCATCCAAATCGCACGTCTTGCTGCAACTGCTAGTCCACCTGACCTTGCTGCTAGCTTGACTGATTCTGCGGATGCATCCGCAATATAACCAACCGCTTTGGAGAGAACTGGAAGTGTATTCAGAATCTCCTCCCTAGGCGTACCATTTTTAATATGGTCTTGCAGCTGTGAGAGCCAAAACTCTAAGTTTCTTGCCATGCAAGTGGTGGCTAGGGCTGGCTTCAGACTAGCGACACTTGTCTCCCAAGCTCTTTTTAGGACAATGTCGCCCTTTTTATCCATGCCATCTTTTAGGTGTCCCATGTCTTCAAATGCCAATGAAGAATTTTTTGAGACCTTAGAAAGTGGCGCATCCAATTTGGGATTTTTATTCCAAACTTCTTTTGGATCTTCACTAAAAGGAAATCGCTTTTTGTGACTGGCCGCAAAAAAAGGTTTCCTTTCTGGGTCTGCCCATTCGTTTTTCACGGTATCTGACATTACCCGATGAACTGGGAATACTTTGGATTTTTTCTTCCTCAGACCCTGGTACATCAGGTCATGTTTGGAAGGCAGTTATTTTTCCTGCTCAATTTCCAAAGTTTCGTAAATGGCCCCAAGCAAATCATCCACGTCTTCTAGAGATAACTTGTATTTGGGTCCCTTTCTTTCTTCTCTCCCATCTTCCTGCTCTGGATCTGAGCTATTGGTAGCCATAACACTAGCTGTGCTGCTGCCCGCTCGCTCACCGCCTCGTGCGACCCTGAGGTGACTTCTGATCTGGGTGAGGCCATGGGAGAGGAAACTCCAGTAGGAACTGCTGGAGGTTTAACTTCTGCGATAAACTTTTTGAGATCCTTAAAGGTGTTAGCCATATCTTCTCCTACGGATCCAAAAATCTTTGCATAAACTGCATCTGACTGTTTTTCAATCAGTTTGTCAATGCATGTTTTGCATAGTGGCTCTGTGTTTTCCAAGGGCATCTTGGTATTACACTTTGCACACCGCTTCTTGGGAGTGGGCTTTGGCTCTTTAGGTGGTTTCACCTGCCAAAAGATAAACACAGGGGGACCCAAGGCGGTGAGAAAAAAATACACACTGCACCAAACAATACTAAAGTGCACACCCAGTGACATTAGTAACCCCCTGGCCCCAGCTTGCTAGTGCACCCTCACCACCTAGCTGCTGTCCCAATACAAAGGATACAAAGGTCACCCACTGGTGCCTACCTGCATCCTGCTGGTGCTTTTGCCTCCTGGAGCCTGGGCCGAGGGAATCTCATCCTCTTCCAGCATCCTGGCTTGTTGTGGCGTTCGATACTGCCGTCTGCAGGCGCGTCCATGCTACTAGCACCAGCCGACCGTTCGAATTTCCCGCGCCTTTAAGGGGATTGGACCAGCTTCCCCGGCGCACGCTAATTGCGTCATTCCTACCCGGAAGTGACGCCCCGCGTCTTCCGGGTCAAGCGGCGTTCAGACGTGGGTACACGCCCCCCCCGCTGACGTCGCCAAGGGAACGCAGCAATGGCGCCTTTCTCCTCACCTGGGCACAGAAGAAATTCGAACCCGGGACACCTCCTGCCCACAGCCTAAGGAGGGTTGCCCGTGGTCAAAGAACCGTCCTCCTCCACGCCAGTGATGCGGCTCCGGTAAGGTCCACTGACCCCCTGCCGCACAGAGACTCCACACAATCAGCCCTGCTGACACACACTGCTGCACCCGCAGACACCTGTCCCGGTCAGCCCATGGGAGATGGAGCCCCCCCTCAGGTCCTTTTGGCAACATGTCTCCTCCGGACGGAGGAAACACTAAGACTGACCAGGGACCTGAGGGACCGCCTCTTAAGGGGAGGAAAAATTAATGGCAATGTGTTTCCTGATTGTGAGGAGGAGCTCCATCTCTCAAGGGCTGACTTGGAAGACGACTGGGGGAAAAGCGATTTAGGGACTGGAGCTGTCATATAAGACATAATATAAAGGCATTTTGGCAAAGGAGTCATTTTAATTAAATTGATTCTACCTGTCACACATAGAGGGAGCCTTCTAATGGTATATTTAACAAGCTGAAAGGAAGAAAATAAGAGCAGTTAATTGTTAACGTTTACATACACCTTAACTGGTATGGAAGATGGTCATAATATCCTTCCAAAATAATCCAAAACCCAGTATCACCTCTTTACTTCAAATGCATACCCATTAAAGCAGTGTTTCTCAAACTTTTTTTGTCTTGCGGCGCACCAAAAAAGATCTAAAAGTTTTTGCGGCACACCTGAAAAGATTTAACAATTTTTGTGGCCAGTAGTAAATGTATACAAAAGCAGCAGTCTTGTGTGATCCCCAATATTCTATGTCACTGATATATAATATTGGGTATCACACAAGACTGCTGCTTTTGTATATATTATATTTTCCTGCTGATATAATATTGGGGAATGAGGATCACACAAGACTGCTGCTTATATTTACTGCTGATATAATCACACACTGGTCAATCCGTCCACATCTCTTCTCTTGTCTTGCCTTCTCAGCTCCACACTGTGTGAGATGACCAGGGACTGCGGACTCCTCTGCTCTGTTGTGGGTGGGACTGGAGGAGGGAATGACGTCGCGTTGAGGTGCACCGTGCTCAGCACCTCATTGGCTGGAAGCGGCTGGCACGGCACCTGTCCTGGCACACTGCTGGCAGCCAGGCCGCAGCCTAGTCTTATTCTCTATCCGGATTGTCGGGGTCTGGGGGCGGCGAACCTCAACCAATCCAATTCGCGCACAGGCCAGGCAGCACAAATGACCGTGTTCGTGTGAGTGATACAGTCAGCACTATGGTGACGGAGCCGCTGAGTCTCTTGGTGTGGCGCTGGGCCCGACGAACAACATGAATGATCCATCCATCCATCCATCCGGGCCAGCCTGCACCCTCCCTAGGCAGCAGTGCGGGAGCGCCGGCCCTGCCTACGGCACACCTGCAATTGGCACACAGTTTGAGAAACACTACATTAAAGGCTGGGATGTGGATGCACAAACATATGAACTGCTCTTTCAAATTACTTTTATTTTGGCTTAAACTTAGGAGAAAATACATGAACCAAAATTGGGGTGTCGGACACAGATAATTGTTCTGTATGGTTTTATAACTAATAGTGTGTTTTTATTTTATTTTTTATTTCCAGTTCAATTACATTGGATATTTTGATTACAAAAAAGAGAGCATCCGTAAACTGGGAATGAAAGCCAATACTTGCTCATTTAATCCAGGTGTCTTTGTAGCCAATCTAACAGAGTGGAAGAGACAGAACATTACCAAGCAGCTTGAAAAATGGATGCTATTAGATATGACGTAAGTACCTATACACTAACTGTACATCCTATTTCCCAAATGAAGCTGTCTTCTGCTTCACTCCCTCTAGTGGTCACCTTGAACAGATTTTGCAGGAAAAAACAAAGATGTAAACACAATGCCTACAGGTCCTCTTGTGTCTGAAACGCCAAAACAAGTACATCTTGCAATATTTTTTTTTTCTTAAGTTCTATATTTTGCTAAAAATTCTTTAAGAATTGCCGGCTCACTTACATGTATGTCTAGAAATGCAATCCTCAGCGACTAGAAGAATATGTGTTGGTTTCTGAGAGACTGTTAAACATGGGAGGGTAGAAGGGAAATGGAAGGGTGAATAACATGAAGGTAGGATAAATGAAGACAGGAAAGTAGAGAGGGTGAAAAAGAAAAGAAAAATAAATAATGGAGGGGTTAGTTGAGTTTTTTTTAATGCATTTCACAGAGTAAGAAAGGATAAGTACTGAAAAAATACATGAAGGCTAAGTGCACTTTTGTGCACCAATGCACCCCATTGCCTTCTATACCCTAACATTCAGATCCAGCAATCACTGGCTTCTGATGTTGCTGGCTATGCTCAACTCTGGGCTATTTCTGACCTGGGATCATCCATACTGTGCACATGCGGATCTTTAATGGTAATGTCATTGAAGGTCTTGTCTTTCTATAGCCCCACTAAGAGACAAGCTTGTGTTGAAGTTGATGGTAAAGAGCCATGCATTCACAGTATGTAAAAGCAGCATCTGGTCTGATGTAGGCCTTTAACTTCCAATGATCAGTATGATTTGCAGTCTGTAGTTTGATACATAGAAACGGTGATGAGGGAGTTGGAATGCACTTTAAGCTGCTGGTGCATAAAAATGCACATATTCTTTAAACATACATGGGACACAAACTACCTACACTTCTTATTTTCTTTGTGATTTAAAGTACGCCACTTTACATTAGCATAAAAAGGGTTCATAATACCTTTTGTAGCTACCATCTTCATTGCTTCCATAGTACACTTTCTTCCAGAATTTTGTTTATAGCCTGCAGAAAGGTTGAATTATGTTAAATTGTTACTGTGACATGGGGGGTTATTTACGAAAGGCAAATCCACTTTGCACTACAAGTGAAATTGAAAGTGCATTCGTTGTAGATCTGAGGGGGACATGCAAAGAAAATAAAAAACATAATTTTAGCTTGCACATGACTGGATGATAAAATCAGCAGAGCTTCCCCTCACTTCAGATCTTCCCCTCAGATCTACAGCGACTGCACATCCAAGTGCACTTTCAGTGCACTTACAAGTGCACTTGCAGTTCACTTGTAGTGCAAAGTGGATTTGCCTTTTGTAAACAACCCTCATGGTGTCATTAAGTATCAGATTTTTTGCTAAGTAAGGCACTCATGTAAGTTTTTTTTTTTTTGTTTGTTTTCCTGGCTTCTAGTGAAGAATTATACAGCAAGACCCTGGCTGGTAGCATCACTGCACCCCCACTCCTTATTGTCTTCTACAAGATGCACTCCAGCATTGATCCTATGTGGCACGTCAGGCACTTGGGTAAGGCGAATATTCAGGGGGAGATAAAAAATGATTTATGGACTAACTCTGCATTTGTAAAACATATTTGGAGGAAATAGAAGATGTAAATTCTGTGTTAGCAGAGGCTGACTTGCCCACTGACCTGACATTAGTCTCATTGAAGTCACTTTTTTATTCCTTGCTGTGTTCCACCTGCCTTGGAGCCTAATTTCTCCTGCTGTATTCTCCAGGAACTGTGAAATCCTTTTATATTGGCTGCCATACTTTTTATGCCCCATACACGCGACCAGTTTTCCCGATGAGAAAACTGCCATTTTTTAGATTGGTCGGGAAAACCGGTCGTGTGTATGCCTCATAGCAGTTTTCCCGACAGGAAAACTGCGGTGAAAAAAATTAGAACTTGTTCTATTTTTTCCCCGTCGCAAATCGCAGCGTTTTTTGGGGGGAAACACTGCGAGGGAGCATACACACGGCCGGTTTTCCCGACCAAAGCTCTCCTGGCAGTTTTCCTGTCAGGAAAACCGGCTGTGTGTACAGGGGAAAAGTGACCGAGCTGATTCTCGGTTTTCCCGATGGTGTGTACGAGGCATAACAGTTGTGGCTGGAGTAGCTACACTTGATAGCACTCTCTTCTATTGCTACTTACCTTATCTACACTCACCCAAGGGGTATGGGAGGTAGTGTTGGCAAATGAGGCAGAAGGGGAACATAGGACAGGTAAGTATCAGCAGCTGATAGGCCAACAAATTAACCCATTCATTTGTTAACAATTAAACCTGTTAATTTGCCATGAATAAGCAAAATGCAGGTTTGTGGTATGTTTTGCCTGCAGTGGCTGGTGGACTCTTGCACCTTTTGGTGATCTCGCACCTCCTCTTGCTTGTTCCATAATAAAAAGTTAATTGGAGAAAATAAGACCCCCCCCCCCCCCCCCACAAGAACTATTGTAAAGGTCTAAACCAGGGGTGTCCAAACTTTTTTCAAAGAGGGCCAGATTTGATGAAGTGAATATGCTTGAGGGCCGACCATTTTGCCTGACATTCTTTGAACCATTAAAAGTCGGTCTAAGTGTGTTCGTTCGAGCACTAATACACTGCCCAACAAGAAGTCTCTTGCCTTTGTGGCTGTGTGTGGTGAAGAGATGAGCTCAGGCGTATTATTTGGATATACTGTATTTATTGGCGTATAACACGCACCTTCACTTTAAGTGGGAAGTTTCAGGAAAAAAACGTAAACATTTTAAATAAAGAACTGTGAAGCAAAATAAGGGTCAGTGCCCATCTACAGACCCCCAATTGCCAGGAATGCAGCACTCACCATTGCCAGGAATGCAGCACTCGCCATTGCCGGGAATGCAGCACTCGCCATTGCCGGGAATGCAGCACTCGCCATTGCCGGGAATGCAGCACTCGCCATTGCCGGGAATGCAGCACTCGCCATTGCCGGGAATGCAGCACTCGCCATTGCCGGGAATGCAGCACTCGCCATTGCCGGGAATGCAGCACTCGCCATTGCCGGGAATGCAGCACTCGCCACTGCCGGGAATGCAGCACTCGCCACTGCCGGGAATGCAGCACTCGCCACTGCCGGGAATGATCAGCAGTGCCCAAGTGTCCATCTGCAGCCAGTGTGCCCAAGTGTCCATCTGCAGCCAGTGTGCCCAAGTGTACATCTGCAGCCAGTGTGCCCAAGTGTACATCTGCAGCCAGCTTTTAAATTTTGCCGCCGAGATAGAGCCAGATGTCCTGTGTATTCGGCTGTACTTGGCTCCTCTCGCAGTCCCGCCCCTTGGCCCGGCTTCTATGATGGACATAACACACGTCCAATGGTGGGACTGGGCGTGACTGCGAGTGGAGCCGAGCCTAGCCGAGTACACAGTATACTCGGCTCGGGCTATTTCGGCGGCGCTCGCTCCTCTTCACCCACAGGCAGCAGGGATCGGCGTATAACACGCACAAAAGTGTGTGTTATACGCCGATAAATACGGTATATCTTTTGTGGCGCTGGGAGATCATCGGGGGCCACAAAAGATATATATGTGTAGATAACCAGGCGGGCCGGACTTTGGACATGCCTGGTCTAAACTTTAAAGAGCATTTGGTGATTTAACACACCAGGAACTACAAATAAACAGAAATTGCTTTAGGTGGGCTGATAATTCACAAAGGACTGCACAGTTAAATGTATTTCCTGGCTACACACATTATAAGATGATTGACAAATCTTGTTTAGATTTACCAGCAACTAGGTAGCACATCCTAATAGAGATTACAAAGTCAGATTGCAAATATGGTGTTTGCTAGCTTTAGGATTAAATGGCTGAGATTAATTCAAAATCTCTCTCTCTTCTGACTTCTTACAAGAGGTAGTAGAGAAGCAGTTATTAATTTGCACATAGATTTTATAGGAATATGGCTAGCAGTTTAGGGTCTTGATAAGCTTATGCATTTGGACCAAACTTTTTAATTGATGTAAATTCCTAAATGTGCTTATAATGTAGGTATAAAGTTGGGTTCTACTAAGAAACTGCATAATATTAAGAATAGCCTATACTATACCTATACTATACTATGCAGTTGGTGCGGCCCGCCTTTGTGCAGACACAGCAGCCCATACACTTGAATAAGCTGCTGTACCTGCGGGAAATGCATGAAAAAGGTCCCTGCGCCTTTTTCTTTTTCGTACATCACGGGACACAGAGCGACTTAGTCATTACTAATGGGTTATATAGTTTACCTTCAGGTGCTGGCACTGGCAACTTCCAAACCGGAAGTACCCTCCCCTATATAAGCCCCTCCCATCCGGGAGCACCTCAGTTTTTTGCCAGTGTCTAAGGTGTTGGCCAAAGAGTAACATGTGTTTTCACTGGGCTTGCGTACAGGTTCTTTTGGGCCTTAGTAAGCTGTTCCGGATCCCACCAAAAAAAGCTTCATAGCTAAACGGTCGGTACCCGGGCCTTGCAGCAGAAGAGCAAGGTTTTGCCTGTAATGCCTCTCTTAGGAGGGCTGGACCCTGGGATCCAGAGCTCTGGTCATACCCACGACCAAGATGTTGTCTGTGCAGGGTGCTATACAGGTCCAGGGGAGTGGAATCCTTGGGAACCCGGTCCCTGAAGGTTTAATTACAATGCCTGCCGTGATAGGTGAAGTTTGGGCTTCTGTGGACCAAACAGAGTCCTGCGGCGGGGAACAGGTAAGTGGGGGCCCCCAGGAACTTGGTTCTATTGGGGGACCCCCAAGCCTAATTTGTCTTTCTGTCTGTTACCTAACGGTATTCCCCGCTAATATCTGTGTATGCCTGTAACTACTGAAAATGTAAAATTTTAATAGTAGTCAAGAAAAAAAAAAAAAAGGAGGACCGCGGTACCTGTGTTAAACCACTAGAGGCCGCTGTGGTCCATTTTTCTTGTCATGTGGATCTTTGGTTTTCTCAAGTCAAAAGATCCAGGCAGTTGGTAAGTTTCTCTGTGGGAATCCACTTCCTCTGCCCTGTTGCTATGCTCATCCACCGCACAGGCCCTCCGGCAAAAAGGGCCCTGGCTCCTAGCCCCTGTTTGATTTTCGAAAAGGGCGCCAATGGCGCACGGGCGCGTGCACGCGCCTCCTATGAAAAAAAAGGGGCGGGGCGGGTGGATAACGCTCGATGCGCGCCACGGCGCTTCTGCGCATGTGCAGGCGTCCCAGCTTGTATAAAGACACAGTACAAGTGTCAGCTGGATGCAAACAGAGCTAGCAAAAAACAGTGGCACACAGAGGCGGTTGATGCAGGCATCCCCATAGAAAGGCACTTTAGTGGACACCAGCTGGTATATAGCAGCAACTGTGTTAGACTATTACCAGCAAAATTGGTGTATGACGATGGGAATACCTCAGCTTTGTGCTTAAAGGATATGTCGTCCAGACGCTCCGGAAATAAGTCTTCCAGGAAGCCAAAGGGGTCTCCATCAGGCTCTGAGGATATTGGGCATGCTTGTACTGCACCAATCTCCCCTGAGAATTCAGAGGTCAGTAGCCGTAGAAACCCCGCAGGAGTGCCTGGTGCTGCGGCTGTCCCCAGTCCACCTGCTCCTGTATATATAACAGAGGAGGTTTTATCCTCAACTCTGGGAGGATTGGAAGAGAGATTAACAGCATTGATCGCTGCTTCCCTGTCACAGGGAAAGCGCGTCCGATCTCCGTCTCCTCCTTCAGAGTGCCTGTTAGTGGAGGAACAGCCCCACACAGAGATCGACCTACCTGAAGGGGATCAGGATGAGGTTGATTCAGTTATGGAGGAATCAACAGTGGAAGAACCTTTCTCAGCATCTCAGGCTGAAAGATTATGGGTTCAGTCTCTGACTAACATGGTCCGATCAGCATTTAAAATGCCTCTGGCGGAACCACCAACCACTACGGTTTCCTCGCTGGGGTCGCTAAAAGCTCCCCAGGCTGTCTGTTCCTTCCCAATCCACCCTTTATTAGAAGGGCTTATTTACCAGGATTGGGAGCATCCTGATAAAATATTTGCTCCCCCCAAGAGATTTCCGGTGATCTATCCCATGGAGGATAAGTTCATAAAAAATGGAGGGTCCCTACAGTGGACGCAGCCATCTCTTCTGTGAACAAATCACTGACATGTCCAGTAGATAATGTTCCAATGTTCAAAGACCCAATAGATAAAAAATTGGAGTCTTTACTAAAATCTGCTTTCTGTACAGCAAGCATGGTGACACAACCTGCGGTAGCAGCGATTGGAGTCTGCCAAGCAGTGAAAGATCAGTTGAAACAAGTCTTAAGGGACTTACCAGATCAGCAGGCTCTTGCCCTAGCTGACCTGCCTAGAGCCTTGTGTTTTGCGGTGGACGCCATAAAGGATACAATCCAACAGGCCTCCCGCTTTACGCTGTCTGTAGTACATATGCGTAGGCTTCTGTGGCTCAAAAACTGGTCTGCTGAAGCTCCCTGTAAGAAACTGCTGGTTAGCTTCCCATTTCATGGAGAACGCTTATTTGGAGAAGATCTGGACAAATATATCCAGAAAATTTCTGCCGGTAAAAGTTCACTCTTACCGGTTAAGAACAAGAGTAGAAGTCCTTCTTTTAAGAGGCCTACTTCTCCAGTCCCGGGCACATCGGCTGTGAAGCAGTTCCGACGGCCTCCGCGGTCAAATTCAGGGGGCAGAAATCAGGGACAATCACAGGGTAACAAGAAACCCTGGGTCAAGAGAGGTACAAAACCTCCCCCTAAGTCATGAAGCGTTGCCCCCACTCAATCGGGTGGGGGGAAGGCTTCAGTTGTTCACAGAGACCTGGCGGGACACCATCAGAGACAGATGGGTGCTCTCCGCAGTAAGTCTGGGATACAAGCTGGAGTTAAAAGGCACTCCTCCTGCCCAATTTATGAGGTCAAACGTGCCAAAAGATCCCCAGAAGAGAGGATCCCTCCTTCTGGCACTAGAACAACTATTGCTCCAAGGTGTAATCATGAAGGTTCCCCTGGAAGAAAGCGGATTCGGGTTTTACTCGAACCTTTTCACAGTCCCCAAACCAAATGGGGACGTGAGGCCCATATTAAATCTAAAAGGGCTAAACAAGTTCCTAAATATCAGCACTTTTCGGATGGAGTCGATCCGATCGGTGGCCACCGCCCTACAAGGGCAGGAATGGTTAGCCTCGATCGACATAAGGGATGCTTATCTGCATATTCCCATCTTTCCGGCCCACCAGAAATTTCTACGCTTTGCAGTAGAAGGGCGCCATTTTCAGTTCAGAGCCTTACCTTTCGGTCTGGCCACAGCACCACGAGTATTCACAAAGGTTCTGGCCCCACTATTGGCCAATCTAAGAACACAAGGTGTAACGATAATGGCATATCTAGACGACCTGCTACTAATAGACCACTCCGTGGAAAAGCTGGAAGTAGCTATTCACAAGACAATCAAGTATCTGGAATATCACGGTTGGATTATCAACCGGGACAAGTCAGCTCTAAGACCAGTCAAAAGTCTGGAATACTTAGGGCTAAGGCTGGATTCAAATCAGAGAAAGATTTTCTTACCTCCAGAGAAGGTGTCGTCTTTAAAAGATTTGACCCACTTAGTGGGTACAAAAAGAAAACCATCCATACGCCTGTGCATGAGGCTGCTGGGAAAAATGGTGGCTTCATTCGAAGCGGTACCCTACGGTCAATTCCATTCAAGGAATTTGCAAAGGGCCATACTGTCAGCCTGGAACAAAAAAATTCAGGCTTTAGACTTACCAATGTCCCTGTCCCCTTGCGTTCGCAAGAGCCTCCATTGGTGGTTGGTGCCCCAGAATCTGGAAAAAGGGAAACCCTTCAGTCCGGTTTCTTGGAAGGTGGTCACTACAGATGCCAGCCTCATAGGCTGGGGGGCAGTACTGGAGCAATGGTCTCTCCAGGGCAAGTGGTCAGAAGCAGAAAAGGCCCTGCCCATCAATCTCTTAGAGATACGAGCAGCCCGGTATGCCCTAGTAGCATGGACATCCAAACTCCAAGGGTCCCCTGTCAGAATTCAATCAGACAATGCCACAGCAGTGGCATATATCAATCACCAGGGTGGCACCAGGAGTCGTGCAGCCCAGAGGGAAGCAAATTGCATCCTGGAGTGGGCAGAAAGATATGTCCCAGCCATATCCGCGGTTTTTATCCCAGGAGTGGAAAATTGGAGAGCGGACTTTTTAAGTCGCCAACAATTATGCCCGGGGGAATGGTCTCTTCACCCCGAGGTTTTCCAGGCAATATGCCAGCGGTGGGGAACACCGGATGTAGATCTGCTAGCATCCAGATTCAACGCAAAGGTGGACAGATTTGTGTCTCGCACAAGGGATCCCCTAGCTTGCGGCTCGGATGCCCTAGTGTTCCCTTGGGATCAGTTCAAGCTGATATATGCATTCCCACCGCCACAATTGTTACCGCGATTACTCCGCAGAATCAGGGTAGAAAAGAAACCAGTGATTCTGGTGGCTCCAGCGTGGCCCCGAAGGGCATGGTACGCGGAGATTGTAAAAATGTCAGTGAGGAGTCCTTGGACCCTCCCACATCGTCCGGACCTGCTGTCGCAAGGACCGATATACCACCCTTCCTTACCAGCCCTAGGTTTGACGGCCTGGCTATTGAAGCCCACATTCTGAAAAACAGAGGGCTCTCTAATTCTGTGGTATCTACCATGATCAATGCCAGGAAGCCGGTATCCAGGCAGATCTATTATAGGATCTGGAAGGCGTACATTACGTGGTGTGAGGCCAAGAAATGGCATCCACGTAAGTACGTGATAGGTAGGATTTTGGACTTCCTACAGTGGGCTGTAGATAGGAAGCTGGCCTTGAGTACTATCAAGGGTCAGATTTCGGCCTTGTCAATATTTTTTCAAAGGCCCTTGGCTTCCCATTCACTAGTCAAAGCTTTCATACAAGGAGTGATGCGTATTAGCCCTCCGGTTAGTATTCCCATATGTCCATGGGACTTAAACCTGGTTCTGTCGGTTCTACAGAAACAACCGTTTGAACCATTGCAACACATTTCCTTGGTTCTTCTCACCAGGAAATTGATTTTCTTAGTAGCCATTTGTTCGGCTAAAAGAGTATCGGAATTAGCCGCCTTGTCCTGTAAGGAGCCATATCTGGTTGTCCATAAGGACAGAGTAGTATTACGTCCTCATCCAGCCTTTCTTCCCAAGGTGGTATCGAGGTTTCATTTGAACCAAGATGTGGTTCCTCCTTCTTTTTTCCCCAAACCTAGCTCGGTAGAGGAAAAGTTATTACATTCTTTGGATGTAGTAAGAGCAGTTAAAGCTTATCTAAAAGCCACTGCTCAGATTCGCAGAACGGATACTTTGTTTATTCTGCCGGAAGGCCCTAGAAAGGGTCAGGCAGCATCAAAATCTACTTTAGCCAAGTGGATTCGACAGGTCATAATACAAGCCTATGGCTTGAGAAAGAGACCGCCTCCGTTCAAAGTTAGGGCGCACTCCACAAGAGCAGTTGGAACTTCATGGGCAGTGCATCACCAGGCCTCCCTGGCTCAAGTATGTAAGGCCGCAACATGGTCTTCGGTACACACGTTTACTAGATTCTACCAGGTAGACGTTAGAAGTCAGGAGGATGTCGCCTTTGGGCGCAGTGTGTTGCAGGCCGCAAAAGATCCTCATGCCTGATGGCGCCCAGCTTATGTATCCCTCCCCTCATTTGGCATTGCTTTGGGACGTCCCATTAGTAATGACTAAGTCGCTCTGTGTCCCGTGATGTACGAAAAAGAAAAAGGGATTTTTATAACAGCTTACCTGTAAAATCCTTTTCTTGGAGTACATCACGGGACACAGAGCTCCCACCCCTCTTTTTGGGACACTTATTGCTTTGCTACAAAACTGAGGTGCTTCCGGATGGGAGGGGCTTATATAGGGGAGGGTACTTCCGGTTTGGAAGTTGCCAGTGCCAGCACCTGAAGGTAAACTATATAACCCATTAGTAATGACTAAGTCGCTCTGTGTCCCGTGATGTACGAAAAAGAAAAGGATTTTACAGGTAAGCTGTTATAAAAATCCCTTTTTAATACAGCAGCCTAAGGGAAATAGCATGGTGCTTTTTGCACCAATGCGATTTTCTGCACCTACAAGCGCACTGCGTGTTTTCGATGCGTGGGGGTGCAACTAAAAAAGAGCAGTGCGTTTTGGCTGTGGGTGGTTGCGGATACAGAAACGGGTGCGATTGAGTTCATCATGCTGGGAGATCTGTGTTTGGAGTGAGCTGAACCTGCCTATGGCTTAAGGCTGGGTTCACACTGGAGAACGCAGCGGCTCACAGCAGGAGTCCGGTGTGTCTCCATTCAGTGTTTCAGGTCCGAATTCAGCCTGAATTTTGGGCTAAATTCAGACCTGAAACGGACCAAAAAACACACCGAACTCTTGTGCAATTTGCATCGGAGCCGCTGCAGAGATGTGTGAACTGGCTCCATAGAGAGCCGGTCACAATCTCCTGCTATGCGAATTGGATGCGTTGAAAACCGCATCCAATTCGCAATAATGTGAACCCAGCCTGAAAGGGATCATGCTCTGCATCTGCTCTCCTCCTTTTTGATGTAAAGATCTGTTTAGGAAGGCGAAAGCTTTCCCTTCGGGGGAAGGTGGAGGTCACAATTGCTTTGACACCAGTGTATATCTATGACTTGATATATTGCACAAGAATATTAGAACATGTAATTTTATGGACAGTCATTTGTTTACAATAGATTGCTTTCAAGTTTTTGATTCTCTACGTTCACACTTGGTGGTTCGTTATTTTAATTTTCTTATATTTTATATAATTTATTTATATTAATGTAGATTTATTTTATTTATTTGTTATCATTATTGCATCTGCTGATATATAATGGGTACCTGGATATAGAGTATATGATTTGAAGCACTAGGTAGGATTAATTTATTTGTATTTAACTTGGCACATTTTACAAATGCACATAGTCTCTGTTCTAGTTAACTGATTGGGGCATTGTAGTGGCTTCTAACGTTCTTTCAACCTGCAGCTCTGGTAATGGTGTACAAAAGGGGTGAGATTTATTGTCATATCCAAATATGCTATGGCACAACTTTATTTCATTCTGCACAATTATTCAATTACTGACATAATTTTACTCTTTTTGTAAAGGTTCAAGTACCGGGAAACGTTATTCTCTTCAGTTTGTGAATGCTGCCAGGCTTCTTCACTGGAATGGACATTTTAAACCATGGGGAAGAGCATCCTCATACTCAGAGGTCTGGGAGAATTGGTATGTGCCAGACCCCACTGGGAAGTTTCAGATCATCAGGAGACACACAGATGCTGATGAAAGCAAGTGAGAGAAGACGGCCATCCAGAAGTCACATGAACTCTTGTTACTGGACTTATTATTGAGCATTGAAAAGCAGTATTTTCTCAGGAAACCAAAAACAAAAGCCATTTTCTCTTCTTTTTTTTTTTTTTCACCCCCTTTAAATTGAGATACACTACAAACTAAATTCCATGTTATGTATATCAGTATTTGTTCTCAATATGCTATAAATCTATTTATCTGAACAATTAGTATTTCAGCATCTGGTCATATTGTTGATCAAACACTCCAGAATAATTCCGTCCAGTACAGGTTTCACGGCTTGCCTAAAGGACACGGGTGTTATTGTAATCTGTTACTGCTACGCTAGTGAGCTCATTAGCGTGTTATAATACTGGGGGTTATTTACTAAAGGCAAATCCACTTTGCACTACAAGTGCAAAGTGCACTTGGAAGTGCAGTCGCTGTAGCTCCGAGGGGGACATGCAAGGAAAATAAAAAACAGCATTTTAGCTTTGCACTTATAGTGCAAAGTGGATTTGCCTTTCGTAAATAACCCCCACTGTGTTCCAAGGCTGTGACATTATGATGATTCAAGAGGGGGAATTCATATTTTAGCCACTAAAGAGGGAAACGGAACACAAGGCCTCTTGCACACGATACTCCTGTTTGAGCATTTACTTTTTCTTTTTTTCTTTTTTTTCGTGCCTATGGGGTTGCGTAATTTTCATGCAAATTTGCGCACATTTTCGTGCATAAGCGGAAGCTTGTTCTCGCATTGACCATGTCAATGGGAAAATCTGTGCGAATTTGCACGCAAACGTGCACAAATCCATGCATGAGGCGTAAATTACTGACCAGAAAATGCAGAATCTTCTTCTTTATTTATTTTTTTACTTCAGAATACACGGTGCTTGTTTACACGCCTGTGTGCATAAGTACATTACAATTAATGGGCTGTATAGGTACATTACAATTAATGGGCTGTATTTTAGCTCAGTAAAAAAAAAAAAAAAGCTGTACTGAGCATTTTCAAGCTGCAGTGTGCAAGAGGCCTAACCCTGCCAGAAGCCCAATTGGCTCAGCATTTCTAGGATTTATAACATGGAATAAGGTGATAGGGCAGGACAGACTTTCTTGTAATATAGGACTATGATTGGAGTACTTTAAGATGGTCTATCTATATTTTGTAGAGTCACTGTATGTTTGTGCAAATGTAATCTTATGCAGTCATTTCACTTCATAAGTGTGAGCAAAGCTTTCTTCAAATTGTTGGTCAGGTGCTCTGTACTGGGTGTCCTGGTTAGATAAAAATTCACTATCTGTGCTGTTTCATGTCTGTATATTACTGTGCTTATAGCATCCCATCCCAGCATTTGCAGGGGTTTTGCTGCTCCACATGTTAGTGTGAAACCCACCTCCTTCCCAAGCAGAGGCGAGGTATTTGACTCTCCACTTTTGGACCCTACGATGAAGAATCCCCAAATACTTTTGCATATCCGCAGGTTGTTGGAGAATAAAAAGGATTTGTGGCAGGGTGCTAACACTACCGCTTCATTCACACAGGTGTTTTTGCACCTGCGTCTGCCTCAAGCAGTGTGCAGGCACCCTAAGGAAGTGAATGCAGATTCAGGAGCATGTGCACTGCATCCATACAGTGTGCGTTCACGGCCATACACCCGCTCCTCCACACCTGTCAAATGTTAAAGAATTGCTGTGTCTGTGCAACTGCTGCATCTGCATTCACTTCCATGGGCTGTCTTCATGCAGCTTGGGGCAGATGCAGGTGCAAAAACAAAATCCTCGTTCACACAGTAAAGGTAAGAGTTCTGACTTTCTTAAATGTACAAGGGAAACCCTCTTAAATTTCCTCTGTAGTGAGATATCATTGCATATCTTTTATTGGGATTCTATTTGGTAATATCACAATTTCTGTTAATCTGTGCTGTGTCCATGCAAGGCAGAGCAACAGGTTCACCTTAATGCGTGGCCTCTCATTTACTCGCATTACCTTTACCCCTGGCACCAGATTGGCAGGTGAGGCAAACATTAATATCCATTATTTACTGGTATCGGAATCATGTGACATTGCTAGTGTTTGGCCTAGATATGTCACCTAGGGAAAGAGAGAGTCATTAGCCCTCTGTAAGCTTCCTATTGTTTACTATAAAGGGTAAACTGCGTTGTTCAAATTAAGTTGCAATTAAATTAAATGGATGAACCAGTCCAAAAGCAGCAGTTGATGTGAGATATAGCACAAGTAAAAATGAAAAAGAGAAAATTGCGCTAATTACAGTCCAAATATATATATGTAATTACCGTAATCCAATATTTGCACGGATGGAAACAAGTACGATATACACCCGGTGATTATTTCACAGGAAAGTGCACCAACACCTTGTGGAAAACATGCTTACCAGATAGTAAGCCAAATAAGCAGGTGGCTTTAACCCAGCCCAGGCCTTTATTTTGCAAGATGACACAAAACTCCGGTGTAGTTGTTAAAGGCTTCCTAGCACAGGTTAGCGTTGATTCCACAGATGGTAATTGTTAATCAACCCAAAAGGAAAAATACATATACCATAGCGTAATATTGTTAAAACAAATGAATGTACAATATAAACATTGCACTTACAGTGTAAGAACCAAACAATGCATAGAAAAACACCCAGTGGATGAATCGCAATCCAGTGCACCGCCACCACACAGAGAGCCTCCTTACCAGATGACAAGCCAACAATGCAGATATCTCTTAGGCAAGTGATGTTCAACTGGAGATAGACATGGAACTAGTGGATAGATGGAGAGAAACTCCCGGCAGAAAACCGTATGTTTTGTATGTCCCGTGGGTATTGAATGATATCAGCCTTTTTAAGCTCGCTGAGGGGTGGTGGCGAGAGATTGAAGAAACTGCCTTACTGCCACAGCAAAGTGCAATGTTTATATTGTACATTCATTTGTTTTAACAATATTACGCTATGGTATATGTATTTTTCCTTTTGGGTTGATTGACAATTACCATCTGTGGAGTCAGCGCTAACCTGTGCTAGGAAGCCTTTAACAACTACACCGGAGTTTTGTGTCATCTTGCAAAATAAAGGCCTGGGCTGGGTTAAAGCCACCTGCTTATTTGGCTTACTATCTGGTAAGCATGTTTTCCACAAGGTGTTGGTGCACTTTCCTGTGAAATAATCACCGGGTGTATATCGTACTTGTTTCCATCCGTGCAAATATTGGATTAATTACATATATATATATTTGGACTGTAATTAGCGCAATTTTCTCTTTTTCATTTTCCTATTGTTTACTACCAAGACTCTGATGGAACAACAGAGCAGTGGAGGAACTCTACAGAGGTATCAGCGAGTGGGATAGTCGGCTTTCAAGAGAACCTTTAAGCTGGGTTCACACATATGCGGATTTCTCCGCATTCAATTCGCATAGCAAGAGAATGTGACCGTCTCTCTATGGAGCCGGTTTACATATCTCCACAGCAGGTGCGGTGCGTTTTGCAGGAAGAACATGTGCCTTTTTTTGGTCTGTTTTTCAGGCCCGAATTCAGTCCAAAGTTTGGGCTGAAATCGGACCTGAAATAGTGAACCAGGACGCACCGGACCCCTGCTGTGCGATGGATCCGTCTTAGGTGTAAACCCAACCTTAAAGTAAATTTGTTACTTTGTCCATGTAACAAGGACACTTTACGGAAGGCCAGTAAGAACACATGTCAATACTGAAGACTTTTAGATGCCAAAACAACTTGTGTTGCTTTCAGTCCAAGTGTATCACAACTAATTACACACAGCCTTTGCAACAAAAGTTTGTGAGAGCACATGGACCAGGCCCACCACCTGCACAGCAATATATGATATTCCATGAGCTGCACTAACTGAAATTACACCTATTCAATCTGGTCTTATCCAGTAAGGCAAAGAGCAGAGAGCACTTGGTTATGGTTTTCTAAAGGTTAGAATTGCTCTTGCATTAAAGCGTATGTATGACCTTACTGAATGTTTGTACTGTTGTGATTGGCTAAATGTATGGCCACAAAATATCAAATTTTACTGTGGGCAGGCAATGGGACCACTTTAATAGTGCTCAGATAGTTGGATTTTGTATATGCATGTTATACATTTTGTGAAGCAGCATTGCAAGTTTGTTTTTTGCCATTTATCTCAGGATTTGCTGCAGTCTTACTGTGAGTATGAGTTCTGCAACAATGAATCAAGCAGTGAGTAGTTTTCCTGTTTTGTCAGCCAATTATTTATTTGTTTGCAGTGTTTTTAAACCACTTTTTTTAGCTGTATTTGTTGCCTTGTTCTTAAATTACTGTCTGAATTTTCCTATATCTGTTGAAATCTGTTTAGTACTTTATCCAAAAACAGCCAAGTTCTGTTTCTTATGCCGCGTACACGACCGTTTTTAATGACGAGAAAAATGCAATTTTTTTAAATGGTTATTAAAAATGATCGTGTGTGGGCTTCAGAGCATTTTTCACGATGTGAAAAATGGCCATGAAAAAATTGGAACATGCTCTAATTTTTCTCGTCGTTTTTCTCGTCATGAAAAAACGGCCGCGTGTAGGCTTTAACGGCGTGAAAAAAAATGTGCATGCTCAGAATCAAGTATGAGACGGGAGCGCACGTTCTGGTAAAACTAGCATTCGTAATGCAGAAAGCACATTCGTCACGCTGTAACGGACTGAAAAGCACGAGGCTGAAAAGCGCGAATCGTCGCTCAACAAACTTTACTAACATGAAGGGTGGCGCCATCCGAATGTAACTTCCCCTTTTATAGTGCCGTTGTACGTCACCGCGTTTTACTCAAGCATTTTTTTCCACGATAGTGTGTAGGCAAGGCAGGCTTGAGAAGAATCACGTCAAGAAAAATGACGTTTTTTTTTTTCAATGACATTAAAAACGATCATGTGTACACGGCATTAGAGTACAGAATTATTAAAATCCCTATCCGATTTTCTTTTTTTTTCCTTTTTTCGTTGTGATCTTTTTTGACCTGCTGGGGAGATTTCCATCCACTTATGCGGCGTACACACAATCGTTTTTCATGCCATTTTTTTAACCAACGTTTTTCTCGTGGTTTTTTTTTCATGTTTCCTCTCAAGCCTGTCTTGCATCCACACGATCATTAAAAAAAACGCTCGAGCAAAGCGCAGTGATGTACAACACGTACGACGGCACTATAAAGGGGAAGTTCCATTCGAATGGCGCCACCCTTCATGTTAGTAAACTTTGTTGAGCGGCGATTCGCGCTTTTCAGCCTCGTGCTTTTCAGTCCGTTGCAGCGTGACGAATGTGCTATCTCCATTACGAATGCTAGTTTTACCAGAACGAGCGCTCCCGTCTCATACTTGATTCTGAGCATGCGCGTTTTTTTTCCCCTCGTAAAAGCATACACACTATCGTTTTTCACGTCGTTAAAAAAACGATGTGAAAAAATAGAGCATGTTCGAAATTTTTAATGGCCGTTTTTCACGCCGTTAAAAATGCTCTGGAGCATACACACGATCGGTTTTAATGGCCATTTAAAAAAATGGCATTTTTAACGGCATGAAAAACGATCGTGTGTACGCCGCATTATTGTCTTGTAGACAGAACAGGAAGCAGAGGGAAATGTGATTAATTGTAGACTGACAACACAATTTGCTTTAATTGGAAGATTTACTTTGCCTTGTGTTCTTTAAAATGAAGGATTTGCATTACTAGTGGTTACCAGGAAAAAATTGTTTAATCTACCTGGCTGAAACACAGCAGATCACAGATCATTGGGGTGCAGGTCCACATTGGGCCGGTGCCATTGGATCACTGTGACCAATCACAGCGGTCATAGGAGTAGTTAAAAATAAAAAAAGACTTTTGTTCATGAAGCCCTTGTTTACTACTGTGATTGGTCACAGCAATCACATGGTACAGGTTAAATTAACTTGGCCCTGTACCATGTGATCGCTGTGACTAATCAACAGTGTTCCTGATCACTGCCACCTGTACTGACCCTGGCCTGTTTGATCACGTTTCTGCCTGCTGCCTAGACTGATCCTTTGCCTATTTGCTGACCATGTCTGCCTGCCGCTTGAATGGACACATCTGCACTCCCAACTGACTACGCTCCTGTGAGACACCAATCCCAGCCACCCTCTGCAAACAAAACTCCTTTCTTCAGCCTCCTGTGCTTCCTAGTCCGTGAACATGGCATTCTTGAGGGCAGCCATCTACTAGTAGGCCAAGCTTGCTTAGCTTATATATGAATGGGGACTGCTTTAGGTGAAGTTAGACTAAGCTATATTTCTTCACAGAGAGAGTGTTTTGGGGTTTAAAACTAAGTATGCCTGTGCTGTGTGTAGAAATATTTACAGTATTGACAAGTTTGTGTAAAAAAAAAAATTTCATTATGCATTTTCCAAAAACTTGTGGCAAAAAATTCCTCACACCACTTAGAAAATACATTGTGGTGTTTGCTTTTCAAATTGCAGTTCTTTTTTTTTTTTTTTTTTTGAGTGTTTCCACTGTCCCAGTGCCTCCAAAAATGTAAAAGTCAGGAAATGAGATGTGTCATTTATGCTCCTTGGATTTTGAGCCCCTCTATGCTTCTAGGCTGTAAAAAAGTCTCACACATGGTATCCCTATACTCGGGAGGTGTAGCAGAATGTGTTTTGGGGTGTAATTGTAGGTAAACATATACAGTCCCTGACAAAAGTCTTGTCGCTTGTGTACAAATTGACCTGAAGTGCTGCTAAAATATATTTCTAATCAAGATTTTGTTACAAGAAATGGGTCATTTTAATCCCAACAGCTTTTGTAATAATGTTTCAGTGCAAAACGAAACTGACAAAAAGTATTCTAATATTCACAGCTTGGTAAAGCCCATTGAGTCCATTTTTGCCAAGACATAAGTGTTGTCGCCTTGTTATATGAGCTTCACCTGTGACTAATAATGGATAATTAGGTCTCAGGTGTGTATAAAAAGAACACCAGTACACTAGACCTTCTCAACTGCAACTAGACCTCTGCAAACATGCCTAAGATTCACCCGGAGACTAAAGTGTTGATTATCAAGAGGCTGAAGACCAGATCCACTACTGATGTGGCAGACACCTTCAATGTGTCTCAGCGTCAAGTTCAGAGGATAAAAAAAAAAGGTTTGAAGAGACTGGAGACGTTTTGGACAAGGCCAGGTCAGGCTGACCCCGCAAGACAACTGCTCGAGAGGATCGTTTGTTGGCTCGAAAATCCAAGGCCAGCCCATTTTCCACTGCAGCAGAGCTCCACGAGACCTGGTCACCTGAAGTCCCTGTGTCAACCAGAACAGTTTGTCGGATTCTGTCTCGAAATGGCCTCCATGGTCGAATCAGTGCCCATAAGCCAGCACTAAACAAAAGACAATTGAAAAACCGTGTGGCATTTGCCAAGGGCCACAGCCTGCTAAAAGGATGGACTCTGGAAAAGTGGCAGAAGGTGGATTTTTCAGATGAATCTTCTGTTGAATTACACCACAGTCGCCGAAAATATTGCAGGAGACCAACTGGAACCCGCATGGAGCCGAGATTTACCCACAAAACAGTGAAGTTTGGTGGAGGCAAAATCATGGTCTGGGGTTACATCCAGTATGGGGGTGTGCGAGGAATCTGCAGGGTGGAAGGCAACATCAATAGTCTAAAATACCAAGAAATCTTAGCTACCTCTTATATTCCCAACCATAAAAAAGGCCAAATTTTGCAGCAGGATGGTGCTCCATCGCATACTTCCATCTCCACATCAAAGTTCCTTAAGGCAAAGAAGATCAAGATGCCCCAGGGATGGCCATCCCAGTCACCAGACATGAACATCATTGAGCATATGTGATGTAGGATGAAAGATGAAGCATGGAAGACAAAACCAAAGAATATTGATGAACTCTGGGAGGCATGCAAGACTGTTTTCTTTGCTATTCCTGATGACTTCATCAATAAATTGTACAAATCCTTGCCAAACCGCATGGATGCTGTCCTTCAAGCTCATGGAAGTCATACAAGATATTACATTTGGATCTCACAGCACCACTACTTAATTTGCTGACATATTTTTGGATTTTCAGTAAAGTTGTTAATGTTCTGTATAGGCGACAAAACCTTTGTCTTGCCAAAATTTGACCTGTCTGTCTTGATTAAACTATAAATCTTTTTTCTGTGAAACTAATTTATTTCAGTGCATTAAACATCATTTGGGAGGGCTTTAGCTTTTCATAGGAGCTATTTCTAACACCAATTGATTAATTAAAAGTTAGGTTAATAGCAGAAGTTTCTACAAAATAGAGAAGCGACAAGACTTTTGTCAGGGACTGTACTGTGTGTGAGCAATGACTTGTTAAATGTTTTTTTTTTTTTTATGTTTTTTTATTTGTGCTAAAAAATGTACAACTTCAAAAAACTCGCCATACCTCTTACCTACCTATTAAATATTTCCTTTTATATAGCAAAAAATAAAAACCCCAGTGGTGCTTAAATACCACCAAAAGAAAGCTCTGACAAAAAAAAAAAAACATCTATATCTATATACACATGTAGACAATGGATATAAAGCCCTGGAAGGTTTTACCCCCATAATGACCAGGCCATTTTTTGCGATATGGCACTGCGTTATTTTGGCTGACAATTGCACGGTCGTGCGATGCTGTACCCAAATAAAATGTATGTCCTTTTTTCTCCCCACAAATGGAGCTTTCTTTTGGTGGTATTTGATCACCTGCGGTTTTAATTTTTTGCACTATAAACAAAAAAAGACCGTCATTTTTTTTTTAAAAACAATATTTCTCTTACCGTCCATGGACTGACACAGCATCTTCATTCTTGACAAAGTGGGTTATGTTCCTGCTCCATAGGAGAAGACTAGGCAGAATGTTAGATGTTTCAACATACATTCCCTTACCAGAGCTGAACAGCCCCGCCCAGGGGGCGGTCCCTCTGGACATAACCCTCCTACCTGCAGCCAGCAGCCTCAGTTTTTTTTCTGCCTAGCAGAGAAGAGGATGTGGCTCTCTTCAGAGCCAGTCTCTTGAAAAAATGTTTTGTCTTTTTTTGGACTTTTATTATTTTATTTTTGAGATTCTTCTATCAACTGTCGGCTGGGCAACAGGTTGGGTAGTTTGCTATCCTCGTAGTCTTCCCAGTCCGACCATCGAGCGTGCTGATCCTCGCTCTGCGTGAGATCAGTTCACGACATACCCCGTGGCTCCAGGGGTGGCCGGTGAGCTTTTGCTCCAGGGTCCACAAAAGATTGAACAGTTTTGCTGTATCTTTCGCGGTGGACCGGCCGACAGCTACTCAGTACTGCACTGTGATATGCTTGTCAGGAACACACCAGTGGGTCCTAGCTGAACGGGTAAGTACTGTTTCCCTGCCTTAGCAGGTGAGTACATGCTGTGTGTTCCTATTGTAGGGGGGTATTCCCTGTCTCCCCCTTGTTTTTACTGCTCTTTGTCACTTAAACTATGGTGCGCTGACTGGGGGTGCCTGGTGGTCTCTCTGCCCTGGGGGGTCCACAGGGGTCTGCATGCGGTGTGTGTTTTTTTTTTTAGCTGTGTCAGCGGGGGCCTTGCGCGCCGTTCGGCGCTATGTTTTCACTGTATTTTATTTCCTATTGAAAACCGCATTGGCGGCCATCTTGCCGTAGCTGCCTGTGGCGCACTTATCATTGCGGCGGCCATTTTCTTGTAGCCGCGCATGCTTTTTGTGCTGGGTTGGCCTCTATCGCTCATTGGACGGCGCAATTCTCACAGTCTCCTCACTGCTCACTTGCGGGAGCCGCGCTGTATAGGAACAGACACAGGCAGTGGAACTGAGCGGTCCTAGCCTGGTTGGTGAGTCCCCTGGGTAACCCCCCCACAGTCAGCGCAGCCAGAGGGTGGACATAGTCTCAGAGGGTGGTATTATGGAGTCTGTGTCACCTGTTCCCCTATCATGTCCTTCCAGCGTGCCGGGCTGCCCTATTGGGGGCAGTGCAGGACTTGCTGCGGTGCAGAGTAATTGTGCCGGTACCGTCAAAGGAGAGGTTTGAGGGATCTTATTCTAATCTGTTTGTGGTCCCAAAGAAGGACGGAGTCCGTCCAATTCTGGATCTCAAGGCTCTAAATGCCTTCGTGAAGGTTCGGAGATTCTGCATGGAATCCATTCGCTCGGTGATTGCTGCGCTCCACCCAGGGGATTTTCTGGCATCCTTGGACATCAAGGACGCCTACTTGCATGTCCCAATCTGCGCAGGTCACCAGGAAGTTTCTGGGCTTCACGATAGGCGAAGACTACTATCAGTTTGTGGCTCTTCCCTTCGGGTTGGCGTTTAGCACCGCGGGTTTTCACCAAGGTGCTTGCCCCGATTCTAGCTTTGCTGAGACAGCGAGGCATTGCTATCGTGGGCTATCTAGAAGATCTTCTTAGAGCAGACTCTGGCTCAGAATTAGGAAAATGTGGTGATAGCCAGTCAGGCCCTGGGTATTTCTACCCTTAGACAAGTTACAGACTCTTCAATCTGCGGTGCGGGTGCTGACGTCCCACAAATGGTTGTCGCTCTGTTTTTGCATGAGGGTCCTGGGACTCATGGTGACTTCCTTTTGAGGCGGTGCCGTACGCCCAATTCCACACTCAAGTTTTGCAAAAGGAGATCCTATCTTGCTGGAACAAGTCTCCCTTTTCACTGGATCGTCAGATCCAGGTGAGTCACCTGGTCAGGGCATCCCTGAAGTGGTGGCTGAGATCCCCGGGCCCTTTGGTCGGGGAAGTCGTTCCTTCCTGTCCAGTGGAATGTGATCACAACGAATGCCAGTCTTTCGAGCTGGGGAGTTTTGTCAGCCCAAGGGTTCTGGACCCCGGACGAGTCCCGTCTGCCGATCAATGTCCTGGAACTCCGGGCGATCAGACTGTGCCTCTCCTCGTGGTCGATGAGACTGCAGGGACGCTTGGTCAGGATCCAATTGGACAACACCACGGCGGTGGCTTATGTCAACCATCAGGGGGGAACTCGGAGCTCGGTGGCGGCATCTGAGGTCGCTCACATCTTAAGATGGGCGTAAAGAAGCGTGGTGGCTCTGTCGGCCGTTTTACATTCCGGGAGTGGACAACTGGCGGACGGACTATCTGAGCCGCCAGATGTTGGACCAGGGGGAATGGTCCTTGCATCCGGAGGCGTTTCACCTACTTTGCCAGAGGTGGGGCACGCCAGATGTGGACCTCTTGGCCTCTCGACTCGCAAGTCGCAAGGTGTCGAGATTCGTGGCCAGGTCCAGGGATCCCTGGGCAGACGCGTTGGTGGCCCCATGGGGTCAGTATTGGCTGATTTATGCCTATCCTTCACTGAAGCTGCTTCCTCGATTGCTTCGCAGGGTGGAGGCCGAGGGGATTCCAGTGATCCTCATCGCTCCAGATTGGCCTCGACGTCCTTGGTACGCCTAGTGGCGGACATTCCATGGCAACTGCCGCTGCGGGAGGACCTTCTGTCTCAAGATCCCATACTTTATCCTGCTTTACAGTCGCTGGCTTTAACGGCATGGCTATTGAAAGCCAGGTGCTGAGAGACCTGGGTCTCTCGGATTCGGTCATCTCGACCATGCTGAGGGCACGGAAATCTTCTTCCAGGAAGATATACCACTGTACCTGGAGGGCCTACATCGCTATGTGCGAGGAGCTGGATTGGCGTCCGTGGATGTATTCCGTTCCCCGAATCTTGCTGTTCTTACAGCGTGCTGTGACCCAAAAGCTTGCCTTAAGCACCATTAAAGGTCAGATTTCAGCCTTGGCCATTTTCTTTCAGAGGCCGCTAGCGGGCCATTCTTTGATTAGTACCTTCGGACAGGGGGTTCCGACATGTGCTCCCCCCTGTTAAACCACCTCTTCCTCCTTTTGGGATTTGAATTTGGTGCTCTCGGTTCTTCAGGAACCTCCTTTTGAAAACCTCCGAGAGATTCCTCTCTTAACCTTATCTCAGAAGGTGGCTTTTCTGGTAGCCATTACTTCTGTCGGAAGGGTTTCCGAGTTGGCGGCCTTGTCTTGCAAACCGCCATACTTGGTCCTCCCATAAGGACAAGGCAGTGCTAGGCCCGCAGCCTTCTTTTCTCCCGAAGGTGGTCTCTGCCTTCCATCTTAACAAGGACATTGTGCTCCCGTCCTTATGTCCTCATCCGTTGCGTCCCAGAGAGTTTGCGCTTCACACGTTAGACATAGTACGTGGACTGCGGGTGTACCTGTCTGCTACGGCTTTGATTTGGAAGTCTGACTCGCTGTTTGTGTCTGTGTCTGTGTCTGGTCCACAACAGGGCCAAGCGGTTTCGTCTTCCACCATTTCTCGGTGGATCAGGCAGACCGTCATACAGGCCTATGCCCTTAAGGGGCGGGCGCCTCCCTTTCCGGTCACGACACATTCAACCAGGGAAATAGGCGCTTCCGGGGCTTTCCGACATCAAGCATCTGTTGCACAAGTGTGCAAGGCGGCGACTTGGTCGGCCGCACAGACCTTTTTGAAGTTTTATAAGGTTGATGTGGCTGCATCTTCTGATGCTTCCTTCGGCTGCAAGGTTTTGCATGCGGCTGTTTAATGTTGCAACTCCTCCGTTGAGGAGCTCTGCTTGTTTGGGGTGAAGTTTTTTTTTTTTTTCCTTGATACTGTTCCCACCCCTCATTTTTGACACTGCTTTTGGGACGTCCCACTTTGTCAAGAATGAAGATGCTGTGTCAGTCCATGGACGGTAAGAGAAAATAAGGATTTTACGGTGAGTACAAAAAAATCCTTTCTCTGACGTCCATGGACTGACACAGCACCTACCCCTCCTTTTTTGAGTTTGTACTGCTTTAATACGAACTGAGGCTGCTGGCTGCAGGTAGGAGGGTTATGTCCGGAGGGACAGCCCCCTGGGCGGGGCTGTTCAGCTCTGGTAAGGGAATGTATGTTGAAACATCTAACATTCTGCCTAGTCTTCTATGAGCAGGAACATAACCCACTTTGTCAAGAATGAAGATGCTGTGTCAGTCCATGGACGTCAGAGAAAAGGATTTTACGGTGAGTACAAAAAAATCCTAATTTTTTATTTTCTACTATAACACAATCCTAATTAAAAAAATCGCATTTCTTCATCAATTTAGGCCAGTATGTATTCTGCTAAATATTTTTGGTAAATAAAATAAAATAAATCACAATAAGCGTATATTGATTGGTTTGCACAAAAGTTATAGCGTCTACAACCTATGGGATAGATTTATGGCATTTTTTATATATTCTTTCTTTTTGTTTTTCTTTTTTTTTTTTATACTAGTAATGGCGGCGATTAGTGATTTTTTTTTTTTTGCGGGACTGCGACATTGTGGCGGACTGATTGAACACCTAACTGACATTTTTGACACTTTTTTTTTTTGGGACCCAGTGACATTATTACAATGATAAGTTCTAAAAATATGCACTGACATTGTACTAATGACACTGACAAGGAAGGGGTTAACATTGGAGGGTGATCAAGGGGCTAAATGTGTTCCCTGGGTGTGTTTACTAACTGTATGGGGTATAGCAGGAAGACAAGCTCCTGTGTCATCCAGTCAGAACGGAGATCTGCCTCGTTTACTTCAGCAGATCCCTGTTCTGTCTCTGCAGGGAACGGTCGCCCGACAGACATCGAGTTCGCCGTACCTGCTGATTGGCTTATCCACTGGCCAATTGGCGCACGCCCACAGAAGCTAGTGCATGAACCGTCGTACCGGTATGGCGATTCGCACAGCCGAGCCACCTTGCCACAGTATAACTGTGGCAGGTGGTTCTCAAGTGGTTATTATGACCTATAAACTGTACAGCTCTGTTGAACAAGTAAAACTAAAATAATATGTTGTAAACTTAATACTGTGTTGAAGCACCTTTTTTTATTACAGCACTCAGTCTTTTTGGGTATGAGTCTATAATAGCAGCATGGCACATCTTGACTTGGCAATATTTGCCCACTCTTTTTTGCCAAAACACTCCAAATCTGTTAGATTGCGAGGGCATCTCATGTGCACAGCCCTCTTATGATCACCCTACAGATTTCCAATTGGATTCAGGTCTGAACTCTGGCTGGGTCATTCCAAAACTTTAATCTTCTTCTGGTGAAGCCATTACTTTGTTGATTTGGATGTATGCTTTGGGTCGTCCTGCTGAGAGATGAATTTCCTCTTCATGTTCAGCTTTCTGTCAGAAGCCTGAAGGTTTTGTGCCAATATTGACTGGTTTTTGGAACTGTTCATAATTCCATCTACCGTGACTAAGGCCCCTGTTCCAGCTGAATAAAAACAGCCCCAACACATGATGTACAGTGTTGTTTTTGCGCCAATCGTATCTTTTGGATTTATGGCCAAAAAGTTCAACCTTGGTTTCATCAGACCATAACACATTTTCCCACGAGCTTTTGGCAGACTTCAGTGTTTTTGCAAAATTAAGCTGGGCTTGGTTGGTTTTCTTCATAAGAAAAGGCTTCTGCCTTGCCACTCTAGCCCATAGCCCAGACATATGAAGAATACGGGAGATTGTTGTCACACTGTATTATAGCTGGTTGCCAAGGAGGGGGCTGGGAAGCTGGCCGCCGTGTCCTTAACTGCCGATGAGTCATCAGCTGTCAGTGGGTTCCCCAAAAAATTGCCGGCAAAAAAAAAAAAACTGCCTGGGGTCCCCCTTCAGGTCCATACCAGGTCCTTGGGGTCTAGTATGGATTATTTATTTATTTTTTAATGGCATGGGGTCCCACCAAAATCCACACCAGACCTTTATCCTAGCATGCAGCCCAGCAGGTCAGGAAAAGGGAGGGGACGAGCGTGCGCACGCATGCACGCACGCCCCCCTTATGAACCATACCAGTCCGCATGCCCTCAACATGGGGGGGTGGGTGCTTTTTGGCGGGGGGGCTCTGCACCCCACCCCAAAGCACCTTGCCCCATGTTGATGGGAGCAAGGGCTTCTTCCCCTAAACCCTGGCAGGTGGGTGTTGGGGTCTGTGGGTGGGGGGCTTATCAGGATTTGGAAGCCCCCTTTAACAAGGGGGCCCCCAGATCCTGCCCCCCCATGTGAATGGGTAGGGGTACATCGTACCCCTACCCATTCACCAAAAAAGCAGTGAAAAGTAACTTCACTGCTTTTTTGGTGAATGGGTATCGGGTACATCATACCACTACCCATTTACATTGGGGGGTGGGATCTGGGGGCCCCCTTGTTAAAATTCCGATAAGCCCGGCAACCACCGACCAGGGTTGTCGGGATGAGGCCCTTGTCCCCATCAACATGGGGGCAAGATGCTTTAGGGTGGAGGTAGAGACCCCCTGCCCCAAAGCACTCTCCCCCCCATGTTGAGGGCATGTGGCCTGGTATGGTTGAGGAGGGGGGGCATGCTCGCTCATCCCTTCCCAGACTTGCTGGGCTGCATGCTTGGATAAGGGTCTGGTATTCTATTTTGGATCCATACTAGACCCGAAGAGCCTGGTATGGACCTGGGGGGGGGGGGGACCTTTTGGCTGAAGTTATTTATTATTTCTTGTTGTGGTGAATGTAAAACTGGTTTACTGTTTGCTTATAAAGGGACGACCATGTCATTAGTGGCAATTGTTCCAGGGGCGTATCATGTCAAAATTGGCAAGGGTCCTATGTTCCAGGGATCAAAACAACATATGTTAAGGTTTAATATACACAACATACTACCCCCCAGTCCGGTGTTCGAGGGACTAAGTGTAGCAGAAATACAGTGTCTGGTTGTATTTAAAAAAGGAGAACACTGGGTTCCTTGTCATAAATTGTCATAAGGTTGAGGACATTTTCCGCCCCTGGAACGAAATAGAGAAAGCAAGACAGAAAATTTTTCAATTTTAAAGTATAAGAATAAAATATTATTGTTTGTTAAAATGGGTAATCAGTCGGGAAAAAGTAATGATGAAGGTAAGCATCAACCCTCCCCGATAGATTACATGAAAGGCAATTATGGAAATCATTTTACTGATCCGTTCTGGTCTCTGATGTTAAAAAGAGCACATCTGTTAGAAGTGCCATGTTTGGGGGAGTACGGACCATGTTCCGAAGGAGAATGGGTAGAAGTCACCAGAATATGTGGCCAGCACAAACAGTACAATTATCCCATAACAGACCTTGATAAGGATTACATGACTCAATGTTGTAAAATTTGGGCAAAAGATATGAAGGAATATAGAAAGAAGCACACAAATATGAAAGGGGGAAAGAAAAATAAGGCAGAAGGTATAATGGGTAGCCCATCAGCCCCCCTAATTTATATCAAGAAAAACCACCCCCATATGCTATGGTGAAGGATGAGTCTCCTGTCCCAAAACAGATATATCCCTCGTTGGATCCAAATATCATAGCAGGAGTCTTAACTATAGCCAATGAAAAAGGGGAAGGCTGGATGAAAGAAAGCAGAGGAAAAAAGGCAGACAAAGGAAAAGTTTAGTATATTGGTACGGGCACAGGAAAAGTATGATGAGCAAGATAGAAAAGAAAGAGGAAAGAAGACAAATGTGGGAGGAAGTTAAACAGCAAATGACAGAAAAAGATGAAAGAATAAGGGAATTAAGCAAGTTATTAGACTACATGAAAAAGATTAACCCAACAGAAACTAGTATGATACACAAAGCAGAACGGCTTATTGAAGCCGATCGTAATCTTGTAGCGCCTGATCTGTCCAGGCAGTCATCCCCTGGACAAACCCCCACACATGCCACAAACAAAATTGGTACCGCAGAATCCGATGATTCATTCGTAGCATACACAGAAAGAACACCTCTAGACACAGAAAAGCCAAAGGGGTCTTTCCCCTTCATTACAATGGGAGATACACAGATACAAATACCATTGCCCTTAGGAACAGTCAAGGAAATTAGAGATACATGCCCAAAACCAAAAAAGGATCCCAGACAAGCGGTCACTTTTTTACAGAGATACTGTTCAGGAACAACAATGTCTCCTGAAGATCTCAACACTATAATTCAAAATATAGACCCCGAGTCCACTGCTGACATAAAAATAAATGATTGGGCTAAAGATGCAAATTTATATACGGAGGCAGAAGATTGGAATGTTGTTTGGAACAAATTGTTGCAGGCTTGGCTTAAAGCTTATAAAAATACATCTATGTTGCATGATTTGATCTCTTGCAAACAGCAGACAGGAGAAGATTTTCACACTTTTGTCAACAGACTACACAAGTTGTATAAAAATTGCGGAATAGACAATGATCAATTATTTGTGAGTACAGCCATAAATAATGGAGACCCCAAGGCTACTCAAATAATAAGACTAATAAATCCAAAGTGGGCAGCATCTACTGCAGATCTATTTATAGCAGACATAAAAGACAGAGCATCCTCAGTAGGGATGAGCTTCGTGTTCGAATCGAACATACGTTCGACTCGAACATCGGCTGTTCGATCGTTCGACGAAGATCGAACGATTTGGGCCGTTCGCGCCAAATTCGAGTGACGCGAACGGCCCACAATGCACTACGCCATCGCAGTGTCATCCAGGCGCTGTGATTGGCCAAGCATGCACTGTGACCCCGCATGCTTGGCCAATCACAGCGCCGGCAGCGAGGAGAGCAATGATTGGCCACAGGCAGGATGCCTGTGGCCAATTATTGCTGAGGGTGTTTAGTACACGCCCCACACTATAAAAGGCCGCCAGCACGGCGGCCTAGTGTAGTGTGTTCCGGAGCAGGGATAGAGCAGCATAGGCAGGGACAGTGACTTTTATTTCTTTCTTGCTTAACCTGGATTCCTTTAGTTTAGGGAAAGAGAAGGATAGGTAGGGAGAGTGTCAGTGTGTTTTGTGCTTGTGCTATAGTGTGCTTAAAAAAAACATTTTTTCTAGGGACAGAAAACTGTAGGTAGGGAGAGTGTCAGTTTCTTTCACTGTGTAAGTCCTTGTTTCTAGGGACCTGGAAGGACAGTGAGTGAATTCTCCTTGTGCTATATTGTGCTTAAAAAAAACATTTTTTCTAGGGACAGAAAACTGTAGGTAGGGAGAGTGTCAGTTTCTTTCACTGTGCAAGTCCTTGTTTCCAGGGACCTGGAAGGACAGTGAGTGAATTCTCCTTGTGCTATATTGTGCTTAAAAAAAACATTTTTTCTAGGGACAGAAAACTGTAGGTAGGGAGAGTGTCAGTTTCTTTCACTGTGCAAGTCCTTGTTTCTAGGGACCTGGAAGGACAGTGAGTGAATTCTCCTTGTGCTAGATTGTGCTTAAAAAAAAACATTTTTTCTAGGGACAGAAAACTGTAGGTAGGGAGAGTGTCAGTTTCTTTCACTGTGCAAGTCCTTGTTTCCAGGGACCTGGAAGGACAGTGAGTGAATTCTCCTTGTGCTATATTGTGCTTAAAAAAACATTTTTTCTAGGGACAGAAAACTGTAGGTAGGGAGAGTGTCAGTTTCTTTCACTGTGCAAGTCCTTGTTTCTAGGGACCTGGAAGGACAGTGAGTGAATTCTCCTTGTGCTATATTGTGCTTAAAAAAAACATTTTTTTCTAGGGACAGAAAACTGTAGGTAGGGAGAGTGTCAGTTTCTTTCACTGTGCAAGTCCTTGTTTCTAGGGACCTGGAAGGACAGTGAGTGAATTCTCCTTGTGCTAGATTGTGCTTAAAAAAAAACATTTTTTCTAGGGACAGAAAACTGTAGGTAGGGAGAGTGTCAGTTTCTTTCACTGTGCAAGTCCTTGTTTCCAGGGACCTGGAAGGACAGTGAGTGAATTCTCCTTGTGCTATATTGTGCTTAAAAAAAACATTTTTTCTAGGGACAGAAAACTGTAGGTAGGGAGAGTGTCAGTTTCTTTCACTGTGCAAGTCCTTGTTTCTAGGGACCTGGAAGGACAGTGAGTGAATTCTCCTTGTGCTATATTGTGCTTAAAAAAAACATTTTTTTCTAGGGACAGAAAACTGTAGGTAGGGAGAGTGTCAGTTTCTTTCACTGTGCAAGTCCTTGTTTCTAGGGACCTGGAAGGACAGTGAGTGAATTCTCCTTGTGCTATATTGTGCTTAAAAAAAAAAAAATTTCTAGGGACAGAAAACTGTAGGTAGGGAGAGTGTCAGTTTCTTTCACTGTGCAAGTCCTTGTTTCAAGGGACAGAGAAGGACACCTGAAGGTAGCCCTTATTGCTTTTTTCCCATCTCCCTGCAGGCCATCTATTAGAATGTCTGGAAGGCAAACAAGGAGAGGCAGACAGTCAGGAGGCAATAAAAGAGGGCAAGCAGGCTCTGTGTCTGGGGCAACAGTGCTGGTCGTGGACGCGGTGCATTGTCATCAGCACATGGCCATGGGACACGCTTGTCCTTCTTTTCCGCAGCTGGACATGTTGAGCCACATCATGCCGAAGACTTGGTAGAGTGGATGACCAAGCCCTCCTCCTCCTCCTCATCCTCTCTCACCCAGGCTCAGGGTACTGGCAAAGCAGCTGCCAAAGCGTCCTCTTCCCTGGTATCAATGTCAGACTCATCAGTCACTCCTTCCCTAGACCCACCATGTCCTCCTCCTGAGGAGTCCCCCGAACTGTTTGAGCACAGTGTTGGGTACATGCTCCAGGAGGATGCCCAGCGTTTCGAAGGGTCTGATGATGAAACCCAGCTACAGGAAGGCAGTAGGGTGAGAGCAGACAGAGGGGATGCTCAAGAAGGACACCAATCTGGCAGTCATGTTCCAGCAGCTGCAGCATACTGCCAGATTGGCTCCAGTGATGAGGAGGGAGGGGATGATGAGGTCACTGACTCCACGTGGGTGCCTAATAGGAGAGAGGAGGAGGAGGATGAGGAGGAGGCACATCTCCAACGAGACAGGATGCCCTTTGGTGGCCAGCGTAAGGGCAGTACACCGACGGAATCACACCGCAGAGCTCCGCCTGTGCAGGGCGCTGCCTCTGCCCGTCATTCAAAAAGTTCCTTGGTGTGGGCCTTTTTTGAGGCTAGTGCATCAGATCGCACAGCTGCTGTTTGCAACATATGTCTCAAGCGTATATCGCGTGGCCAAAACATCAGCCGCTTGGGTACCACATGCCTGACCAGACATATGTTGACCTGCCATGCAGCTCGTTGGCAAGCCTACCTCAAAGACCCACACCAAAGAACAAAGCGGACCTCTCCTTGCACCGCATCAGCTGGGATTTCCAACCCCACTATAACTTCAGTCCTCTCTGAAACATGCACTGAGAGGAATGAAGGTGTAGAATTAGGTGTGTCACAGCCAAGTACTTGCGGCCACTCTGCTAGCAGTACACCGACGTCCGATTCTAGCAGGCAAATTTCCCTGCCCCAGCTGCTGGACCGTCGAAAGAAGTTCACTCCCAGCCATCCACATGCCCAGCGGTTGAATGCTAGCTTGGCTAAATTGCTAGCGCTTCAACTGCTGCCTTTTCAGTTGGTAGACTCGGCCCCCTTCCGTGAGTTTGTGCAATGTGCGGTTCCTCAGTGGCAGGTTCCCAAACGCCACTTTTTCTCACGGAAGGCTATTCCGGCTCTCTACCGGCATGTGGAAGGCAATGTCTTGGCCTCGCTGGACAGGGCGGTCAGCGGTAAGGTGCATATTACCGCTGACTCATGGTCCAGCAGGCATGGACAGGGACGTTGCCTTTCTTTCACGGCCCATTGGGTCACTCTTTTGGCAGCTGGGAAGGATGCAGGACAAGGTGCAGTAGTGTTGGAGGTTGTCCCACCGCCACGCCTCCAAAATGCTACTACTGGTTGTGACACACCTCTCTCCTCCACCCCCTCCTCTTCTTCTTCCTCCATGGCCTCTTCCTGTGGTTTGTCCTATGAACCAGCGGTGCTCCGTAGCCGTTCACGGGGCTACGCAAGTACGCAGGCAAAAAGATGCCATGCCGTGCTTGCGCTGGTGTGTTTGGGGGACAGAAGCCACACTGGGGCAGAGGTCCTGTCTGCTCTGCAGGGCCAGGCCGAGAGGTGGTTGACGCCACGCCAGCTTAAGCCAGGAATGGTGGTTTGCGACAATGGCACCAACCTCCTCTCCGCCCTCCGACAGGGACAACTGACCCATGTGCCCTGTGTGGCTCACGTCCTTAACCTGGTGGTGCAGCGGTTCTTGGGCAGGTACCCGGGCTTACAGGATGTCCTGAGGCAGGCCAGGAAAGTCTGTGTGCATTTCCGCAGATCTTATAATGCCAGTGCTCGCCTGGCTGAGCTGCAAAAGGAGTTGAACCTGCCCAAGAACCGCCTTATATGTGACATGCCCACCAGGTGGAACTCAACGTTGGCCATGCTGCAGCGGCTGCACACGCAGCAGAGGGCCATCAATGAGTACCTGTGCGACTACGGCACCAGGACAGGGTCAGGGGAGCTTGGTTTTTTTTCTCCACGCCAGTGGGGCATGATCAGGGATGCATGCCCTGTCCTGGCACCATTTGAGGAGGCCACGAGGATGGTGAGCAGTGACAGTGCATGCATCAGTGACACTGTACCTCTTGTCCACCTGTTGGAGCACACGCTGCGTGGAATAATGGACAGGGCACTTGAGGCAGAACAGAGGCAGGAAGAGGAGGACTTCCTTGCCTCTCAAGGCCCCCTTTACCCAGACAGTGTTCCTTCTGTCCCACCCATCGCACAGGAAGAGGAAGAGGAGGAGGAGGAGGAGGAGGATTGTGTCAGCATGGAGGTGGAGGCTGGCACTCAGCATCATCAGCAGCAGTCTTTTAGGGATGATTTACAGTCCCCACAAACCAGTGGACTTGTACGTGGCTGGGAGGAGGTGACTGCGGATCATGTCGTCCTTAGTGACCCAGAGGACTCCGGAGCGAATGCCTCAGCAAACCTACGCTGCATGGCCTCCCTGATCCTGCAAAGTCTGCGGAAGGATCCTCGTATTCTTCGGATCAAGGAGAGGGACCATTACTGGCTGGCCACTCTCCTTGATCCACGGTACAAGGGTAAGGTTGCGGACCTTATGTTACCGTCGCAGAGGGAGCAGAGGATGAGACAACTCCGGGAGGCCTTGCAGAAAGGTCTGTGCAACGCGTTCCCAGAGACTGGGAGGTTACAAACTCCTGGTCCAGGACAACGAGTTGCTGAGGCTTCGGCCAGTCAAAGAAGGAGCGGTGGGGAAGGTGGCCGTCTGACCGATGCGTTCAGACAATTCTTTAGTCCGCAGCCCCAAAGTATGATTGGTTCCAGCAACCATCGCCAGCGTCTGATAAACATGGTGCAGGAATATCTAGGGGCAAGGTCAGACTTGGACACCTTCCCCACCGAAAATCCTCTGGCTTACTGGGTCTTGAGGATGGATCACTGGCCAGAGCTTGCACAGTATGCAATTGAGCTACTGGCCTGTCCTGCATCCAGCGTTCTTTCGGAACGCACATTCAGTGCTGCTGGAGGATTTGTCACGGATCACAGGGTGCGCCTGTCCACCGACTCGGTTGATCGACTGACTTTCATCAAGATGAACCAGTCTTGGATCACCACCAGCTACCACACACCTGATGCTGATATAACAGACTAATTGATTTTAACATGTCACATCCCTTCAAGACTGATGCTGATGCTGAGTGTCTGTGCTGTTATGTTGACTGGCTATCCTCCTCCTCCGAGTCCTCAATGATACGATTGATGATGATAGCTTGGAAGATCATTTTTGTTTATGGGTGCCGCCACCAGTGGCTAAGGCCCAATTTTTCAGCCCCTGTTTTACAGGGGCGTGTAATTACAATTTTTTTAGCAATAATTTGCCATAGGGCTCATTGCTGTGCTCCAAGTACAGTATCTGTGAGGGGTTGTAGTGTTGTGCCACCAGTGCCTAAGGCCCAATTTTTCAGCCCCTGTTCAACAGGGGCATGTAATTACAATTCTTGATCTAATAATTCACAGCAGGGCCCATTCCTGCACCCACCAAGAGTAACTCTGAGGGCTTACAGTGTTGTGTCAACACCACCACCACCACCAAAGGCCCAATTTTTCAGCCCCTGTTCAACAGGGGCATGCAATTACAATTCTTGATCTAATAATTCACAGCAGGGCCCATTGCTGCACCCACCAAGAGTAACTGTCAGGGCTTACAGTGTTGTGGCACCAGCACCACCATCAAAGGCCCAATTTTTACTACCACTGTTCAACAATTATATGTAATTACAATTCCTGATATAATAGTTGACAGCAGGGCGTTCCAGCACCAACCAAGAGTAACTGTGAGTGCTTACAGTGTTGTGCCAACACCAACAACTAAGGGGCCTATTTCTGCAGAGTATCTACGGCAGGTCCCTACTTTCAAACATCCAACTTACAAACGACTCCTACTTGCAAACGCAAGAAGACAACAGGAAGTGAGAGGAAATCTACCCCTAGGAAGGAAAATTCTCTCCTGTAAGAATTAATATGGGAGAAAGGTGTCTCCTCTGTACTGATACTTTATCAGCAATCCTTGTTTCAAGAAAAACACCACATTTCAAAAACAGTTGTCATTGGGACGGAAAGTGAGGTGAAATGTTCTGAACAGGGGCACAGACAGCAAAACAAATGTTACAGGGGTGATAACCCTTACCTATGTTTTCCAAAAAGTTTAAAAATAGATTTTTGGGCTGGAGCTACACTTAAACAATGTACCTGTTCAAAATTACAAACACATTCTACATAAGAACAAACCTACAGTCCCTGTCTTGTATGCACCGCCTGTATACGGCTGTTCAGAGTATATAGGGCCTTTTTTATTTTATGTGCGGGGTTCCCCTTAATATCCATACAAGACCCAAAGGGGCTGGTAATGGGCTGGGGTAGGGGGGGGGGGTCATGGGGTAGCTATGCCATTTTTCTTAAAGATTTTCATCCATATTACCGGGACCAGACATTACATTAAAGCCGCAAGCAGTTTTAAATGGCTTTTTTTTCCTTTAGAAGTGCCATTTTGTGCAGGGACAGTTCTAAACACGGGAAACACGTGGCACTTCACAGGCATACTTTAGACACCCCCCAGGTACGATATTTAAAGGAATATTTGACTTTTTTTTTTTCACTTTATGCATCATTAAAATGACTGCTCCCGAAAAACGACCGTTTTTAAAACTTCTTTTTGCATTGATACATGTCCCCTGGTGCAGAACCCGGGTTCCCAAACCCTTTTTAGGACAATAACATGCATAATAGTTGTTATAATTAGCACTTTAGAATTCGAACGTTCGCATCCATTGTATTTAATAGGGTTCTAATGTTCGTACGAACTTTCGGTCCGTTCGCGGGTTCTGGTGCGAACCGAACCCGGGGGTGTTCGGCTCATCACTAATCCTCAGGAATATTTAGCACAAAAGGAGGATTATTTACCATCATAGAAGATAATACAAATGTGGCTATGGTCAGTAGACCAAGCTCAGGGGCAATACCTAGAGGGAATTATCCTCCCTGAAGTCAGGAACAGGGTTGTTTTAATTGTGGGGACTTAAATCATTGGAAGTCAGAATGTCCACAGAGGAGAGGAGCTAGAGATAGCTTTGCTAGGAGAGGCAGAGCAGGATATAGCTCAAGATCTCAACACAGACCTCAACAGGGAGACGAAGTGCAGCTACAACAGAGATCCCAGTCAGCTCCAGCAGCCCCTCCCTTCAGCCCCAGGAATTCCTTTGAAAAGATACGGGTAGATTGGCCGAACTATCGAGATAATAACCCACAATAGGGATGCCCGGAGCAAGCCCCAGCCCTGGTCATGCATTTCTTCTCTCCACACTGGAAAACCCTGCCACAGACCTTATTAAAGGTCAGGGGCAAAAGGGTTACATTTTTACTCGATACAGGAGCCACTACTTCCTGTCTAAATGATGCAGAGTTTGGAGAGATGGAATGTACGGAGGGATGCTCTATAGGGATAAATGGGACAAATGTCAACCACAAGATCACGCCGCCTTTGTTAATAACTGATATGCAGGGTAACTATCTTACTGAGATGTCCTTCGCAGTCCTCCCTGACTGTCCTCTATCCCTTATGGGGAGAGACTTGATGCCTGCATTACAAATCACTGTTAAATTTGACCAACAAGGCGGAATTATAGCCAAATCTACTAAGTGTGATCTAACCATGCCAAAAAGACAAGAAACAATGTCATGTTTTTTGCTCCTGCCACCAACATTAGACAACCACCCTATATGGGCAAAATCAAAAACTGCTGTGGGACACATTGCTTGCACTCCATACAAGCCAAATATGTGTTCTGACACCACACCACATTACCAAAAACAATATCCATTATCCACTGAAAAGGTATCGGGTATACAGCCCCAGATTGAGGAGTACCTGAAATTGGGCATCCTTCGGGAAATTGTAAGCCCTTGGAATACTCCTATTAATCCCGTAAGAAAGGCAAATGGTACCTGGAGGTTGGTTCAGGATTTGAGAGGTGTGAATAAAAACATAATACCCTTGCCACCCCTGGTATCAGACATAACATCCATTTTTATCAACATACCAGCAAATTCTCGCTGCTATACGGTACTGGATCTGTCTAATGCATTTTTTAGCATAGACATTACCAAAAATGACCAACTCCTGTTTGCATTTGTCTGGGGGAGGGGCCAGCTAACATGGACATGCCTCCCGCAAGGGTTCATTGATAGCCCAGCTGCCTTCAGTATAGTCCTAAAAAAGACCATGGACAATTGGAATCCCCCTAAAGGGTCAACTGTCCTGCAATATGTAGATGACCTACTGGTTTGTAGTGAGAGCAGGGCACAGTGTGAGGAGGACTCCATTAGCCTTATGGACCATCTCTCCTTGCAGAGCCATTTGGCATCTCGGAAAAAGATCCAATGGTGCAAGGATCGAGTAGAGTACTTAGGTTGTGTAATTACAGAGGGAACAAGAGTAGTTTCCCCTGCAAGAGTCCAGGCCCTCAGCTGTCTCGGCCCACCAAAGGATAAATCATCGTTGCTATCATTCCTTGGCTCGATTGTCTACTGCAGACAGTGGATTCCTGATTGCTCTTAACGGGACTCTATGCTAAGGCAAGCAACTTCCACACGTGCACCAAAACAAGTAGAGTGGAGTGAGGACATGAAAACAGCATTCTACTCTCTTCTGCGCTCCCTCTCCCAGGCTCCTGCATTAGGGCTTCCAACATATGATAGACCATTTTCTCTGTACTGTGTAGTCAGAGGAGCAACTTTTGCTGCTGTGTTGGCCCAGCCACATGGCAATAATTTAAGACCAGTTGCATACCTTTCAAAGAAACTGCCCCTACAGGTACAGGGAATGCCCGGTTGCTTGCAGGCTCTTGCAGCAAGCGCAATGGCTGTAAAAGAAGCCTCTAAAATTACATTGGGGAATGAAACTATACTTTATACCACTCATTCAGTTGCACAATTGCTACAAAACATGCATACTCAACATATGACTGCACAGAGACATAGCGGTTATGAAATTATTATTTTAAACACCACAAAACTGTTAGTCAAATCTTGCTCTGAGACAACACCAGCTATTAGGTTACTGCATGCCTTGCTGCAGCTTCCTGATTCTGATTTATGCCCATCACAAAACTGTCAGGACAAGCTGTCTGAACAAACATTACCCAGAAGCGATTTATCTGACAAACCTGACCCAGAGTTCCTGGATGTGTTTGTTGATGGCAGCTGCTCAAGACCAAATGACACAACATACAAAACTGGATATGCTGTTGTTATGTTGCCTGATATTGTGGTTGAGTCTTCCCACCTTGCAGCAAACTCGGCACAACAAGTAGAACTCAAAGCCCTCACAAGAGCCTGTCAGCTTTTCGAGGGAAAGGATGTAAATAATAATATCTACACTGATAGCAGGTATGCATTCGCCGTGATTTTTGACTTTGGACTCATATGGGAAAAGAGAGGCTTTAGGACAGCAGATAACAAAGAGATAGCAAATAAGGCTTTTGTTCTCTCTCTGCTGGCTGCACTGCAACTCCCACGAAGTCTCCGAGTTATTAAAGTGAAAGGACACTCGTATGACAAAAGTAAAGAAGCACAGGGCAATGCATTGGCAGATAGAGAAGCATAAAAAGCAGCGGACTCCGTTCCCACCTCTCATCCCATTACAACTCAAAAAGGCCACAGGAGGAACTATGAATGGGGTGGATTGATTATCTCCCTGCAGTCCTATTCCAAATAAGAACAGCCCCACATTCCAGAACAGGGTTGTCACCATTTGAAATACTTATGGGTAGGCCAGCACAGAGAAAGCCTGATAAGGGAGAGGAGGTTAATCTTTATTCTTTACAGGAAGAGTACGTGAAACATTTGGTAAGTAGCCTTAGTGAAACAGAGGACAAAGTTGCTGTCACTTTCCCTCCTCTCTCCACAGAACCTACACATCCGTATATCCCAGGAGACAAAGTGCTGATAAAACAACTAGCTGTCCGGAGACAACCAGGTCCGATTTTCCAGGGACCATTTGAAGTCCTGAAGGTTGCCAGAACAGCCGTTCTCAGAGATCAAGGCCCACAGTGGATCCATGCATCAAGACTAAAGACATTTCCATGCACAACCCCAAAGAAAAAGGAGGTGAAACAGGTGTTACAAGTCCTCGAAAATAGAGACTAAAAGGAAGACTGTACCCTAAAAATGACTCTGTTCATAGCAAATGATTCAGGGAAGCTATGGGCTCTGTTGGCAGGACTCATGATATTGGTGTTTATCCCCACTTGGATCATAACTAACTGTATATATCACCCGGAGGATCTGGGTGAAATGAAGGGTATATGTGGTAAAAATACCAAGAAGAAGTGGTACAATGAATATTCTGATGATCAAGGGGCTTCTGTTCTGAAGTCTTGATCAAAGGAGGGATTGTAAGGAATGGATCAATATATTGATTAATGTATAACCAAATGAACCATTGATGAAGAGTTCCACTTTATTTTGTTTTAATAAGTTCAAACTGTATGTTTCGGGGGATGTTTTTCTGCTTGCTTTTCTACTGATATTATTATGATGATTAAGTGTATTTTGCAAGCACGGAATGTGACCTTGCGATTGCACCTGCAGTGTGTTGATTTGGTTGCAGTGGGCTGCTTCCTGCCTTTGGCAAAGG
This sequence comes from Rana muscosa, assembly GCA_029206835.1. Classification (NCBI taxonomy): domain Eukaryota; kingdom Metazoa; phylum Chordata; class Amphibia; order Anura; family Ranidae; genus Rana; species Rana muscosa. The sequence continues at coordinate 397,759,598 of CM055120.1, forward strand.
CGCCCGAATCACAGTGATAAAACCCCAAGACAAATAATAAAAAATGATATTCATGCATAGCCATACTTTGTGTTGGTGTCATTGAATATACAGCCGGCTAGAGACTTCCACAGGTCTGAAACTCAGCTCGAGCAGAACCAGAACCTCTCCAGAACCTCTCAATTGCCACGAGAAGTGTGGTATTCAATGCAATATTGAGACAGGGGAAACAGGTGTCTGATGAAAGGAAATACAAGATTAGAGGCAAGTCCCACTTTGGAAATCTTAGAGACCTCAGCGGATAGCCGCTCTGAAGAATTGGATCACTAACTTATCCATGGCCCTCTGGGTGGCAGTGAAAGCCAAGATGACAGACTAGTGGGCCTTTAAAGTACTTGTGGAGAGGCTTAATTCCAATCCCGCTTGGAGAAATTCCAGTATGTGGCAGACCCTTGGCGAATGTAGCAAAAATGTCTGCATGCAAATTCCACAAACTTGTTCCAAATTCAGTTATAGGCATTGTTGGTACTGTCTTTTCTGGCTTTCATTAGGGTATTCGTGACCCTGGTTGAGCATCCCAGGCCGATTTTAGCCTTTGCCTTTCAAGACCCAGGCCATCAACTTCAGACTCCCTGGGGCCAGGTGGCAGATTGGTCCCTGCATCAGCAGGTCTGGTGTTACTGGTAGAGGGTGTGGTTTTCAAACTCAGCGAGAAGAGCAGAGGATACCAAGGACTCTTTGGCCAGTCCGATACTACCGCTAGGACGGACACCCTCTCCTGTCGCAATCTGCACAGAAAAAGGAGGATCACCAGGATTGGAGGGAAGGCATATATGCTGTCCTGAAATTCCATTCTGCTGTTAATGCATCCACCCCCATCGCTTGTGGGTGACTGAACTTGGCAAAAAAACGTGGTAGTTTGGTATTGGCTGAAGAGGCAAACGGGTCCACCTCCAGAAGGAAGGCCCATGCCATCAGGCTCCGAAAGGTCGTAACCAAGCCCACTCGTTGTCCAAGTCTGCTTTGGACAGGTAGTCTGCTTGAGTGTTCAGATGACTGGGCACATATACTGCTGTTAGCAGCTGCAAGTTGGCTTGAGCCCAATCCATAATCAGGGTCACCTCTCTCAGGAGAGCACTGCTGCAAGTGCCTTTCTGCTTTCGGATGTAAGCCGTAGCCATCACATTGTCCAGCTTCAAAAGGATGGGCGCTCCTTGAATCTGCCTCTTGAAAGCCAGGAGAGCCTGGAAGGCTGCCCTCAATTCCAGTATAGTGGCAGCGAAGAAGATTGTGCTTCCTCGACCACCAGCCCAAGTTGGCCCTCATCTGGGCTGTGATCTGGATTCTCCGACCAAGATACCACGATCTCCATTGATCTAGGAGACCCACTTGGAAGAGGCGCGAGTTTCATTGAGGCCATTTGACCATCGGAGTGGTTGAGATCCTTCTACCAAGAAGTCGCATGCAGTCTATTGTTTGGCAGGTACGCCTTTTTCAAGCTTCCAACATTGTCTTCAGGACTTCTTGTCTCTGGGTAATGCCACTGATGCTATCCGCGTATCTATTTTTGCACCTAAGTACACCAGAAATTGCGTAGGCACAAGGTGACTCTTCTCTTGATTGATCAGTCAACCAAAGCTCTCAACAAGGTTGTCTTCCGGTGTACCAGGAGCATGTCCTTGTCTTGGCTTAGAAGCAAAATGTCGTCCAAATAGTGATGTATTCGGATTCCCTGCAATAGTAGGTGTGCCACCAGGATCTTCGTGAACACCCTGGGAGATGTGGTCAGCCCAAAGGGCAGGCACACAAACTGATAGTGAAGTTGTCCCACTGCGAACCGAAGAAATCTCTGGTAGAACGTGGAAGTACACATCCCTGAGGTCCACCGACAGTAGCCAATCTCCCGGTTGAATGACCTTCAGGATTGTTTGAAGCGACTCCATCCTGAATCGATCCTTTTTGATTAACTGTTGAGGTCCCTGAGGTCTATTACTGGCCTCCATCTAAGTCCCCGACTTTTTCTGAACCAAGAAGAGGCGGGAAGACCCCAGGTAAAACGCTCCTGTTGAGGAACTGCTACTATCGCTTCTTGCTCCAGGAGGGTCTTTATGTATTTCCAAAAGACATCCTGTTTTTCCTTTTCTGAAGGCGTCTTTGTTGAGACAAAGGCTCTGCGGGACTGTTTGAGGAATCTCCAGCTGTGACCGTACCTGATGGTCGATATCACCCACGGCTCCTTTATTCTTTTTGCCCACACTTGACGGAACCTATATGAATAACCTGGCTCCTACCTGGCAAGTGTGAGCCGGTGGGTAGTCAAAAAGACTTCTGAGGTTCTTGCCCCAAGGAAGAGGTTGGTCTTCTAGATGTGCAGTTTGCCGCAGAGTTTGGCCATTGCCGGCAAAACGACCTTCCTGGCGTCTCTGCCTCTAGATCTTGCTGTGTTTCTGAAGGTTGTGTTTTTCTTATAAAGCAACCTCAGATCCTGCGGGATAAACCACGATTTCCCGCCAGTTGCTATTGCGATGGCCGTGTCTAATTTATTCCCAAACGGAGTGACCCTCGAATGGTATCCTGCACCATCCCTGCTTGAATGCTGGGTCAGCCACCCAGGGCCTCAGCCACAGGGTTCTTCTCGCAGTTACTGCATTTAGCATACCTTTTTCCAGAATCTTGATCAGGTCGATGGATGCCTCGGCCATAAAAGAAGCTGTTAGCTTCAAATTTGCTAACAAGGCCAGGACCTCAGCTTTGCCCAGGTCATTCTCCACCGCCCCTTTGGCTTTATGCGTTCAGACCTCCATGGCCTTAGAAATGACGGCCAATACCATTGACGGTATATGCTCCACCAGCCAGTGTGTAGATCTTTTTAAGATCTACATCCACTCTCCTATCTAGTATGTCCCTGAAGGATACTGCGTCATCTAGTGGCAGGGTTACGTGTCTGGCGAGGCGCATGAGTGCCGTGTCTACTACCGGAGGCTCCTCCAGAACCTTCACCTTCTCTGTTTTAAATGGATACTGCTTTGCAAACCGATTCTTGAATGCAATCCTTTTATCTGATTGCTTCCACTCATCATACATCACCTCCTGGATCTCTTCCATGAAGGGAAAATTCAATGCATCCCTCATGTTTGCAAAGTACTTCCTTTGTCTTTTCTGTGGTTCTTACGCCGCATCTTCCCACTGCAGGGCCTGCCTAATTGCCTTCACAAAGGGTTGGACTATGGCGAAGTCGAATCCATCATACTGGGTATCCTTTTCTTCAGCAGAAGATGCATCTGAAGCTGACGGCACTCGTGCCTCTGGGTTCCCCTGAGCAGCCAGAGGAATTTGAGGTGATAGGAAGTGAGAGGTAGAAGAAACTGAAGCAGTTGAAGCCTGCGACTGCGTCTGAGTTGCAAACGACTTCAGTGTTTCCTCAAACGCCTATTTCATTAATGATACCAGCTCCATCTTATCAGGTTCCTAGCTTTTCGTTGCTTTGAAGCAATCCTCACAAGCTGTCTTACCTGCCATCGCCTTTTTAGGGCAAGCCCAGCAATCTCCTGACCTGGGCTGTTCATGATGCGAATCCCTGCGGTGACGCGATGGAGAATGCCGACACCTTGAGGGAGATCGGGAACGAGAAGCCTCTCTCCTTCCAGGGGAGCGTCAATCTTCATGTGAGGATGAATGTCTCCTATTCCTTCCCCTACTTCTACCTTTTGAGCGCCGAGAAGAGCCATGACCGAGACCTGAGGAGCTGGAGCAGTACAGATAGGCGTGAGGAATTAGTCTGCTAACACTGGAGAATTTAAATGAATATATTCCTTAGTATCTCCCCTATCTTCTTTGCAAGCGCTGATCTTTTAAAACTGGCTCCCTTAAGGCTTGCTCCGACCCCCTCCCCTGATTGGCTGGGCGGCTCCACACATGCTCAGAGGGGACGCCGAGCGTGCGTTCTACGCTGGCCTGCATCTCTACTCGGGGAAAACAGAAAGGGTGAGCCACGCTCATTCTCTGCCCTAACAGGCCTGGCAATCCTCCGCCCAGCTCTCCCACAAGCTGACTCTTTAAGGCAGCATGAAGCCGCCCTGAGGATCAGCAGCGGGGCTTCCTGACAAGTTTGCCATTAGCAGATTTAGGAAGCAGGGATGGCGTCCAGCAGCAGATAAATCCAGACAGCCAGCACTTTATACCAGCTAGAAGGGGAGACCCACTGTGTGTATATGTGTGTGTGTATATATATATATATATATATATATATATATATATATATGTGTATATATATATATATTAGAGCTGCACGATTAATCGTATGAGAATCGCGATTTCGATTCACCCCCCGTGCAATCTCGATCTTGGATTACCGCGATTTTCTTAAATCCCCGCCGGTTCCACGTAACCAGCGTGGAACGCAAATGGATCATAGAGCGTGATGCATTGAAACTGTTTCCACTCTGCTCGCACACAGCGCCGCCTCCTCCTAACCCTGCACTGTGATAGACAGAATGCGGGTCCAATGCTGGAATGCAATCTGTCTATCACAGCGCAAGGTTAGGAGGAGGCGGGGCTGTGTGCGAGCAGAGCGGAGACCGTTTCAACATACAGGCGGTGAGTTGCTTTCTAGGAGAAAATGTGTGCTGCCTTCCGTCCTCCCCTCTCCCCCCTACCACACTTTGCTGGCTCTGTCTTTGGGACTTGGGACTCGTCGTTGTCCTCCCCCTCCCTCCCCCCGCCGCCGAGTCTGTCTCCTCTCTTCCATTCTCAGCTGTGACAGGGCTACAGGACAGGACTACTGTTTTTGGAAGTGAGAGGGTCAATAAAGAGAACCTGTCTCCTCCAATTGCTATCACACAGGGAATTGTTTTCTCCTGTGTGATAGCAATAAAGTTAAGTGAAAAAAAAAGATTAAAAAAAAGAAATAATAATTAATTTAATAAAATAAAGTAATTAAAAAGTAAAGAATAAGAAAAATATTAAAAATAAGAAAATTATGCAAAAATAAAAAAAAGTAAAAACGACAAGCAAATTATTATTATTTTTTTTAAATTTACCATTTTAAAGAATCGTGAGAGAATCGTGATCTTTGTTCTAAGCAAAAGAATCGCGATTCTCATTTTTCCCAGAATCGTGCAGCTCTAATATATATATATATATATATATATATATAAAATTTATTTGGGTACAGTATTGCATGACTAATTGTCATTCAGTATGTGACCGCACTGAAAAAATGCCTGGGCAGAAAGGGGGTAAAACATTCCGGTCTTGAAATGGTTGAGGACCCAACTGTTGGAAGACCTCCCTAGAGATCTATTTTTGCTGCAGATGCCTTTTACTGACCTCCATCTTGGCTGTGACCTTGCTTTGCCAAACCCTGGCTGACTTGGTAAAGTGCATTAAAAAATAAAATCTTGCCACTGCAGTGGTGAATACTTTAGTCATAGAACGTTTAGAGCAAATAGTTGTAGCTTCTCCTGACTGTACACAAGCAAAAGACAATTGTTTAAAGTGCTGGACTACAGGATCCTTGTCTAAAATTGGCCAAATTTTTGTCAATGTTTGCCATCCCTGATTGACTTCTGTCAAATTGACAAACGTTTTTCAACTTGTTAGTCAGCGGCTTCAGCCACTGAATGGCCTCGTACACACGACCGATTTTCTCGGCAAGAACCAGCAAGAAACTTGCTGGCAGAGAGGTCTTGCCGAGTAAATCGGTCGTGTGTACGCTGCTAGCGGGTTTCTCGTCGAGAAAACCGACAAGAAACCTCGACGAGAAAATAGAGAACCTGCTCTCTATTTTCTCGTCGAGATTCTCCTCGGCGTGTTTCTCGACGAGAAAAGTGAGTGTGTGTACACTTACCTGTCCGCCCGGAAGCCCGCGCATGTTCGAAATGAATTCGACGCATGCACGGTACCTTCCTAGGCATACGTAGGGTATACCAAGATGGCGGCGACGGCATCGAATGTGACGAGCGCATGCTCGACGTAGTCGATGACGTCACCGCGTACACTCCTTTCAAAGAACCGCGGGTTCTTTGAAACGAGCGTGTGTACACTCGGCCGGGACAAATTTCTTGTCCAAGAATCTCGTCGAAAAAAACGACATGTTTTTTTCAACGAGAATCTCGGCCGTGTGTACGAGGCCAATGGCATATTCCGACAGCGCCAAGTTCCACTATTTAAATACAATGGCCCAGTGTCAGGGGGAATCCTTCCATCCACCTCATTTGAGTGAATCTGAGTGGAAAAAAATAAGAAAATCATCTATGGCCAGCTTAAAGTGGAACTTTAGTCTGAAAATTACAGAGGAGGTCCAGCCCCCCCCAAAAAAATAAAAATAAATGAGGACACGTACCTGTCCTGAAATCCAGCGAGGTCATCACCCCAGCTGATGTTTCCATCGGCTCTCGGGTGCTGCCGCCGCCATTGCTTGTAAGGGAAACTGTCAGTGAAGCCTTGCGGCTTCACAGCCGATTCCCTACTGAGCATGCGCAAAACACGCTGCAGTTTGTGAATGGCCCGGCGGCGGGGGAATGAACTTCCACAGCCAGGTCTCCTGGAAGTGGGGACAGGTACCTGTCTTCTCCCCCTCCCTCCCCAAAAGGTGCCAAATGTGGCACTGGAGGGGGGGGTGGAGGAACCAGAGCTTTCACTTTTGGGTGGAACTCCGCTTTATGTCCTGCTAGGTCACTTCAGGCTGGCCCCTTTTGCAGGTACAGCTACGCAACACATTAAAAATAAGAGTCTACATGGTACATAGATCATGCTCAGTTGCTCTCCAATTTTACACACTGCTAAGTTTGTAGATGCCAATCTGCTGACAGCCTTAAAGTGGAATTAAACCCACCTATGCTTTACTGTGGTTATAAAAGAAAAATTTGCGCTAGGTGCAAATTATTAAAGTGCAATAAATCCCTAAAGGAAAACATGCTGCTAAACACCAAAAAAAAACTTGATATAAGGTACAACAAATATAAATATACAAAAAGGTGTAGCGCTGGATGAGCAAAACTGTGTATGGCTATACAGTAAAAAAAATATAAGAAAAAGTATCAAAAACATGAGTGAATACTAAAAATAAACAATTTAAAGTTCATGTGTGTCAGTGAAAAATATATGAAATCTTCTCCTCTATTTAAAGATGATAAGAGTTCTACAGAGTGCAGGTATCTGATGAAAATCATAGGCAAAATGCTCCAACACTTGGGGGCTGATTTACTAATAACATTGCGCTGCGCTGGTTCTAACCTTAATTGGTACGCCGGATAACTCCTTCACTGGGCGCAGGAAGCAGCTGCGCACTGTTATAGTAAATAGAAATGTCAGCGGCGCTCTATTGAAAATGAATGGTTCCCTATGGGAGCCCATTGATTTGAATAGAGGTCGCCCGGGAAGTCGGATCCGACTTGCGGGCGACTCGTGTGCCGGCTGACACAGGGACAGCGCAACTCTGCGAGGCGACCTGGACACGACCTGAGCGTGCAGCAGCCGCTCAAGTCGTGTCCTAGAGGCGACTAGCTGGCCGAGAATGTGTCCAGCGCGATGTCATCGCGCTGGTCCTCGGCAGCCTCGCTGTCCCATGTTTGGTATGAATCATGAAGGGGAACTTCAGGCCAAATTTTAATGAAAAAAACGGCATGGGTTCCCCTCCAGGAGCATACCAGACCCTTAGGTCTGGTCTGGATTTTAAGGTGAACCCCCTAAGCCGAAAAACGGCATGGGGGTCCCCCCAAAATCCAAACCAGACCCTTAGGTCTGGTCTGGATTTTAAGGTGAACCCCCTTAAGCTGAAAAACGGCGTGGGGGTCCCCCCAAAATCCAAACCAGACCCTTATCCGAGCACGCAACCTGGCAGGCCGCAGGGGAAAAGGGGGGGATGAGAGAGCGACCCCCCTCCCTCCTGAACCGTACCAGGCCACATGCCCTCAACATGGGGGTTTGGTGCTTCGGGGTAGGGGGGCGACCTGCGGCCCCCCCACCCCAAAGCACCCTGCCCCCATGTTGATGGGGACAAGGGCCTTTTCCTGACAACCCTGGCCGTTGGTTGTCGGGGTATGCGGGCGGGGGGCTTTTCGGAATCAGGGCCCCCTTTAAAAAGGGGGCCCCCAGACGCCGGCCCCCCAGACGCCGGCCCCCCACCCTATGTGAATGAGTATGGGGTACATCGTACCCCTACCCATTCACCTGGTGGCAAAATAAGTCAATAAAAAAAGACAACACAGGTTTGAATAGTAATTTATTGGGCAGCTCCAGGGGTCTTTCTGCCGGGCCCCCGCTATCTTCTGCTAGCTCTTTTGCTAGCGGGGGTCCCGGGCTTCCTCGCCGTCTTCTTCCGACTTCGTGGGTCTTTCTGCCGGGCCCCCGCTATCTTCTGCTAGCTCTTTTGCTAGCGGGGGTCCCGGGCTTCCTCGCTGTCTTCTTCCGACTTCGGGGGTCTTTCGGCCGGGCCCCCGCTATCTTCTGCTAGCTCTTTTGCTAGCGGGGGTCCCGGGCTTCCTCGCTGTCTTCTTCCGACTTCGGGGGTCTTTCTGCCAGGCCCCCGCTATCTTCTGCTAGCTCTTTTGCTAGCGGGGGTCCCGGGCTTCCTCGCCGTCTTCTTCCGACTTCGGGGGTCTCTTGTTCTGTTCTCCGGTTCTTCTCCCGCTCTCCGACGCCTTCTCCACGATCTCCGGTTCTTCCCTCTTCTCTTCGCCCGATGTTGCCTCGTCGCTGTCCACCGCCGCAATGCTCTGTTCGAGCAGCGGTGCCACTTTTATTGGCATGGGGCGTGGTCACCGGATGATGCCACCGCTGACCCCGCCCCCGTTTCACGTCACAGTCCCATCATTCCCCGGGACTGTGACATCATACGGGTGGCGGGGTCAGCGGTGGCAAATTACCTTTCAAACCTGTGTTGTCTTTTTTTATTGACTTATTTTGCCACCAGGTGAATGGGTAGGGGTACGATGTACCCCATACTCATTCACATAGGGTGGGGGGCAGGTATCTGGGGTCCCCCTTATTAAAGGGGGCTCCCGGATTCCGATAAGCCCCCCGCCCGCAGACCCTGACAACCAACGGCCAGGGTTGTCGGGAAGAGGCCCTTGTCCCCATCAACATGGGGGCAGGGTGCTTTGGGGTGGGGAGGGCCGCAGGTCGCCCCCCCTGCCCCGAAGCACCAAACCCCCCATGTTGAGGGCACGCGACCTGGTACGGTTCAGGAGGGAGGGGGGCCGCTCTCTCGTCCCCCCCTTTTCCCCTGCGGCCTGCCAGGTTGAGTGCTCGGATAAAGGGTCTGGTGTGTATTTTTAGGGGACCCCACGCACATTTTTTTTGTTTTTGGCGCGGGGTTCCCCTTAAAATACATGCCAGACCTAAAGGGCCTGGTATGGATTCTAGGGGGAACCCCACGCCAGTTTTTTTTTCATTTTTTTGGGGGGGGTCCCCTTTGAATCCATACTAGACCCAAGGGCCTGTTTGTTTGTTTTTTGAACCGTTTTTTTTTTTTTTTTTTTTACATTTCCTTTAACAACCAGCTATAAACAGGTAAAACAAAAAAATGCTGCAAAATTGCGGTACTTGCGTTTTGGATGCGGGTCCATTGAATTCTATTACATCCAAAACACTGTTTTTGGCCTGGCAAAAAAAATCTGCAGTTGCGTTTAAAATCGTTTTTCACAAACCCTCAAAATGCCTTCAGACGCCAAAGATTTCCACGTTTCAGACGCGGTACCGGCGTTTAGCCGCATTTTAGTTTAGAAGCGTTTTTAAAGGTGACCTATTTTTTTACATTGATAAACTCCAAATTTATGGCAAATGAGGAAAAACCATAATATATATATATATATATATATATATATATAAGAAATTGCTTCCATTGCATTGTGGACAATCCACAACTTGGGGCAGCTGACGTGGCAAGTGGACAATCCACAACTTGTGGCAAGTGATGTGGCAAGTGACACGCTAAATACAACTACACTGCTGCTCTCAGCTGCTGATATCACTCTGGTCTCACTAAATAGCTAAAATCGTAAATAATACTGTTTTTGGAGCTTAGGGCGGCTCCTTATCATATACACGCAAATGTGGTAAAACACGGCATGCAAACGCCACAAAGCGCGCCTTTCTAAACGCCACTTTCAACCTTACTTCTGAACACTTTGCACCAGCGTCCCGTCTACATGGGGCCTAAAAACGCCTATGCCATTTACAGCTCAAAAACGCCATGGTGGCCATGAGGCCATAGGCTAACATGGAGAGATGTTTTTAAGCTGCAAAAAACGCTCAAACAAACGGCTTGAAAAACGTCCGTGTGCATGTAGCCTTATATTAACCACTTGCGCACTGCCCAGACCAAGTTTCACATTTCAGCGCTGATGCACTTTTAATGACAATTGCGCGCTCATACAACACTGTAACCCAATGAAAATGTTTTATTTGTTGGCACACAAATAGAGCTTGCTTTTGGTGCTATTTGATCACCTTTGTGTTTTATTTATTTATTTTTTTCGATAAATACAAAAGACAGAGTTTAAAAAAAATAAAAATGGATATTTTACCCACTTCAGCACTGGGCCTATTCTGGCACTTCTCTCCTTCATGTAAAAATCATAAATTTATGGCTATAAAATTACTTCAAAACACCAAACATTATATATGTTTTTGGAGCAGACACCCTAGGGAATAAGATGGCGGTCATTGCAAATTTTTATCTCGCTCGGTATTTGCGCAATAAATTTTCAAACGCCTTTTGTTTGCTAAAAATATTACAAAACAGTAAAGTTACGGCCAATTTTTTGGTATAATGTGAAAGATGTTGTTATGCTGAGTAAATAGATACCTAACACGTCACGCTTTAAAATTGCGCACACACACATGGCATGACACCAAACTTCAGTAATTAAAAATCTCCCTAGGCGATGTTTTAATTTTTTTACAGGTTACCATTTTGGCATTACAGAGGAGGTCTAGTGCTAGAATTGTTGCACTCGTTCTAACGCACGCAGCAATAACTCACATGTGTGGTTTGAACGGCGTTTACATATGTGGGCGGGACTTACGTGTGTGTTTGCTTCTGAGCGCCAGCTACCGGGGACATGGGCGTTTTTTCTTATTTTTGCTTATTTTTTTTTATTTTGTTTTTTTACTTTTTTGTATTTCTTACTCTTTTTTTATTTTTTTATTTTTTTTGGATCACTTTTATTCCTATTACAAGGAATGTAAACATCCCTTGTAATAGGAATGTGTGTGACAGGTCCTCTTTATGGAGAGATGCGGGGTCAATAAGACCCCGCATCTCTCCTCCAGGCTGGAAAGCATGATATTGGTCCAAAAAAAACCCCAATCTCATGCTGACAGCCGAGATCACGGCTTGGTTAACATACGGGAACACGGCATGATGTCATAACGTCGTGCCCGCGCCTCCGACGGTCATAGAGATGACTGATGACCATCTGGTCACCAGTCATCTCAAAATCGTTCTCCGAGCCCCAGATGGCACGGGAGAGCCCGGAGAAGCACCGGATGGCGGCAAGAGGGGGGGGGGGAAGTCCCCTCCCCCCGCCTATAAGAACGATCAAGCGGTGGAACTGCCACTATGATCATTTTTATTGTGCACAGAATCGCCGGCTGAAAAGAATGATATCTGAATGATGCCTGCAACTGCAGGCATCATTCAGATGTCACCGCCCAAAGCCAAGGATGTCATTTGACGGTGGGCGGTAGGAAACTGGTTAATATTTTTAAAAAAGGTAATTTTTCTTCTTCATTGATGTACACTGATGAGACTGCACTGATGGGCACCGATAAGGTGGCAAGGGTGGGCACTGAGAGGTGGCATTGCTATTTGGCACTGGTGGGCAGTGAGAAGTGGCACTGCTAGGTGGCAATGATAGTTGGCAGTGATGGGCACTGATAGGCAGCACTGCTAGGTGACACTGATTGGAACCAGTGGTGGGCATTGATAGGTGGCACTGGCAGGGGCTACTAATTGTCACAGATGATGCAGAATTGCCTCTTCCTCTTCGGGGCCCCATGTCCCTTGCACATAAGCCGGTGATTGCCTTTTTTTATGCTCACGCTGTCGGCACAAGGAGAAAACAAAAACCATTACCCAGCTTTTGTTTACATCACGTGATCAGCTGTCATTTGCTGACAGCTGATCACATGGTAAAGGGCAGGGATCGGCCCCTTACTCGGATCTGTCATCACCCGAGTCTCAGTGACTCTGTGACCACAGCGCGCGCAAAGGGGAGGACGTTTATTGACGGATTCCCGGCAATTGAGGACCATGCTGTGGCCGTCGATCAGTTATAGCGCTGATCTCAAGTGATTAAAGAGGGTCTAAATGGGCCATTGACATGCATCACTATTCAACTTAGGAATGAGTCTTTGAAAAGTTAAACTAAATAATTTGGCCACTTTATCCTTCCAAATAATTCACTTCCTGTCACATAGCCACACAGGAAGTGAGGGAAAATCCCTAACAATGTCTTTCCTTGGGGACACACAGGTCAGTCTAAATACTTTCCCCATTATGCACATTGCACTCCAGCATATTGCGGGGTACACCACAATTTATTAGGTAGTTTGGACTGTGGGGTTTATTTACTAAAGGCAAATCTACTTTGCACTACAAGTGCACTTGCTGTATATCTGAGGGGGACATGCAAGCCAAAAAAAAATAAAAATCTTTGCTTTTACATGATTTGTAACATCCAATCACCAGTACTTTCACTCAGATTTTCAGCAGCTACACTTTTACTGCAGAGTGGATTTGTCTTTACTAAACCCCAAACTACCCAATGATTTGGGGTGTACACAACAAAGTGCTAGAGTGCAATTTGCTTAATAGGGACACTAGATTGATCTGTGTGTCCCCAAGAAAAGACATTGGTAGGGTTTTACCTTCACTTCCTGTTTAGCTGTGTGACAGGAAGTGAAGCCAATGTTAAGAAAAGGAGACACAAAAGCCAAACTACAAAAAATAAAAAATAAATCTAAAAAAAAAAACACACACGCAGGGGTTCTAACACTTACTGCGTTTCCCTCAAAATGCCCACAATTAGAATTGTATGGCCTTGAGCTATTTTTAAGTGCAGTGCTCTAAATCAGTGCTTCTCAAGTACCCCCAACAGGCCATGTTTGCAGGTTTTCCTTCATCTTGCACATGTGCTTTAAATCACAGTCAATGGTTTTGATTTTTGGACAGCAATTCTCGATAAGATAAATTCACAAAACATGTCCTGTTGCGGGTACTTGAGGACTGAGGCTGAGAACCACTGCAGTAAAAAAGGAAAATTGAATACTTACCGCTCTGTATTTTTCATTTCCTGGTGACGCTCCATGGCAGCACACAATCCATGCATATGCTAGCATGAAGGCACCAGATTAGACAAATCACACCAGTTTTGTTTTGACATGCCAATCAGCTGTCACATTTGTTGCAAAGAAAACACAAAACAAACATCAAAACTTTGCATCAAATTTTATTGTTCAACAAAACAAAAAGGGAAGGCAAAATAAAAAACATGGTCAATTTGAAACAGTTACAGACTCAACATCTTGAGCAATTTTTAGCCAAAAAAATGCAGCACAGACAATTAAATCAAAGTGAACAAACAACACACATTAACAACATCAGAATTATTTCAGGGGAACATTTTCCCCACACAAAAAATATACAATCCACAAAAGTTAACCAATCACCTGTTTTGCAAAGACATAACAAATAAAATACATGTGTTACAAACTCGATAAGGACACCAACATGTACATTTTGCCCCCCCACCCACACACACTTGCCTCTTCTCAGGGCAAGCGACCGAATGCTCTGTGAGCTTTATATAACATATGTTTGTGTGCTAATGAGGCAATTGAAAACACATGCACAGTCCATGAAACACCCAAAATGCAAGTTCACTCAATGTAGAGACTGAAATTCGAAGTGGGTACACCTGTTAAGGATGTCCTTCAATTACTAAACCATAAAAACACTCTCTGAGCATGCCCAGAAATACCCAGGTGCTGTTCACACACAAAAAGCACCCAAAAAAAAACTAACTGGCTGGGCATGTGCAGAACAACACCAATGCAGCTAGCAAAAAATAACCCCCCCCCCCTCCCCCCGTCCAAAATTAAGCACATCATCCAGCATGCTACAAAATTAGATATGGGACAATCACCCCCCCCCCCCCACCAACAAATGCCATTGCAGTCTATGGGAACTGACTTGTTAATTTTGCTAGTCCCCACTTGGCTGGCTTATCTTCTAGTTATTGGCCTTAAAATGGGGGCCCAGGTCTCACCCTAAGGGACATATATCAATGTCACCAATTTGGAAAACACCAAAAACAAAACAAGGAGAAGTGCCTTTAAATATGCCAAATTGCTTAAGGGCCATTTCACACCACATGAAGTGCATTGCGTTTTTTATGCATCCAAAATGCATGGAAAGTTGGTTATATGTAGTGATGAGCCGAACACCCCCGAGTTCGGTTCGCACCAGAACTCGCGAACGGACCGAAAGTTCGCACGAACTTTAGAACCCTATTAAATACAATGGATGCAAACGTTCGAAATCTAAAGTGCTAATTATAACGACTAATATGCATGTTATTGTCCTAAAAAGGGTTTGGGAACCCGGGTTCTGCACCAGGGGACATGTATCAATCCAAAAAAAAGTTTTAAAAACGGCCGTTTTTCGGGAGCAGTCATTTTAATGATGCATAAAGTGAAAAAAAAATGTCAAATATTCCTTTAAATATCGTACCTGGGGGGTGTCTAAAGTATGCCTGTGAAGTGCCACGTGTTTCCCGTGTTTAGAACTGTCCCTGCACAAAATTACATTTCTAAAGGAAAAAAAGCCATTTAAAACTGCTTGCGGCTTTAATGTAATGTCTGGTCCCGGTAATATGGATGAAAATCTTTAAGAAAAATGGCATAGCTACCCCATCACAGCCCCCCCCCCTACCCCAGCCCATTACCAGCCCCTTTGGGTCTTGTATGGATATTAAGGGTAACCCCGCACACAAAATAAAAAAGGCCCTATATACTCTGAACAGCCGTATACAGGCGGTGCATACAAGACAGGGACTGTAGGTTTGTTCTTATGTAGAATCTGTTTGTAATTTTGAACAGGTACATTGTTTAAGTGTAGCTCCAGACAAAAAATCTATTTTAAGCTTTTTGGAAAACATAGGGAAGGGTTATCACCCCTGTAACATTTGTTTTGCTGTCTGTGCAGTGTGCACCTGTTCAGAACAGTTCACCTCACTTTCCGTCCTAATGACAAATGTTTTTTGAAAATTTGGGGGTTTTATTGAAACAAGAATTGGTGATAAAGCATCAGTGGAGAGGAGACACTTTTTTTCCCATATTAACTCTTACAGGAGAGAATTTGCCTTCCTAGGGGTAGATTTCCTCTCACTTCCTGTTGTATCCTTCCGTTTGCAAGGAGGAGTCGTTTGTAAGTTGGATGTTTGAAAGTAGGGGCCTGCCGTATATACTCAGCTGAAATTTGCCCCTTACATGTTGGTGTTGCCACAACACTGTGAGCCCTCACAGTTACTCTTGGTGGGCGCATGAATGGGCCCTGCTGTGAATTATTAGATCAAGAATTGTAATTGCATGCCCCTGTTGAACAGGGGCTGAAAAATTGGGCCTTTGGTGGTGGTGGTGGTGGTGTTGACACAACACTGTAAGGCCTCACAGTTACTCTTGGTGGGCGCATGAATGGGCCCTGCTGTGAATTATTAGATCAAGAATTGTAATTGCATGCCCCTGTTGAACAGGGGCTGAAAAATTGGGCCTTTGGTGGTGGTGGTGGTGGTGTTGACACAACACTGTAAGGCCTCACAGTTACTCTTGGTGGGCGCAGGAATGGGCCCTGCTGTGAATTATTAGATCAAGAATTGTAATTACATGCCCCTGTTAAACAGGGGCAGAAAAATTGGGCCTTAGGCACTGGTGCCACAACACTGCAACCCCTCACAGATACTCTAGTTGGAGCACAGCAATGAGCCCTGTTGCAAAGTATTGCATCAAAAATTGTAATTACACGCCCCTGTTAAACAGGGGCTGAAAAATTGGGCCTTAGCCACTGGTGCTGGTGCCACGACACTGCAACCTCTCCCAGATACTCTAGTTGGAGTGCAGGAATGAGCCCTGCTGCAAAGCATTGCATAAAAAATTGTAATAACACGCCCCTGTTAAACAGGGGCTGAAAAATTGGGCCTTAGCCACTGGTGGCGGCACCCAGAAACAAAAATGTTCTTCCAAGCTATCATCATCAATCGGATCATTGAGGAGGAGGAGGATAGTCAGTCAACATAACAGGACAGTCTCTCAGCATCAGCATCAGTCTTGAAGGGATGTGACATTTGAAAATAAATTAGTCTGTTATATCAGCTTCAGGTGTTTGGTAGCTGGTGGTGATCCAAGACTGGTTCATCTTTATGAAGGTCAGTCAATCAACCGAGTCGGTGGACAGGCGCACCCTGTGATCCGTGACAAATCCTCCAGCAGCACTGAATGTGCGTTCTGAAAGAACGCTGGATGCAGGACAGGCCAGTAGCTCAATTGCATACTGTGCAAGCTCTGGCCAGTGATCCATCCTCAAGACCCAGTAAGCCAGAGGATTTTCGGTGGGGAAGGTGTCCAAGTCTGACCTTACCCATAGGTATTCCTGCACCATGTATATCAGACACTGGCGATGGTTGCTGGAACAATCATACCTTGGGGCTGCGGACTAAAGAATTGTCTGAACGCATCGGTCAGACGGCCACCTTCCCCACCGCTCCTTCTTTGACTGACCGAAGCCTCAGCAACTCGTTGTCCAGGACCAGGAGTTTGTAACCTCCCAGTCTCTGGGAACGCGTTGCACAGACCTTTCTGCAAGGCCTCCCGGAGTTGTCTCATCCTCTGCTCCCTCTGCGTAGGTAAGATAAGGTCCGCAACCTTACCCTTGTACCATGGATCAAGGAGAGTGGCCAGCCAGTAATGGTCCCTCTCCTTGATCTGAAGAATACAAGGATCATTCCGCAGACTTTGCAGGATCAGGTAGGCCATGCAGCGTAGGTTAGCTGAGGCATTCGGTCCGGAGTCCTCTGGGTCACTAAGGACGACATGATCCGCAGCCACCTCCTCCCAGCCACGTACAAGTCCACTGGTTTCTTGGGACTGTAAATCATCCCTAAAAGACTGCTGCTGATGATGCTGAGTGCCAGGCTCCACCTCCATGCTGACACAATCCTCCTCCTCCTCCTCCTCCTCTTCTTCCTGTGCGATGGGTGGGACAGAAGGAACACTGTCTGGGTAAAGGGGGCCTTGAGAGGCAAGGAAGTCCTCCTCTTCCTGCCTCTGTTCTGCCTCAAGTGCCCTGTCCATTATTCCACGCAGCGTATGTTCCAACAGGTGGACAAGAGGTACAGTGTCACTGATGAATGCACTGTCACTGCTCACCATCCTCGTGGCCTCCTCAAATGGTGCCAGGACAGTGCATGTATCCCTGATCATGACCCACTGGCGTGGTGAAAAAAACCTGAGCTCCCCTGACCCTGTCCTGGTGCCGTAGTCGCACAGGTACTCATTGATGGCCCTCTGCTGCGTGTGCAGCCGCTGCAGCATGGCCAACGTTGAGTTCCACCTGGTGGGCATGTCACATATAAGGCGGTTCTTGGGCAGGTTCAACTCCTTTTGCAGCTCAGCCAGGCGAGCACTGGCATTATAAGATCTGCGGAAATGCACACAGACTTTCCAAGCCTGCCTCAGGACATCCTGTAAGCCCGGGTACCTGCCCAAGAACCGCTGCACCACCAGGTTAAGGACATGAGCCACACAGGGCACATGGGTCAGTTGTCCCTGTCGGAGAGCGGAGAGGAGGTTGGTGCCATTGTCGCAAACTACCATTCCTGGCTTAAGCTGGCGTGGCGTCAACCACCTCTCAGCCTGCCCCTGCAGAGCAGACAGAACCTCTGCCCCAGTGTGGCTCCTGTCCCCCAAACACACCAGCGCAAGCACGGCATGGCATCTTTTTGCCTGCGTACTTGCGTAGCCCCTTGAACGCCTACGGAGCACCGCTGGTTCCGAGGACAAAGCACAGGAAGAGGCCATGGAGGAAGAAGAAGAGGAGGGGGTGGAGGACAGAGGTGTGTCACAACCAGTAGTAGCATTTTGGAGGCGTGGCGGTGGAACAACCTCCAACACTACTGCACCTTGTCCTGCATTCTTCCCAGCTGCCAAAAGAGTGACCCAATGGGCCGTGAAAGAAAGGTAACGTCCCTGTCCATGCCTGCTGGACCATGAGTCAGCGGTAATATGCACCCTACCGCTGACCGCCCTGTCCAGCGAGGCCAAGACATTGCCTTCTACATGCCGGTAGAAAGCCGGAATCGCCTTCCGTGAGAAAAAGTGGCGTTTGGGAACCTGCCACTGAGGAACCGCACATTGCACAAACTCACGGAAGGGGGCCGAGTCTACCAACTGAAAAGGCAGCAGTTGAAGCGCTAGCAATTTAGCCAAGCTAGCATTCAACAGCTGGGCATGTGGATGGCTGGGAGGGAACTTCTTTCGACGGTCCAGCAGCTGGGGCAGGGAAATTTGCCTGCTAGAATCAGATGTCGGTGTACTGCTAGCAGAGTGCCCGCAAGTACTTGGCTGTGACACACCTAATTCTACACCTTCATTCCTCTCAGTGCAGGTTTCAGAGAGGACTGAAGGTATAGTGGGGTTGGAGATCCCAGCTGATGCGGTGCAAGAAGAGGTCCGCTTTGTTCTTTGGTGTGGGTCTTTAAGGTAGGCTTGCCAACGAGCTGCATGGCAGGTCAACATATGTCTGGTCAAGCATGTGGTGCCCAAGCGGGTGATGTTTTGGCCACGCGATATACACTTGAGACATATGTTGCAAACAGCAGCTGTGCGATCTGATGCACTCGACTCAAAAAAGGCCCACACCAAAGAACTTTTTGAATAACGGGCAGAGGCAGCGCCCTGCACAGGCGGAGCTCTGCGGTGTGATTCCGTCAGTGTGCTGCCCTTACGCTGTCCCCCCGAGGGCATCCTGCCTCGTTGGAGATGTGCCTCCTCCTCATCCTCCTCCTCCTCCTCTCTCCTATTAGGCACCCACGTGGAGTCAGTGACCTCATCATCCCCTCCCTCCTCATCACTGGAGCCAATCTGGCAGTATGCTGCAGCTGTTGGAACATGACTGCCAGATTGGTGTCCTTCTTGAGCATCCACTCTCTCTGCTCTCACGCTACTGCCTTCCTCTAGCTGGGTATCATCATCAGACCCTTCGAAACGCTGGGCATCCTCCTGGAGCATGTACCCAACACTGTGCTCAAACAGTTCTGGGGACTCCTCAGGAGGACATGGTTGGTCTAGGGAAGGAGTGACTGATGATGACATTGATACCAGGGAAGAGGACGCTTTGGCAGCTGCTTTGCCAGTACCCTGAGCCTGGGTGAGAGAGGATGAGGAGGATGAGGAGGGCTTGGTCATCCACTCTACCAAGTCTTCGGCATGATGCGGCTCAACACGTCCAGTTGCCGAAAAGAAGGACAAGCGTGTCCCATGGCCACGTGCTGATGGCTATGCACCGCGTCCACGAACAGCACTGTTGTCTCTAGACACAGAGCCTGCTTGCCCTCTTTTATTGGCTCCTGACTGTCTGCCTCTCCTTGTTTGCCTTCCAGACATTCTAATGGCTTGCAGGGAAATGGGAAAACCAGCAATAAGGCCTAGCTTCAGGAGTATATTTTGCAGGAATCACACTACGCCTGCTGTAGGTGCTGCAAATGCCTGTTGGTGTAACACACCAGGAAAAAGCAGCAATACAGGCTAACTTCAGGTGTAATATGATCAGGAGGCACACTCCGCCCGCTGTAAGTGCTGCAAATGCCTGTTGGTGTAACACACTAGGAAAAAGCAGCAATACAGGCTAACTTCAGGTGTAATATGATCAGGAGGCACACTCCGCCCGCTGTAGGTGCTGCAAATGCCTGTTGGTGTAACACACCAGGAAAAAGCAGCAATACAGGCTAACTTCAGGTGTAATATGATCAGGAGGCACACTCCGCCCGCTGTAAGTGCTGCAAATGCCTGTTGGTGTAACACACTAGGAAAAAGCAGCAATACAGGCTAACTTCAGGTGTAATATGATCAGGAGGCACACTCCGCCCGCTGTAAGTGCTGCAAATGCCTGTTGGTGTAACACACCAGGAAAAAGAAGCAATACGGGCTAACTTCAGGTGTATAATGTGCAGGAGGCTTAGCAACAATGACACTGACACTGTCCCCTGCCTATCCTTCTCTCTCCCTGCACACAAGGTTTATCAAAGTATATGACACTGACACTACCCCTGCCTATCCTTCTCTCTCCCTGCACACAAGGTTTAGCAAAGAATATGACACTGACACTGTCCCCTGCCTATCCTTCTCTCTCCCTGCACACAAGGTTTATCAAAGTATATGACACTGACACTCTCCCTGCCTATCCTTCTCTCTCCCTACACACAAGGTTTAGCAAAGAATATGACACTGACACTCTCCCTGCCTATCCTTTTCTGTCCCTACAGACAAGGTTTAGCAAAGAATAGATTTGACACTGTCCCTGCCTATCCTTCACTTTCCCTGCTCCGGAACACACTACATGAGGCCGCCGCGCTGGCGGCCTTTTATAGTGTGGGGCGTGTACTAAACCCCCTCAGCTATAATTGGCCACAGGCATCCTCCACTCCACCAAAAAAGTAGAACATGCTGCATTTTACCTGCACTGGACTGTACTGGAACGCATCAAAACGCATCATAAACGCATTGGAACGCACAGGAACACACCTAAATGCACCAAAAACACACTGGAACACACTTGTCCTTATCTATGGTTAATAAAAAAGAGGGGTGAAAAAAAAGCACTGGACTGCCTCAAAAACGTACCAAAAATGCACTGGAACGCATGAAAAACGTGCATGCAGAAAAGCACCTGGAACGCATCCGGATTGTGTTTCTATGGTGTGAACTGGCCAGGTGTTCAATCAACGTCTCTGGAGACTCTCCCATTGTGGATGAAGCGTTCCTGCAGAATCATCCTGCCTTCCATGGAGTAAAACATCACTCTACTGAGCCTGTTTTGACCCTCCTGAGAAGGGTGGTCGCAGGCTGTCTGGTAAGCCTTCATTCTTCACCTTGGTGGCGGGATCTTTACTAAGTGTTGGAGCATTTTGCCTATGATTTTCATCGGATACCTGCACTCTGTAGAACTCTTATCATCTTTAAATAGAGGAGAAGATTTCATATATTTTTCACTGACACACATGAACTTTAAATTGTTTATTTGTAGTATTCACTCATGTTTTTGATACTTTTTCTTATTTTTTTCACTGTATAGCCATACACAGTTTTGCTCATCCAGCGCTACACCTTTTTGTATATTTATATTTGTTGTACCTTATATCAAGGTTTTTTTTGGTGTT
This sequence comes from Rana muscosa, assembly GCA_029206835.1. Classification (NCBI taxonomy): domain Eukaryota; kingdom Metazoa; phylum Chordata; class Amphibia; order Anura; family Ranidae; genus Rana; species Rana muscosa. The sequence continues at coordinate 397,781,014 of CM055120.1, forward strand.
TAGCAGCAGGTTTTCCTTTAGGGATTTATTCATTTATTGCACTTTAATAATTTGCACCTAGCGCAAATTTTTCTTTTATAACCATATTTTATTTTTTGATATATTTAATTTGCAGCTGGTGTATCCGTCATGGATATTTTTGATTATAGATCACAGGTGGTTATTAACACTGCAGGTGTTTTTGATGGTAATGATGATTCCAGAGATGATCTAGCAGGTTGTTTTCTTAGATTAAAGAATCTCACCATCACTGAGGTTTATACTAGGTGGGATGTTGCTTATTTAGAGAAGTATGTGAAGGCAGACATGGTCCCTAGGAGCCTCAGGTGGGATGTAAATCCCCAGAAAGATGATAATGAGTTGGCCGAGTGGTTCAAATACTTCAATGAGGCAGGTGTCAACTTTTTGCAGTTTCTTATAGCAAAAAAGAAGCGCAATTTGGCAACTTTGGACTGCGAGATCAACATCATTAAAAATAAATTAATCCCTTTTAAAGCAGAACAGCATTATTTGCATAGATCTGAGGCTCTTAAAGCAGTATTAATTAGAGAAGAATCTGAACAAAAATCTAAGAAAAAGAAAAAGTATAACAGAGACGTAAAAGACTATAGGGAGAATATAGTTTTTAGATGGCAGGTTATACCACCTCCTGACCCACCAGTGGGGGACAGTGCAACTGGCTCTCAACCAATTGGTGTTGTTCAAAGGAGTGGTATACTAAGAAACGAACAAGGTGCATTTTCTAGTGTTTCTCAGATGCCTCGTCCCTCCCCGGATCCACAGAGAGGGAGAAATTAATTACTTTGAATAAAGGGCTAAAGTTTGCCCCTCCACGGAACCTCAACAAGTTCCAAACTTTCATAGATATACAAAAATATACCAGAAAGTTAAATATTAAACGATACATCATGAGCAACCCCACTAGGCAACCAGTCAGGGAGGCCTCTGTTGTTTTGCATTCAGGGATGTCAAACGCATCCCTCTTCAATCCCCCTATTCACCAGGCACCGAACTTGACTGTATTTCGAGATCTGGTGTTAGGGGATTTGAATAATATAAATGTAAAACCGGTACGAATCCAACATGATCTCAAATTGGGTATGGAGTCCCTATGTAATAGGAGGGATGTGGTCGTGCGACCAGCTGATAAAGGGGGTGCCATTGTTGTTCTGGACAAGGACTCCTACTTTGAGGAGATGTCCAGGATAGTGATGGACCCTCTGACTTACTCAAGTTTACCCATGGATCCCACTATACAAAATAATTATAACGACTAATATGCATGTTATTGTCCTAAAAAGGGTTTGGGAACCCGGGTTCTGCACCACGGGACATGTATCAATCCCAAAAAAAGTTTTAAAAACGGCCGTTTTCGGGAGCAGTCATTTTAATGATGCATAAAGTGAAAAAAAAAGGTCAAATATTCCTTTAAATATCGTACCTGGGGGGTGTCTAAAGTATGCCTGTGAAGTGCCGCGTGTTTCCCGTGTTTAGAACTGTCCCTGCACAAAATTACATTTCTAAAGGAAAAAAAGCCATTTAAAACTGCTTGCGGCTTTAATGTAATGTCTGGTCCCGGTAATATGGATGAAAATCTTTAAGAAAAATGGCATAGCTACCCCATCACAGCCCCCCCCCCCTACCCCAGCCCATTACCAGCCCCTTCGGGTCTTGTATGGATATTAAGGGTAACCCCGCACACAAAATAAAAAAGGCCCTATATACTCTGAACAGCCGTATACAGGCGGTGCATACAAGACAGGGACTGTAGGTTTGTTCTTATGTAGAATCTGTTTGTAATTTTGAACAGGTACATTGTTTAAGTGTAGCTCCAGACAAAAAATCTATTTTTAAGCTTTTTGGAAAACATAGGGAAGGGTTATCACCCCTGTAACATTTGTTTTGCTGTCTGTGCAGTGTGCACCTGTTCAGAACAGTTCACCTCACTTTCCGTCCTAATGACAAATGTTTTTTGAAAATTTGGGGGTTTTATTGAAACAAGAATTGGTGATAAAGCATCAGTGGAGAGGAGACACTTTTTTCCCATATTAACTCTTACAGGAGAGAATTTGCCTTCCTAGGGGTAGATTTCCTCTCACTTCCTGTTGTATCCTTCCGTTTGCAAGGAGGAGTCGTTTGTAAGTTGGATGTTTGAAAGTAGGGGCCTGCCGTATATACTCAGCTGAAATTTGCCCCTTACATGTTGGTGTTGCCACAACACTGTGAGCCCTCACAGTTACTCTTGGTGGGCGCATGAATGGGCCCTGCTGTGAATTATTAGATCAAGAATTGTAATTGCATGCCCCTGTTGAACAGGGGCTGAAAAATTGGGCCTTTGGTGGTGGTGGTGGTGGTGTTGACACAACACTGTAAGGCCTCACAGTTACTCTTGGTGGGCGCATGAATGGGCCCTGCTGTGAATTATTAGATCAAGAATTGTAATTGCATGCCCCTGTTGAACAGGGGCTGAAAAATTGGGCCTTTGGTGGTGGTGGTGGTGGTGTTGACACAACACTGTAAGGCCTCACAGTTACTCTTGGTGGGCGCAGGAATGGGCCCTGCTGTGAATTATTAGATCAAGAATTGTAATTACATGCCCCTGTTAAACAGGGGCAGAAAAATTGGGCCTTAGGCACTGGTGCCACAACACTGCAACCCCTCACAGATACTCTAGTTGGAGCACAGCAATGAGCCCTGTTGCAAAGTATTGCATCAAAAATTGTAATTACACGCCCCTGTTAAACAGGGGCTGAAAAATTGGGCCTTAGCCACTGGTGCTGGTGCCACGACACTGCAACCTCTCCCAGATACTCTAGTTGGAGTGCAGGAATGAGCCCTGCTGCAAAGCATTGCATAAAAAATTGTAATAACACACCCCTGTTAAACAGGGGCTGAAAAATTGGGCCTTAGCCACTGGTGGCGGCACCCAGAAACAAAAATGTTCTTCCAAGCTATCATCATCAATCAGATCATTGAGGAGGAGGAGGAGGAGGAGGATAGTCAGTCAACATAACAGGACAGTCTCTCAGCATCAGCATCAGCATCAGTCTTGAAGGGATGTGACATTTGAAAATAAATTAGTCTGTTATATCAGCTTCAGGTGTTTGGTAGCTGGTGGTGATCCAAGACTGGTTCATCTTTATGAAGGTCAGTCGATCAACCGAGTCGGTGGACAGGCGCACCCTGTGATCCGTGACAAATCCTCCAGCAGCACTGAATGTGCGTTCTGAAAGAACGCTGGATGCAGGACAGGCCAGTAGCTCAATTGCATACTGTGCAAGCTCTGGCCAGTGATCCATCCTCAAGACCCAGTAAGCCAGAGGATTTTCGGTGGGGAAGGTGTCCAAGTCTGACCTTACCCCTAGGTATTCCTGCACCATGTATATCAGACACTGGCGATGGTTGCTGGAACAATCATACCTTGGGGCTGCGGACTAAAGAATTGTCTGAACGCATCGGTCAGACGGCCACCTTCCCCACCGCTCCTTCTTTGACTGACCGAAGCCTCAGCAACTCGTTGTCCAGGACCAGGAGTTTGTAACCTCCCAGTCTCTGGGAACGCGTTGCACAGACCTTTCTGCAAGGCCTCCCGGAGTTGTCTCATCCTCTGCTCCCTCTGCGTAGGTAAGATAAGGTCCGCAACCTTACCCTTGTACCGTGGATCAAGGAGAGTGGCCAGCCAGTAATGGTCCCTCTCCTTGATCCGAAGAATACAAGGATCCTTCCGCAGACTTTGCAGGATCAGGTAGGCCATGCAGCGTAGGTTAGCTGAGGCATTCGGTCCGGAGTCCTCTGGGTCACTAAGGACGACATGATCCGCAGCCACCTCCTCCCAGCCACGTACAAGTCCACTGGTTTCTTGGGACTGTAAATCATCCCTAAAAGACTGCTGCTGATGATGCTGAGTGCCAGGCTCCACCTCTATGCTGACACAATCCTCCTCCTCCTCCTCCTCCTCCTCTTCTTCCTGTGCGATGGGTGGGACAGAAGGAACACTGTCTGGGTAAAGGGGGCCTTGAGAGGCAAGGAAGTCCTCCTCTTCCTGCCTCTGTTCTGCCTCAAGTGCCCTGTCCATTATTCCACGCAGCGTATGTTCCAACAGGTGGACAAGAGGTACAGTGTCACTGATGCATGCACTGTCACTGCTCACCATCCTCGTGGCCTCCTCAAATGGTGCCAGGACAGTGCATGCATCCCTGATCATGACCCACTGGCGTGGTGAAAAAAACCCGAGCTCCCCTGACCCTGTCCTGGTGCCGTAGTCGCACAGGTACTCATTGATGGCCCTCTGCTGCGTGTGCAGCCGCTGCAGCATGGCCAACGTTGAGTTCCACCTGGTGGGCATGTCACATATAAGGCGGTTCTTGGGCAGGTTCAACTCCTTTTGCAGCTCAGCCAGGCGAGCACTGGCATTATAAGATCTGCGGAAATGCACACAGACTTTCCTGGCCTGCCTCAGGACATCCTGTAAGCCCGGGTACCTGCCCAAGAACCGCTGCACCACCAGGTTAAGGACGTGAGCCACACAGGGCACATGGGTCAGTTGTCCCTGTCGGAGAGCGGAGAGGAGGTTGGTGCCATTGTCGCAAACTACCATTCCTGGCTTAAGCTGGCGTGGCGTCAACCACCTCTCGGCCTGCCCCTGCACAGCAGACAGAACCTCTGCCCCAGTGTGGCTCCTGTCCCCCAAACACACCAGCGCAAGCACGGCATGGCATCTTTTTGCCTGCGTACTTGCGTAGCCCCTTGAACGCCTACGGAGCACCGCTGGTTCCGAGGACAAAGCACAGGAAGAGGCCATGGAGGAAGAAGAAGAGGAGGGGGTGGAGGACAGAGGTGTGTCACAACCAGTAGTAGCATTTTGGAGGCGTGGCGGTGGAACAACCTCCAACACTACTGCACCTTGTCCTGCATCCTTCCCAGCTGCCAAAAGAGTGACCCAATGGGCCGTGAAAGAAAGGTAACGTCCCTGTCCATGCCTGCTGGACCATGAGTCAGCGGTAATATGCACCCTACCGCTGACCGCCCTGTCCAGCGAGGCCAAGACATTGCCTTCTACATGCCGGTAGAAAGCCGGAATCGCCTTCCGTGAGAAAAAGTGGCGTTTGGGAAACTGCCACTGAGGAACCGCACATTGCACAAACTCATGGAAGGGGGCCGAGTCTACCAACTGAAAAGGCAGCAGTTGAAGCGCTAGCAATTTAGCCAAGCTAGCATTCAACAGCTGGGCATGTGGATGGCTGGGAGTGAACTTCTTTCGATGGTCCAGCAGCTGGGGCAGGGAAATTTGCCTGCTAGAATCGGATGTCGGTGTACTGCTAGCAGAGTGCCCGCAAGTACTTGGCTGTGACACACCTAATTCTACACCTTCATTCCTCTCAGTGCAGGTTTCAGAGAGGACTGAAGGTATAGTGGGGCTGGAGATCCCAGCTGATGCGGTGCAAGAAGAGGTCCGCTTTGTTCTTTGGTGTGGGTCTTTAAGGTAGGCTTGCCAACGAGCTGCATGGCAGGTCAACATATGTCTGGTCAAGCATGTGGTGCCCAAGCGGGTGATGTTTTGGCCACGCGATATACACTTGAGACATATGTTGCAAACAGCAGCTGTGCGATCTGATGCACTCGACTCAAAAAAGGCCCACACCAAAGAACTTTTTGAATAACGGGCAGAGGCAGCGCCCTGCACAGGCGGAGCTCTGCGGTGTGATTCCGTCGGTGTGCTGCCCTTACGCTGGCCCCCCGAGGGCATCCTGCCTCGTTGGAGATGTGCCTCCTCCTCATCCTCCTCCTCCTCCTCTCTCCTATTAGGCACCCAAGTGGAGTCAGTGACCTTATCATCCCCTCCCTCCTCATCACTGGAGCCAATCTGGCAGTATGCTGCAGCTGCTGGAACATGACTGCCAGATTGGTGTCCTTCTTGAGCATCCCCTCTCTCTGCTCTCACGCTACTGCCTTCCTCTAGCTGGGTATCATCATCAGACCCTTCGAAACGCTGGGCATCCTCCTGGAGCATGTACCCAACACTGTGCTCAAACAGTTCTGGGGACTCCTCAGGAGGACATGGTTGGTCTAGGGAAGGAGTGACTGATGATGACATTGATACCAGGGAAGAGGACGCTTTGGCAGCTGCTTTGCCAGTACCCTGAGCCTGGGTGAGAGAGGATGAGGAGGATGAGGAGGGCTTGGTCATCCACTCTACCAAGTCTTCGGCATGATGCGGCTCAACACGTCCAGTTGCCGAAAAGAAGGACAAGCGTGTCCCATGGCCACGTGCTGATGGCAATGCACCGCGTCCACGAACAGCACTGTTGTCTCTAGACACAGAGCCTGCTTGCCCTCTTTTATTGGCTCCTGACTGTCTGCCTCTCCTTGTTTGCCTTCCAGACATTCTAATGGCTTGCAGGGAAATGGGAAAACCAGCAATAAGGCCTAGCTTCAGGAGTATATTTTGCAGGAATCACACTACGCCTGCTGTAGGTGCTGCAAATGCCTGTTGGTGTAACACACCAGGAAAAAGCAGCAATACAGGCTAACTTCAGGTGTAATATGATCAGGAGGCACACTCCGCCCGCTGTAAGTGCTGCAAATGCCTGTTGGTGTAACACACTAGGAAAAAGCAGCAATACAGGCTAACTTCAGGTGTAATATGATCAGGAGGCACACTCCGCCCGCTGTAGGTGCTGCAAATGCCTGTTGGTGTAACACACCAGGAAAAAGCAGCAATACAGGCTAACTTCAGGTGTAATATGATCAGGAGGCACACTCCGCCCGCTGTAAGTGCTGCAAATGCCTGTTGGTGTAACACACTAGGAAAAAGCAGCAATACAGGCTAACTTCAGGTGTAATATGATCAGGAGGCACACTCCGCCCGCTGTAAGTGCTGCAAATGCCTGTTGGTGTAACACACCAGGAAAAAGAAGCAATACGGGCTAACTTCAGGTGTATAATGTGCAGGAGGCTTAGCAACAATGACACTGACACTGTCCCCTGCCTATCCTTCTCTCTCCCTGCACACAAGGTTTATCAAAGTATATGACACTGACACTATCCCTGCCTATCCTTCTCTCTCCCTGCACACAAGGTTTAGCAAAGAATATGACACTGACACTGTCCCCTGCCTATCCTTCTCTCTCCCTGCACACAAGGTTTATCAAAGTATATGACACTGACACTCTCCCTGCCTATCCTTCTCTCTCCCTACACACAAGGTTTAGCAAAGAATATGACACTGACACTCTCCCTGCCTATCCTTTTCTGTCCCTACACACAAGGTTTAGCAAAGAATAGATTTGACACTGTCCCTGCCTATCCTTCACTTTCCCTGCTCCGGAACACACTACATGAGGCCGCCGCGCTGGCGGCCTTTTATAGTGTGGGGCGTGTACTAAACCCCCTCAGCTATAATTGGCCACAGGCATCCTGCCTGTGGCCAATCATTGCTCTCCTCGCTGCCGGCGCTGTGATTGGCCAAGCATGCAGGGTCACAGTGCATGCTTGGCCAATCACAGCGCCGGGATTACACTGCGATGGCGCAGTGTATTGTGGGCCATTCTCGTCACTCAAATTTGGCGCGAACGGGCAAAATCGTTCGTTGTTCGCCGAACGCGCGAACAGCCGATGTTCGAGTCGAACTTATGTTCGACTCGAACACCGAGTTCATCCCTAGTTATATGGTTCTAAATGGCAGTGTTTGTTCCAGTGAGTTCCAGTTCCACCAAAAAAGTAGAACATGCTGCATTTTACCTGCACTGGACTGTACTGGAACGCATCAAAACGCATCATAAACGCACTGGAACGCACAGGAACACACCTAAATGCACCAAAAACACACTGGAACACACTTGTCCTTATCTATGGTTAATAAAAAAGAGGGGTGAAAAAAAAGCACTGGACTGCCTCAAAAACGTACCAAAAATGCACTGGAACGCATGAAAAACGTGCATGCAGAAAAGCACCTGGAACGCATCCGGATTGTGTTTCTATGGTGTGAACTGGCCAGGTGTTCAATCAACGTCTCTGGAGACTCTCCCATTGTGGATGAAGCGTTCCTGCAGAATCATCCTGCCTTCCATGGAGTAAAACATCACTCTACTGAGCCTGTTTTGACCCTCCTGAGAAGGGTGGTCGCAGGCTGTCTGGTAAGCCTTCATTCTTCACCTTGGTGGCGGGATCTTTACTAAGTGTTGGAGCATTTTGCCTATGATTTTCATCGGATACCTGCACTCTGTAGAACTCTTATCATCTTTAAATAGAGGAGAAGATTTCATATATTTTTCACTGACACACATGAACTTTAAATTGTTTATTTGTAGTATTCACTCATGTTTTTGATACTTTTTCTTATTTTTTTCACTGTATAGCCATACACAGTTTTGCTCATCCAGCGCTACACCTTTTTGTATATTTATATTTGTTGTACCTTATATCAAGGTTTTTTTTGGTGTTTAGCAGCAGGTTTTCCTTTAGGGATTTATTCATTTATTGCACTTTAATAATTTGCACCTAGCGCAAATTTTTCTTTTATAACCATATTTTATTTTTTGATATATTTAATTTGCAGCTGGTGTATCCGTCATGGATATTTTTGATTATAGATCACAGGTGGTTATTAACACTGCAGGTGTTTTTGATGGTAATGATGATTCCAGAGATGATCTAGCAGGTTGTTTTCTTAGATTAAAGAATCTCACCATCACTGAGGTTCATACTAGGTGGGATGTTGCTTATTTAGAGAAGTATGTGAAGGCAGACATGGTCCCTAGGAGCCTCAGGTGGGATGTAAATCCCCAGAAAGATGATAATGAGTTGGCCGAGTGGTTCAAATACTTCAATGAGGCAGGTGTCAACTTTTTGCAGTTTCTTATAGCAAAAAAGAAGCGCAATTTGGCAACTTTGGACTGCGAGATCAACATCATTAAAAATAAATTAATCCCTTTTAAAGCAGAACAGCATTATTTGCATAGATCTGAGGCTCTTAAAGCAGTATTAATTAGAGAAGAATCTGAACAAAAATCTAAGAAAAAGAAAAAGTATAACAGAGACGTAAAAGACTATAGGGAGATATAGTTTTTAGATGGCAGGTTATACCACCTCCTGACCCACCAGTGGGGGACAGTGCAACTGGCTCTCAACCAATTGGTGTTGTTCAAAGGAGTGGTATACTAAGAAACGAACAAGGTGCATTTTCTAGTGTTTCTCAGATGCCTCGTCCCTCCCCGGATCCACGGAGAGGGAGAAATAATCCACAACAATATTACCAACAAGGAAGAGGTAGGGGTAGTAGAAGGAACCCTTCCCCTTATCCCAATCATCATTCCCCTCCACCTTGGCGTCACCGGGATGCATATCCCAATCAACAGAACTATGGAAACCACCAATCCCCTCGTGCTGATAATGGAAGCCGTAATGCTTTAAGCACTAGGAACAGATTTTCTCCACTCACTAGCGATGAGGGGGTATCTGGTTTGGGTGTTAACCAAGGGGCTTCCTGTTCCTCCCAAAGTCAACAATCGGAGGGTCGCTCAGGTTGGGATTTTCGGCAGGCCGGCAGGAACAGGAACAAAAGAAATGGGGACGCAAGAGAGGGTGCAGAGGGGGGAGGAAACTTCACTCCAAAGAGAACGAAATACTAGACTGTGCTGGGATTATCAATCTCAGCACAAAGGAACTATCCAAGGAGGAATTAATTACTTTGAATAAAGGGCTAAAGTTTGCCCCTCCACGGAACCTCAACAAGTTCAAAACTTTCATAGATATACAAAAATATACCAGAAAGTTAAATATTAAACGATACATCATGAGCAACCCCACTAGGCAACCAGTCAGGGAGGCCTCTGTTGTTTTGCATTCAGGGATGTCAAACGCATCCCTCTTCAATCCCCCTATTCACCAGGCACCGAACTTGACTGTATTTCGAGATCTGGTGTTAGGGGATTTGAATAATATAAATGTAAAACCGGTACGAATCCAACATGATCTCAAATTGGGTATGGAGTCCCTATGTAATAGGAGGGATGTGGTCGTGCGACCAGCTGATAAAGGGGGTGCCATTGTTGTTCTGGACAAGGACTCCTACTTTGAGGAGATGTCCAGGATAGTGATGGACCCTCTGACTTACTCAAGTTTACCCATGGATCCCACTATACAAAATAAGAAGGAGTTGAGAGCTCTAGTTGATAAGGGACATGATATGGGTATTTCAAACCCAAAAGAAAGGGAACATTTGGTGCCCTTGGCGTCTAGATTGCCGGTGATGTACATATTGCCTAAAATCCACAAAACTTTGATTAATCCTCCGGGTAGGCCCATCATCAGTGGTATAGACTCTATTACTTCACGTATTGGCAAGTATATCGATTATTACTTGCAACCACTGGTGATGGGCACCCCATCCTTTCTCAAGGACACCAAGCACGTGATTAACCTGCTTGGTGAGATTGAGTGGAAGGCCTCCTACTTGCTCATTACGGCAGATGTCGCATCCCTCTATACAGCTATTTCTCATAATCTAGGTCATGAGGCGGTGCGACATTTTCTTTATCGTGACTCCGGCATTTCTGTCACGCAGTGCAACTTCGTGATGGACCTGCTGGACTTCGCGATGAAGCATAATCATTTCTGGCATAGTGGTACTCACTATCTCCAGATTAGGGGTGTGGCCATGGGGGCCAAGTTTGCCCCCAGTATGGCCAGCCTCTTTATGGCAAAGCGGGAAGAGGACGTGGTACTTTGTGATAGGTCACCTAATCTTATTTTTTGGAAAAGATTTATTGATGACATCCTTTTTGCCCGGATGGTGACACTGAATCAGTCAATTCCTATCTGCCTTTCTTAAACAGTAATGACAGGGGAATTATTCTTAGTTATGAGATTAGTCCCATTCAGATTCATTTTCTGGATCTCAATATTTCAATAGAGGACATTAGGATTGTCACATCCACCTTTTTTAAACCGACGGACAGGAACGGTTATATACCACTGGACTCTTGTCATCATAGTTCCTGGCTGTCGGCGGTTCCAAAGGGTCAGTTTTTGCGCTTAAAGCGCAACTGTACCGATTTAGAGCAATATCATAAGGAGGCACAAATCCTTAGATCTAGATTCATAGTCAAAGGTTATGATATTGCTAAACTGGATTCTATCATTGCTGAGGTTGGTCTCAGAGATAGACAGACTCTTCTGTGTGACAGACCCCCAGAGGTGGAAAACAGGGAGGATTTTGGCCTAGCCTTTCTGACCACATATTCAAGCCAACACTGGGCCATTAAAAAACATTGGTCGGTGTTAAAGAATGACCGAGTGTTGGGGCCTCTGTTGTCCAACAGCCCAAGAGTGCTCTTCAGGGGTGCTTCCAACCTCAGACATTCAATAGCACCAAACGTACCTGATCCCCCAACTCGTCTGACTTTTTTGGGGGATCTGAAGGGATTCTATCCCTGTAGGAGATGTAAAGTTTGTAGGGTCAATGCTCTCCAGGGTAGAAGAATTACTGATTTCACTTCATCTGGAACAGGAGTGACATATCCCATTAGGTCCCTTATAACCTGCACTACTAAATGCGTGGTGTACCTCTTGCGGTGCCCATGCGGGTTGGAATATGTCGGACGGACTATTAGGAAACTCAGTATAAGATTGGGGGAGCACATTACCAACATAAAAAATGGTTTTGACAAACATAATGTGTCAAAACATTATGATCTTGTACACAATAGTACCTTTTGGGTTTCTATCTTTATTGGTCTGGAAAAATATGTGCCCCATTGGAGAGGTGGAAATGGTAGAAGAAGCATATCCAGATCTGAAACCAGCTGGATACATAAATTAGGCTGTCACACACCGGGAGGCCTTAATGTGGAATGGGACATAAATTGTTTCATTAATAATGGGTGATTTATTATTTTGATGTCCCTTCCAATAATCTTTATCCATTTTTCACTTTCTTACCTTTTGTGTATTTTCGATCTAGGCTTTCGTTTATGGATAACATTTCTGAATTTTGAACAATTAGTATATGTAATAGAGAGTTTTTTATTGATTTTATATATATATATATATATATATATATATATATATATATATATATATATATATATATGTAATGTATATTAATCTGTTATAATTGGGACTTTACAAATCCCTCTTTTTGTAAACAGTTACATCATGACCCACAAGATGGCGTTGTGTGGAATAGATTCAAATAGGTGCAATATCCGGAGGTTCCACCGGGTGTCAGGATGTGATTGTTATCTATGTATAGACCTCTGCATTGAGAATTCAATGCACAGGTCCACTCTATCTGCTCCGTCTGTCAATCTGAGGCCTAACCAATGAGAGAACCCTTTGCGGGCCCTTTGGCTATAAATAGCGTGTGCGCGCTTGCGTGGGCATGCCCCTGATGACGTCAGATTTGACGAAACGACGTCATCGCACGAACGGTCGTTTGATTGACAGAATACGGAGCTTTTTATTCCTTGCAAGGAGATTTTTAACCAGCATTTTACTATCTCAGGACTTGTTACTTTGAGGTTCTGTATCGCATACTTTGTGAAAATAAACCCCTTTTTTATGGATGAACGCTACACTATGGAAAGTTTTTCTTTCTCTTTTGGATTTTATCCTACTTTTATCCTACTTACTGAGGAACATCCACTCTGATCTGCCAAGAGTGTGTCTACTCCCAGTTCTGGCCAGGTGTTCAATCAACGTCTCTGGAGACTCTCCCATTGTGGATGAAGCGTTCCTGCAGAATCATCCTGCCTTCCATGGAGTAAAACATCACTCTACTGAGCCTGTTTTGACCCCCCTGAGAAGGGTGGTCGCAGGCTGTCTGGTAAGCCTTCATTCCTCACCTTGGTGGCGGGATCTTTACTAAGTGTTGGAGCATTTTGCCTATGATTTTTATCGGATACCTGCACTCTGTAGAACTCTTATCATCTTTAAATAGAGGAGAAGATTTCATATATTTTTCACTGACACACATGAACTTTAAATTGTTTATTTGTAGTATTCACTCATGTTTTTGAAACTTTTTCTTATATTTTTTTCACTGTATAGCCATACACAGTTTTGCTCATCCAGCGCTACACCTTTTTGTATATTTACACCTATCCTTTACTGCCAAGGAAGCTGCATCTGTTTGATCTGCAACTACCATGGCGCTGCACATGTGATCAGTTATAGTTATGACACCAGCCATTTAATGGTTTGCCAGTTTGGTTGAGCAGACAAGAAAATGTGAGATAGCAATTCCACAAATTGTAGTGTTTTTTTGGAAACCGTTGAGTTTAGTTACGCTTTATGATTTACTGTTGGGGCTCTGGGCTTCAACAAAATGTCAGCATCCGCCAAAAAGAAACAGGAGCAATGCTGGAGGCAATTTACAACACACACTAATTTTGGTAGCATACTTATTAATATGGAATGTATTTTCCTTGCTAAAGAAAATTGTTATGGGTAAAGTATCACTTTAAGAAGCATCTGGTCTGCATGGCCTTTGAGAAACAGCATCTTAGGATCTGTTCTACAAATCATTTAAGAATGCCATACAAGAATGCTACTGGAGCCAAGAGTACCTATTTTGCTCCACAGAAGAAGCCTACAAAACAGGCTGCAAAGTTTTCTCCCTTACTATTGGTGAAGAAACAGCCTTTTCAGGTGTGTGTTGGGGATGTGAAGAGGACAGGGCGTCTGTGTGGAGCTCCTGTCATCCTGCTAAAAAAAACGTATATTATCCCAACCAAATAATTCCTGAATGGGGCAAATTCTCCCCCATCTTTAGGTTGTTGATCATACAGTCCAAACACTGCAACACAGGAAGGTATCCCTAAAGTCTACAGCCACATGTACAGACATCATATTGGCAGAAAAGCTACACTCACTGCTTGCCGAGATGGAGACAGCTGAGCAATCTGAGGACACCCTGCAAGACATAACTCCTTTATTACACTATAGAAGAAGCTAGATGGAGGGAGTTGGACTTTTTAGGCACCATACACAAATTATATAAAAAAATAATTTTATTGTATAATAAACTAACATATCAATATTTCTGTATAAAAATTGTTCACAAGTTCTAAAAGAGACGATACAACAATACCGATATAGTACAACACCATAGCTCTAATGCAGATCATATAGGGCCAGTATTCATCCATAGGCCAGTTAGATGCATTCCCAAAAGTTGAGGTATGGTTGAAACGGCATAAGTCGTAGGAAAAGATGTAATAATTTCACTCTCGCTCGACAAGTTCCGCGTCCAATGACGCTTCTTCAGGAGCGTGTCATGTGAACTAAACAGGAAATATATTTAAACATATAACATATATCATGAGTTTGTAATTTGTCATCATGCATTCAATAATGCTATAATACATTTAGAAACCCTTATAGAAAAAGGGAAGATATGTTTACACTTTTGTAAAGGAACTCGGAGAAGACCTAAATTATATATACTGACCTTGGAGACAGGGAAAAAGGTATAGAACGAACCCGACGGTCACTGTGGAGGCGTGCACCTATTATTCAATTGATAACATTGGATTAGTGAAAAATGCTTACTGTTAAGAACATCTGGTTACTAGAAACCAGGATGTCTAATGTTGTATAAATAATTTGGCTTCATATGAAAAAGACAATTTCCAAATTCCTATCGAGCAGAAATAGAATCCCTTAGAGATGGCAGGAGAGGAGGGGGAAAAAACAAAAAACTAAACGGAAGCCCCATAAAGTAATATGTTGGAAGTATGCTGGAAAATAGTTGTAGAAAAACTCTCCAACAGTCTGGGAATCAAACAATTGGATCCCAGAGTGTATATGCAGGTAGAGTGCATAGTGACCACAGCCATATTTATATAAAGGAGAAAGTAGAAACAGAGGTAAATAAGACAATAGTTCTAATTGATTGATGTCCATAACCTTAGCTTATTGCTAAGGGGTATAGCTTACCCGCTAATGCAGTTTAAGATCTAGGGAATTAATCAGCTATATTATAGAGGATTCGCCAGGGGATCAAGTCGAAGTTGCCCATGTGTAGAAAGACAGTGAAGGCAAAAAGCGTCAAGTACATCCACTTGTCGCCATTAGCCTCACGACAGTCAGGATACAATGTAACAGTTAATCTAGACAATGGGTCTAGAATGAAAGAAGAATCACAATTGGTAATTACTTCATATGATCCAATAGTTTGACTAATTGAGGGTAACACTCACAAGAATAGTATTACCTGGCAATAGATTCCCATCTGGTAAATTTGTAGCCAGGACGCCGTCCTGGGCGTCCTTAACAAGAACAGCTGAATTAAATAATATAATAATTGCTATTAGGACATCTAATTAGTCAAAACAGGTAATGTCTATAATTATATTGGATGAACATGACTATAAAAAACATATATGCTCCAACTTACTTTAAAACATAGATAATTCCCTTAGAAACGACAGGAGGAAGCCCCCCAGGGGAGTATATAAATTGTATCACAGTAGAGAAGAGGGAAGGATCGAATCTCCAAGGCTCTATACAGAAATGGTGAACCCTAAGATATGTATATAGAAAATATATATATAAAAATATATATATAAAATAGCCAAAACATTCATATAAGTCATAGTGTTTAAATAAGTAATACTGGTGCTAAAGTGCCTCAGTCATTTATCTTAATACAGAGGGGTAAAAAACTTACCCACTACTAAACTTTGAATGTAAATAGATGGTCAACTGAATCATGCAGGATTCACCAGACAGCAAAGCACGCTGTCTGTGTAGCAGGGTGGAAACAATAGCCCACAGGTGCATCCACTTGTCCACATCAACCCTGGGGTGTTACGATATATTTCCAGTGAGCTAAGCCTGGATAATAGAAACCACAAGTAGAATTTACTAAATGCGGTTCAAGAGGGTCAACTAATTAAATTGGACTCAGAGGATATGTGTCCATACCTGGCATACTGTTCCCATTTGATCGCCTCCCAGCAGCAGCGCCGTATCAGAGATGTCAGCTCGATATAAAACACGCTATAATAGCGTGATTTTAAAGGTGCGCGCCTCTTCCGTAGTCTCCGCCTGAGCCAATGAGAAGGCTCGGCGTGACGTCATTCGGAACGGCCAGAGGATCAGCGTGGCCGCGTGTAACACTAAGGCACGCCCACGTATCGGAAAGAGTTTCCGAACGTGATGCGTGATTGGTTGCAGCGGCGTGAAGCTGAGCCAAGCCATCTCAAAGGGAGACAGGAATTTCATCACCCGGAGACGGCTAATGCGCTGCCTGGCGATTGCCAGGCAGCGCATTAGCCGTCTCCGCCGAGCCTTCTCATTGGCTCAGGCGGAGACTACGGAAGAGGCGCGCACCTTTAAAATCACGCTATTATAGCGTGTTTTATATCGAGCTGACATCTCTGATACGGCGCTGCTGCTGGGAGGCGATCAAATGGGAACAGTATGCCAGGTATGGACACATATCCTCTGAGTCCAATTTAATTAGTTGACCCTCTTGAACCGCATTTAGTAAATTCTACTTGTGGTTTCTATTATCCAGGCTTAGCTCACTGGAAATATATCGTAACACCCCAGGGTTGATGTAGACAAGTGGATGCACCTGTGGGCTATTGTTTCCACCCTGCTACACAGACAGCGTGCTTTGCTGTCTGGTGAATCCTGCATGATTCAGTTGACCATCTATTTACATTCAAAGTTTAGTAGTGGGTAAGTTTTTTACCCCTTTGTATTAAGATAAATGACTGAGGCACTTTAGCACCAGTATTACTTATTTAAACACTATGACTTATATGAATGTTTTGGCTATTATATATATATATTTTTATATATATATTTTCTATATACATATCTTAGGGTTCACCATTTCTGTATAGAGCCTTGGAGATTCGATCCTTCCCTCTTCTCTACTGTGATACAATTTATATACTCCCCTGGGGGCCTTCCTCCTGTCGTTTCTAAGGGAATTATCTATGTTTTAAAGTAAGTTGGAGCATATATGTTTTTTATAGTCATGTTCATCCAATATAATTATAGACATTACCTGTTTTGACTAATTAGATGTCCTAATAGCAATTATTATATTATTTAATTCAGCTGTTCTTGTTAAGGACGCCCAGGACGGCGTCCTGGCTACAAATTTACCAGATGGGAATCTATTGCCAGGTAATACTATTCTTGTGAGTGTTACCCTCAATTAGTCAAACTATTGGATCATATGAAGTAATTACCAATTGTGATTCTTCTTTCATTCTAGACCCATTGTCTAGATTAACTGTTACATTGTATCCTGACTGTCGTGAGGCTAATGGCGACAAGTGGATGTACTTGACGCTTTTTGCCTTCACTGTCTTTCTACACATGGGCAACTTCGACTTGATCCCCTGGCGAATCCTCTATAATATAGCTGATTAATTCCCTAGATCTTAAACTGCATTAGTGGGTAAGCTATACCCCTTAGCAATAAGCTAAGGTTATGGACATCAATCAATTAGAACTATTGTCTTATTTACCTCTGTTTCTACTTTCTCCTTTATATAAATATGGCTGTGGTCACTATGCACTCTACCTGCATATACACTCTGGGATCCAATTGTTTGATTCCCAGACTGTTGGAGAGTTTTTTTACAACTATTTTCCAGCATACTTCCAACATATTACTTTATGGGGCTTCCGTTTCGTTTTTTGTTTTTTCCCCCTCCTCTCCTGCCATCTCTAAGGGATTCTATTTCTGCTCGATAGGAATTTGGAAATTGTCTTTTTCATATGAAGCCAAATTATTTATACAACATTAGACATCCTGGTTTCTAGTAACCAGATGTTCTTAACAGTAAGCATTTTTCACTAATCCAATGTTATCAATTGAATAATAGGTGCACGCCTCCACAGTGACCGTCGGGTTCGTTCTATACCTTTTTCCCTGTCTCCAAGGTCAGTATATATAATTTAGGTCTTCTCCGAGTTCCTTTACAAAAGTGTAAACATATCTTCCCTTTTTCTAAAAGGGTTTCTAAATGTATTATAGCATTATTGAATGCATGATGACAAATTACAAACTCATGATATATGTTATATGTATAAATATATTTCCTGTTTAGTTCACATGACACGCTCCTGAAGAAGCGTCATTGGACGCGGAACTTGTCGAGCGAGAGTGAAATTATTACATCTTTTCCTACGACTTATGCCGTTTCAACCATACCTCAACTTTTGGGAATGCATCTAACTGGCCTATGGATGAATACTGGCCCTATATGATCTGCATTAGAGCTATGGTGTTGTACTATATCGGTATTGTTGTATCGTCTCTTTTAGAACTTGTGAACAATTTTTATACAGAAATATTGATATGTTAGTTTATTATACAATAAAATTATTTTTTTATATAATTTGTGTATGGTGCCTAAAAAGTCCAAGTCCCTCCATCTAGCTTCTTCTATATTCAAATGTTAGGACGTGGCACGCCAGGTACTTTTTGTTGATATCCACAGTTACCACTCTGTGGCTGATACAACATATTCTCTCTCTCCGATCCTTTATTACACTGTCTGCCAGCAGATATCTCATCCTTACAGCAGTTAAAAAGTGTAACACATCACTCATGGTCCACATTGATCAGCGAGCCAAGGACCTAAGCAAGATCAGGTGTCATAAAACAGAAGCAGAATCTCACATCTTGGTAGTAGAAGACACTTATAATTAGCACACTGCCACTTTGGCGTGGCAACAAAGAATGGTTCAGATGCTTGCAGTCAGATCAGATAATGATGGGAATTGTCTTCGCTGTAGCAGGGTCCATGTGCTGAGCCTCTTGGTTCAGCACCTGGACAAAAAAGATTCCTTAAAGGATAAGTTCATCTTTGGGAACATGCAACATGGTCCCACTGCTACTGATCCTGTATAAACACAGACACACTGACAGGTCTGCGGTAGACCCACATAGTACCAGCAATCTACTTTTTTTTTTAAGTTAATTGATCCTTTAAACTAACCAGGCTGGCTCCTTAGCCTGCCGAGTTTGAGGAATAATTTTTAAAAGAGCTATTGGGCCTTACCAGCATCCCTCCCACATATGTGGTTGAGAGCGTATACAGGTTACATGATCCAGAGCACTGCATCTTGGCCTTTTTTTCTGTCACAATCTTCCTAGAGCCAAGAAAAATAGCCATTTTCAGGAAAGCTGACATCCTATTTTTCCAGGACTGTTCTGCTAAAGCACAGAAACGTTACAGAACCTTCCTGAATATATAGAGACCACTTAAGAAAACTTTCCAATGTTTACCATGTTGTACCCTAGCAACCTTTGGGTCCAGCATGCTAATTCAATGACATGCCAGCGGATGCTGATGACTTGTAAATGCACATATTTTGGAAGATTTGTTCTATTGCTCATATAGTGAGCGCCACATTTATTTATATTTGATGAATGACTGTCAACACTACATTAAGGTCCCTTTCACACGGGTGCCCCACTTGCTCGGAGGAGGGAGGGGCAGAGTGGACCTGGACAGTCCCGCTCTCCTCTCTGAAGCAATCGGATGGAAATGTACTTGCCTGTCTGTTTCCATCCAATCGACAGATGGTGAATAGGACCACCATCCGTCTGTTTTTGGTGGATCGGATGGCAGCGGCTACGTGTCTGTTGACAGCCGCCACTCCATAGAAGAGACTGGAGGGTCCAATAAGTTCTGCCTGAAAAACTGACAGGCGGACCTGATTGGACAGCCCACATGAAAGGGGCCTACAAAGAAATTTTACCAGCCAAATTTCAGTCAGTAGTTGTTTAAACACAAAAGGAAATGGTTTCTTTTCTAATTAAGGCAGTGTATTCCAACCCATATTGTTGCTAGTTTCCACCATTCCTTACCCTATCATGATGTTTGGGCTCAGTTCTTGTATTTCCTTAATATCTCCTGAAATGATTTTGTACTCGCTGTAAAATTTCTCTCCAAGATTCATGACACTGCTTTCACAGTAAGAAACCTAGGGTTATACTGCCAACTACAATGGCCACTAGGCACATAGAAATCCTAATACCAGCCCCCCTAGCATCTATAACCTTTCCCACCTCCAACCTGCTCAATTGTAGGAAACAGCCCAAAGAGAATGATAGCATAAGGTAATGAGCGGTGTTCCTCAATGGACCCCAAAAAAGGATTTTATGGTGAGTACAAAAATTGTTTTCTGTGTCTTTAGTGAGAGGGACACAGCTTGATTGTAGAAAGCCTATGGTTTTCTAAAAGCAGTCAAAAGTGAGCCGCGGGCACACAAAAACACAGAACCACCACAAGAATAAAAAAAAAGTTATAGAAATGTTTAGAATATATAGGCACTTTACCATCAGTTTAAAAGAAACAGTGTCCAAGCAAGCTTTCCAAATCTGCAAGGACCATTAGATGCACCCCCCAAGACACACCTCTAATTGAAATAGTGGGGCAGATTTAGCTTGTACCCTTTGATTTACTATTGACATCGAGAACCTCCTAAGCCTGAGAAAAATAGAAGAACGCTCAATTAACTGGAAACTGAAACGTGACTTAGAGGAATGCGTCACCCAGTGTGCTGATGCTTAGCTTTCTGTGCCCCTCCTATGTAATTTTTATTTTTTCTCCCTGTTGCTCCAGTGTCAACCCCCACAGTTAGTGTTTTCTTTTATCTCTGCACTTTAACAGCTTGCTGACCCACCGCAGTACATTTAACTAAGGATCGGCAGATATCGTTTTGGTGCCGATACCATTCCGGTATTTCAGCCACCTTTCAGGCCGATATTCTGTACATTAAAAAAAAAAAAAATTACACTTTTATCAGTTATTGTAAACATCCCTTGTGACAGTAATAGGCAGTGACAGGTACTCTTTATGGAGGGATCAGGGGTCTAAAACCCCTCCTCTGCACTTGAAAGTAGGGTTGCACCAATACCACTTTTTTAAGACCGAGTACAAGTACTTTTTTTTTTTTTTAATATGTGACAGTAGCACTGACTGATGGGCACCGATAGGTGCAAATGATGGGCAGGCAGTGGCAATAAAATGAGGAGACACAAATCAAAGTTCAAACTTTCGAGTACACTTTCGAGTACACAAGTGCTGCATCACCCATCTTGGTAAACCCTGCACTCAGCCTCAGTATGCCAGCAGTGGACATCTTGTTACACCCAGTCCATATAGTTAGTGAACAATATGGGCTGGGTGTAAGAATATGTCCACTGCCACCTTGTAACTGCTGGCTTGCTGAGTGCAGGGTTTACCAAGATGGGTGTCGCACTGTTCGATCTCCAACGGAGACCGGGGCTGTCACCTCCGTTAATGAATGTTACGGCCCGGGTCACCAATGCTGATGGCAACCCACACCCCAGTGCCCCTGGCCAGCTTACCTTCCGCTGCTGCTAGCCCAGGACTTGCTCAGCTCCGCCCACTGACTTCCAGGAGCCGCCACTTCATACAAAAGTTATCGGGTCAGGCATCAGGAGCATTTTTGTGCAAATACTCGGTATCGGCACAGATATCGGTGCAACCCCACTTAAAAATACTCAAAACGTCAAAAAATAGGATTTTTTTTACTCACCGTAAAATCCTTTTCTCTGAGTTTATGGACAGACACAGCTTCCTATTGACAAGTGGGTATTATCCTTCATTTAGGAGTGACTAGGCAGAAAACTTGTAGAAAGTGTAAACACACCACACCCTCTACAGCACTGCCCAGTGGGGGCAGACCCTCTGGGTATAATCCCTCTCTCTCTGCATATCACAGATCAGTTCGTCAAAAAGCAGCACAAACTTAAAACGAGGGGTGTGTGCTGTGTCCGTCCATGAACTCAGAGAAAAGGATTTTACGGTGAGTAAAAAATCCTATTTACTCTTTCGTTCTTGGACGGACACAGCTTCCTATTGACAAGTGGGACGTCCCAAAGCAGTGTCAAAACGAGGGGTGGGAACAGCATAAAAACAACTTCACCCCAAAACAGAGCTCCTCAACGGAGGAGTTGCAATTCTAAACAGAAGATGCACACATCAACTTGTAAAGTTTAGTTGAAGTGTGAACGGACGACCAGGTCGCCGCCTTACACACCTGGTGAAACAGACGTTTAATGCTCGGACAGCGTCCAAAAAAATACGTAGTCTCCTAGGATTCGACGGATGAGGACACAAGGATGGCAGAACAATGTCTTCCTTGAGATGGAACGTCGAAACGACCTTAGGAAGAAAAGAAGGCTGCGGACACAGCACCACCTATCCTTGTGGAAGATCAGATAAGGAGCCTTGCATGACAAGGCTGCCGGCTCAGAAAACCATCTTAACTGATGTAAACCAAGAGACCCCTCTTGCCCTGGTCGAATGCGCTGGGAAAGGGAGGAGCCTGACCCTTCATGGCATAAGCCTGATCACGATCTGTCGGATCCACCTAGAGATGGTGGCCGACAAGACCGCTGGGCTCTACTTGGGACCAGCCACCGAACAAACAGTGAGCCTGGACTCTGGAACGTAGCAGTGCATCTGGAGACATGCAAGCATGCGTCCTTGAAAATCAAGGATGCCGGAAAATCCCCCGGATGGAGGGCAGCGACAACAGAGCGAGCCAACTCCTTTCCGGAATCTTTGTACCTCACAAAGCAGTTGAGGGTCCTGAGATCCAAGATAAGACAAACCCCCTCCTCCTTCAGCACTACGAACAGATTTGAGTAGAACCCCTGAACCGGTTTCTTTTTTTTTAATTACTTCTTTTTTATTTTAGAAAATTATTCTCATAATACATACAATTCGTGCATTTTTTTCAGTAAAACATTACACTTAGAAAAAGAAAAAAAAACATGTCTAATCTTACGTCCATGTAATATTTTATGTCAATCTTGTGTAATTACATCTGTATCTTATCACTCTATCCTCTTTTCCCCTTTTCTCCCCTTCCACCTCCCCCTAATCCCGTGACTATATCCATCACCTATACCTCCTAATATCTGATCACCACAAGTCGTTTTTTCCACCTCCAATGTTCTCTCCTATCCAGATGTTCACCCTTTACTCCTTCAGGCCGTTCTTTCCTTCTCCTCTCTACCCCTCCCTCCCCTGCACCTCCCCAGGGTCTCTACATCTGGAGTCTTTCTACTACCAGTTGAGATGGCGCTAGATCAGCATCCCCCAGCCATGGTTGCCAAATAATATCAAATTTACCCACTTCTCTCCTACGACTATATGTCAATCGCTCTCTAAGAAGCAAGGAGTTTACATAGGAGATCCACTGCTTCCCCGTGGGTACTGCTGGAGCCATCCAGTATTTTGCGATTAGTTTTCTAGCTAGATACATCAGTCTAGTTAACATGTAGTACATTCCTATTGGGAACATTTCTACATCTATGGCTCCAAGCAGGTACAACTACAGGGTCTAGAGGGACAGGGACCTGTGCTAGTCTAGTAATGCATTGGGAGACTTCCTCCCTGTACCTGTGTAGTTTTGGACACCTCCAAATAAGGTGTATAAAGTCCCCCTTATGTACTTTACATTTTGGGCACAGGGGGGAGTCTCTTCCTCCCCATTTATATAACTGCACTGATGTTCTATATGCCCTATGCAAAATAAATAATTGCGACAATCTATGGGATGCAGATACCGATACCGCTGGAATAGATTCAAGGGCCATTTCCCACTGATTTCCATCTATCTCCTCTATATCTTTCACCTATTTACTTCAGCATTTTAAAGAGGCAAGGTCCTGAACTAAGGACAGCAATTCCCTATAGATTTGGGATATTAATTCTTTCCTATTATCCGCCCCAAGAACTTCTCTCAACAATGGTGGTAGTGACACTATCAAAGAGTGTGATATTTGTTGTGCCTGCAGCGCATGACAAAGCTGGAGATACTGATAAAAGCTCCTGGGGTTTAACTGGAATAACTGAAAAACATATCCCCTTCTCTTTCCAGAGAGTAAAGCCCTGTAGCTTCTGTACCTCTGGGTATCTCTGATTGTGCCAGATCGGGGTAAAGGGCAGCAGACCCGATATTTTCAGAGCTTTCCAGATCTCCCCCCATACCCTTTTGAGGAGGACACACGTAGGTGCCGAGCCTGGTATGCTTGGCAGGTCCATCTCCATATGAGATGCCGCCTCCAATGTGGGGGCTGATATAGTCACCAATTTACATATAGGGTCCTCATTTCCTTCCCACCCCCACCCTGCCATCTGCTGGAGCTGTGAAGCCAGAAAATACATTTTAGGATGGGGTACTGCCAGTCCTCCTCTGTCCTTTCCATATTGCAATGTGGCTAGACTGATCCTGACTGCCTTTTTTTTTCCATATTAATTCCCTCATCAATGTATCAATCTGTTTGAACCATTTGTTCGGGATCCACATAGGGGAATTGTGGAAAACGTACATTTGCTGCGGGGCCCATACCATTTTTATTAAATTTGCCCGTCCTATTACTGACAATGGAAGCTTACACCAGCTATTACCTTTCACCTTTTGTTTAACCAATAATGGACCCAAATTCAGCTGAAGATACTCAGCCGGGTCCGGGGATACCACCACTCCCAAATATTTAAAGCTATTGGGTACGACTATTTGCTCTGCCCCCTCTGGCAACTGCTCCGTCAACTGATCCATGGGCATTAGGATTGATTTTGACCAATTGATGGTAAAACCTGAGAAACCTCCAAAGTCCCTTATTATCTCCATCACTGCTTGCAGCGAGGCGGCTGTGTCGCCTAGATATATAAGTGCATCGTCCGCATATAAAGATACATTTTCTTCCCTCTGGCCCCTACGGAACCCTACCACTTCCGGGGCATTGCGGATCAAGGTGGCCCAGAGGCTCTACCGCCAAGGCGAACAGCAGTAGGGACAATGGGCACCCCCGTCGGGTACCTCTATATAGCTCAAATGGACAGGAAAGGTTATTGTTAACGCGCAGTCTAGCTCTAGGTTTAGAATAAAGCACCTTTACCCACGCTATAAATCTATTCCCCACTCCAAATCTTGCCAGGATTTCCAAGAGGTAGGGCCACTCCACACTATCAAACGCTTTTGCAGCGTCCAGTGACAGAATGGCCCTACCCCCCGGATTGTCCACTGGCACCTGCAGATTCATATATAATCGCCTTATATTATGGGCCTTGGAGCGGGTGGGTATAAAGCCAGACTGGTCACGATGGACCAGCCTATCAATTACTTGAGATAGCTTCTTAGCCAACACTCTAGCAAAAAGCTTGACATCCGCATTTAGCAGGGAAGCTTATCCTTTCCTGGCTTTGGGAGTACTATTATTATTGCCTCTTGCATACTGTCTGGTAGACTACCTATTTCCTCTGCCTCCGTTATAGCCTGCAACAGGGACGGTAAAAGTTCTTCCCCATAATGGGAATACACCTCCACCAGTATCCCATCCGGGCCTGGGGATTTATGATGTGATACCCCCTCCAATGCCTCCGTCAGTTCCACCAATGTAATTGGAGAATTTAACATTTCCCTATCCGCCTCGGATAGCTGTGGAAAAGGGCAGGCTTGCAGAAACAGAGCCAAATCGGATGGGGCGTAGCTAGTTTTAGAGAAGTATAATGCCGCGTACACACGACCGCTTTTCTCGACGAGAAAAACTGCATTTTTTTTTCGCCGAGAAAAACGATCGTCTGTGGGCTTTATGTCGTTTTTCTCGTTGAGAAAAACGGCAGAAAAAACGACGAGAAAAATTAGAACATGTTCTAAATTTTCTCATCGTTTTTTCCATCATTTTTTTCCGCGGCAGTTTTCCCATAGGGAGACACTGCCGCGGAGCCCACAGACGGTCGTTTTTCTCGACAAAGAAAAAAATGACGGGAAAAACGGTCGTGTGTGGGGGAAAATGCTGTTCCCTCGTTTTTCATTTTATTTCATGTCGTGATTCACGGCGGTGTTTTCACCGCCGTGAATCACGATCGTGTGTACGCGGCATTACGCCTTATAGAACCGCTGAAAGTTATCTAAGATATCCAAACTAAGAGTATACTTCTCCCCAGACTCTGCCCTTATAGCCGAGATATTAGCGGATTCCCGCTGCTCCCTGGCTATGAGGGCAAGGAGGCGGCCAGTATTTTCCCCCTCTTCAAAATAGCTCTGTTGTTGAAAGTATCTCCTCTTCTCCGCTGTGGACAGCAAAACCGAGTTGTACATTGCTTGCGCCTCCGTCTAAGAGTCATGGTTAGACTGGGAGGGGTCGGCTATTAAGGCCTGTTCTCTCACTTTCATTTTGTCCCGTACCCTATTCTCCCATTCCCTAGATCGAGTTTTAATTCCCACAATCTCTCTAATAAGGCATCCCCTTAAGAATGCCTTGAGTGTATCCCATATTACTGCTGCACTAGCAGATCCCCTGTTAAAATGCAAGAATTCCCGCAATGCCCCCCTCGTTCTATCCGGGGTCGGAAGCAGGGTTAACCAAAAAGTGTTCACTTTCCACAATGGGCGACCCAATGCAACAGTGGCATCCAGCCGTACCCAGAATGGAGAGTGATCGGATAATAGACGCGGCTCATAGGCCGAGTCCCTCACCCGCTGCATAAGTGCCTCATTCCCTAAACCCAGATCAATACGGGAAAGTCCATCATGTGTAGCAGAGTAGCATGAATAACATCTGTCTTCTTCATGCCTCTCTCGCCAAACATCACGGAGTTCCAGTTCCTGGAGTAGGGAGGCAAAAGCCGTCTTGCCAGTTATCTGTCTCACCAATCTAGGTGTCAAAGACATTCTATCTTGACCTATGTCCAGGATATTATTATAGTCTCCCATCGCTAATACCGGGGCATCCGGAAATAGGGCCATAAATTGCGCTAAACTTCTAAGAGTGGTCATTGAAAACGGTGGGGGGATATAAATTGAGGCGATAATGCATACTAACCCATTGAGCTTACAAAGCAAAAAAACTAATTTACCCTCTCTGTCCACCTTCTGTTGAATGCATTTAAAGGAAACTTCGGTCAAAACCATTACACTGACTCCCCTTGAATATGAAGTATGCATAGAATGAAACTATCGGGTATTTGCGTGAATACAAAAGGTGAACAGAGTCGGGCCGCATATGCGTTTCCTGTAGACAAATTATCTGGGGTTTCATTTTATCAAATTATTTAAACATTGCATTTCTTTTATCCTTATCCCCCAAACCCCTCACATTCCAAGTCATTAGTACTATACCCTTATTCTTCACATTAAAGTGGAAGTAAACCCTCCTATCATTTTCAGCAAAGGAAGCTGCCATCTTGGCCTCTGTTTAATCTTCAACTGCCATGTTGCTGCACATGTGATCAGTTGTGGCGCCAGCCATTGGATGGTTTGACAGTTTGCTAGAGAGCACAACCAATGGGACAGTTAGCATTTCCAGCATGCCGGGAATGTAACAGTTTTTTTAAACTGTTACATCGATGGGTTTACTCCCGCTTTAACCATTGCAATGAGCAAGAAAAGAACTGTGCATATGCCACCAACAAGATAAAATAAAAATGAGTCAGGGCACATTTGCCCTTCTGAGTGACATCTGTCCCCGAGAACATACAGGGCATACAGACACAGAATGTATATCCGTATGGATTCCCTAGTTTTACCCGCCAATCAGCGGTGGAACATATAAAACATATATAGCAAAACTCGTGTTTGTGATTTCTTCCAGTAGCTATTTGTGATGTGTCCCCCTTATCCTACCTCCTCCCTCCCCCCATCCTCCCTTTCTGTACCCCTCCCCCTCCTTTACCTCTACCCTCCTTCCCCTACCCCCTCTGCCCACCCCCTCCCTCTTAGCCCAACTGGGCCTACCCTAGGGGCTTTGCCTATGGCCTCCACATTACACACATCCCCTCTGATCTCCCCTCTACCATACATCTCTTTACACCCCTACTCCTGGGGTCCTAACCCCCTTCCCCCCTCTGACCACCTTTTAGTGCTGTTCATGTGCTTTAATCCTTGTGTCTGCTATTTAAATGAATTTGTCAGGCCAGCCCCATTTTAATCTAATTAGTGTGTTCTTTTTCTCTCCTTTTCCCCTCTTTTAGTGCTTCAGTTAGTGTTTTAATTATTATTTTCCCTTCCTCCCCTTCTCCCCTAACCTGGTGCTTAAAAAATGATCCCTATACAAAAAAATCATCAAACCCCCCCCAAAAAAAGGGTTTTTTTTTTTTTTTTTTTTAAAGAACCCCCCCCCAAAGTCTGGTTAGTCTCTAGTCTCTTGTCCCGCTGTACTCCGTGGGGTTTTCCCATTGTCCTCCAGCCACCTCTCGACACTCTTTGGGGAATCAAAGAAAAATATGCCGTTCCTTGTAGATACCTGCAAGCGGGCAGGATAGAGCAGTGCATACTCCATCTTTTTTTGCTGTAAAATGCATTTTGTCGTCATAAAGGCCGCTCGCTGCCTTTGAAGGTCTGGGGAGAAGTCCTGATAAAATGAGATTTCTATCCTTCTATAGAGTATTTCCCCCATTTCTCTGGCCTTGCGGAGCAAGGCCACTTTATCTCTATAGTTGAACATTTTTATGAGTAGGGATCTTGGACGCTCACTTCCCTGGCGAGGCCTAAAGGGGACTCAGTGGGCACGTTCGATGCCAATAAAAGGGGAGAAGGTTGCAGCCCCAAATGTCTCCTTAAACCACCCTTCCAGGAATGCTATAGGATCGGACCCCTCACTCCGTTCAGGCATGCCTATTATTCTGACAGTGTTTCTATGGTTCCTGTTTTCTAACTCATCAATTTTAGCGGCCTGGATATCCATTTGTTTCTTCATCCCGGTAATGTCCTTTCTTAGCGGTAGTAGCTCATCTTCAACCGCACTTAGCCTTTCCTCCAAAACTGTAGTTCTTTCAACTGTCTCTTTCAGCTTGCCTCCCATTACCGATAATTCCTCTTTAATACCCTTCAACTGGGTGTCCAAGCCAGCTATCGATTCCTTACATGCATTTATAGCATGCAGAAGATCCCTCATTGTGGGCTCTCCCTCCCTTCCTTTAGGGTCCCCCTCCATGTTCACCTCGGCTGTTTTAGCGGGCTTTGTTGCAGCAATTATAACATTGGGTTTTCCCACCCCTTGCCCTTTTGTACGCACTGTTTTTGTGCTCCGAGCTACTGCCGGGCTCGTCAATGCCAATGCTGGTGCCTAGCCACTGCCTTGACTTTTCCTGGCTGCCAAAGTTCCTACTTGGACTTGCTGTTGTGACTTTGCTGGTGAAAGGGTGGTTCGAGCAAATCGCTCAAGCTTTGCTGCTGCCTTTACTTGATTTGCCTGGCTCTTTGCAGAGCGTGGAACCCGGGCTCCTTGTTGTAGGGGGTACTGGTTTAACTGCTCCTCCGTTCCCCGCTTCCCAGGCATGATAGGGTGTCACAGAGAAGAAAAAGAGGATTTTTACTCATATAGATATTGTAATCAAAAACACCAAAAAAAGGGGAGAGAAGGGGGGGGGGAATTAAAAAAAAAAGTGGGGAGAGAAGGGGAAAAAAAAAGGGGGGGAAGAGAAGGAAAAAAAAAGGGGGGGAGAGAAGAAAAAAAAAAGGGGGGGAGAGAAGAAAAAAAAAAAGGGGGGGAGAGAAGAAAAAAAAAGGGGGGGAGAGAAGAAAAAAAAAGGGGGGGAGAGAAGAAAAAAAAAGGGGGGGAGAGAAGGAAAAAAAAAAGGGGGGGAGAGAAGGAAAAAAAAAAGGGGGGGAGAGAAGGAAAAAAAAAAAAGGGGGGAGAGAAGGAAAAAAAAAAAGGGGGGGAGAGAAGGAAAAAAAAAAGGGGGGGAGAGAAGGAAAAAAAAAAGGGGGGGAGAGAAGGAAAAAAAAAGGGGGGGAGAGAAGGAAAAAAAAAGGGGGGGAGAGAAGGAAAAAAAAGGGGGGGAGAGAAGGAAAAAAAAAGGGGGGGAGAGAGAAGGGAAAAAAAAGGGGGGGAGAGAAGGAAAAAAAAAGGGGGGAGAGAAGAAAAAAAAAAAAAAAGGGGGGGAGAGACAGAAAAAAGAAAAATCCTTTTCCTTTTTGCTACTGCCGTTTGAGTTTCCTGGGTCTTTTCCCAATTGAATGCCCTCACTTTCTTCCTATAGTGACCTGTATTTGCAGATATTGTCTAATATTGGCTTATTTAAAAGGAGTCTAGACAATTACTCCCTCTTCACTGTACCGGTGTTATGCAGTATGCCATATAATCAATATACAAATGAGAGCGAGCCCCCTGGACTAATATGGGGGGGGGGAGCAGGTATCTCCAGGGAACTTTGTGCCTCCAATATGTGCTTTTAAACCATCCGTCCTTGACACACCCTTGAAGCACTCGTGTCCAGTATCACCTGCACTCTCCCTTCCAACTAACCGGGCTACATCGCGGGGTCACGTGGGGCCGCAATATCCCACGATACTACAAGGCTCCCGGTAACTTGGTCCCTGCTTCACCCTCCCCCCCCCCCCCGCCGCCACCACCAAGAGCCAGTCTCCCTCCCTCAATCCAGCATACCCATGCAGGGCCGCCCAAGTCCCAGTCCACTCACGGCCGTCCCCGCTCCAGTCTCTGCGGGTCCGTCTCTGCAGCGGCCGGCAGCCAGCACCTCGTCCGCTCACAGCGGTCTCCAAGCTGCACTCCAGCCCAGATCTCCAATCCGGCACAGCTCGCCCCCTGCTCCACGGCTGAAGGTAAAAAAAAAGGACAGCACGGTGAAAATCCCGGTCAGAACAGGGCTAATAGCGGTGCTTTGTATGGAGCATGTTTTCGGTCAGAGAGGGGGTATGGAGCGGAGGTTCTCACACAAACACTCACTCCCTCCTGCATCCGGCCCTGAACCGGTTTCTTGAACTAAGACAGGAAGGCCCACCCTGCGTCTGATCAGGTCTTAGACCGCCCCATGTAGAGCTTCCCAACAAGTCGGCTGAAGCTGGCGGTTAAGAGGGAAAACAATCTGTTCGGTAAGCAAGGTTGGGCTTGCAAACCCAGGGACACTTCTGTCCCTCAGCAGACGCATTATCAGCCTGGGGTCGTTTACTTGTCGTACTAGGCGGACAAAAGAACCGCTTGTGCGCGGTGAAGGAGGGTCCTAGCCTATGGCGTGGCCCTTACCACACTTTTTGGATTGCGGAAGCAAAGTGCTCTTACCCTCCTGTGGCATCTTAAAATGTCATCCAGAAAGGCCCCCCCAAAAAAAAAATATGTCGCCTAAAAAGGGGCAGATCCAACAGGGCCCTCTAGGAAGATTGGTCCGCAGACCAGCACCTAGCCAGATCAGGCGGCGTAACGCCACCGCATAAACGGAGGCCCAAGACAACAAGGGGATAGTATCCATGTCTGACTCGCAGACAGTCAAGGCCCTGTACCAACTGGTCGGCCAGAGCTACCTCGTTCAGAGGAGTCTCCCGTGCCTTTAACCCCTGGAGTAGCCTCATTGCATACTCCGTAAGTGACTGAGCCATCAGAAAACCCCAGCCATGCTGGACGCACGGCTGGGCCCCCACTGTGTAAAGGTAGCGAGTGTCCCTGAAGACAGGAGCCCCTTCCACTGGAATCGTGGTAACTTGTTAAGTCTGGACACGGGGGGGGTGCACTATCAGGGGAGAGGTCAATTTTTTCAGGAAATCTCCTCAAAGGGGTACCAAAAAAAAAAAAAACTTCAGTGGGTCTTCCCACTCCTTGTACAAAAAAACTTATCAAGATAAGACACACAAGGAAACACCCTGGCAGTGCGGACCGGTTTACAGAACCCAAAAGGGGACTGGTGTCCTTGCTGCTTCTGCAGCATTCTCCAACTTTGCAGTGATATGGTCAGATACCAAAGCCCTCTTTTCGTGCTGACCTGGACTTGGAGACATTCTCCCTGTCCAACCGGTCATGGTCTGTAGCATCAGAAACCGGGTCATGAGCCACAGCCGGGTCTGGTTCTGCATCAGATCTATCCCCAGAAGATGGCTGGTGACGGGGTCATTTTACCACCCCGTGTTCCCACGTGCCGCTTCCACCTTGGCAACAAAAGCCAACTGCCAACTCAGGTGTTACAGGGAAGAAGACGTCTGCTTCTGACGTCATGCTGACCCACGCGCCTGACACCCACAGGGACTCCAGGCAAGATATCAATAGGCCACCCTCCTAGCTGCTACAGAGATGCAGGGTCTCCCAGAGGACTCACCACCCTTAGAATGGTACAGCTATTGCTGCCGTCTGCTCCTGCCTGAGATGTTCTCCCACCGCTGTCTGTCAGTCTGATCCTTCTCAGCGTTTCTCTGTATGATTTTTGCACCAGTGAAATGCACCCAAGGCCGAAGACTCCCGCAAGATGGCCACCAAGCGGCCGTATTGAAAACAATGTGGGCCATAAGAAAATGGCCGCTGAGCTGTCCATAGAGGCAAAAGCGACCGTGGACCACAAAAAGATGGCTCGGCGGTATATACATACAGGCGAGAACCATAAGAAACATGGCCGCCGAGCAGTTGCTAGAGGCCAAAAGCGGGTGCAAACCACAAGAAAATTGCCAAAGGGTGGTACATACATATAGGCGCGAGCCACAAGAAAATGGCCGCCGGACAGTCACCAGAGGCCAAACAGGCGTGGACCACCCGCAAATGGCCGCCGACAGCATGGAGGGAGAAGGCACAATTACATTTTTAATAACGACAGTACAGCGCAGCCCCACTCCAGATGGAGCCATCTAGTTGACCCCCAGCACCCAGCCTTAGCTCAGAGCCCAGGGAGGAGGGAAGGCAGGGAGAGAGGAAATAAAGGGCCACAACCACTTACTTGATCTCTCCAGGAACGTCCAGCCAAGTCACCCTGATGAAGCAGGGGAGCTACTTACCCTTCCTGCGTGGATCATGCTGGAAGACATTCCAGACAGATCATCATCTGTGCACGGAGGTGACTGTCGGCCAGGCATGCTCTGAATGAGCCCTAGGGAACGATCATATGCATGCCCTGGAGCTGAAGCTCACCGGCCAGGCTACTGCGACTCGGGCCGTTTGAACAGTCATATGCAAGCCCTGGAGCGTAAGCCCACTGGGTCACCCGTACAGCGACGGGCATGTCGTGGAAAACCCAGCGCGTAGCTAGGGTCGGCACACGCTCGATGGCCGAAACTGGGGAGACTACAAGGATCTGGGATCCAGCCTGTCACCCAGTCGGCAGTTGATCGAAGATCGTAGGAACAAAAAAAAAAAAAAACCAACGTAGAAAAAAATCCCCCCGAACCAATGGGCCCGAAGGGAGCCATGTCCTCCTTACTAGGCAGAAAAAAAAACTGATGAGAGGTGCAGAGAGAGGGATTATACCCAGAGGGTCCGCCCCCTGGGCAGTGCTGTAGAGGGTGTGGTGTGTACAAACTTTCTACAAGTTTTCTGTCTAGTCATTCCTAAATGAAGGATAATACCCACTTGTCAAAAGGAAGCTGTGTCCGTCCATGAACAAAAGAGTAAATCGGCATTTTAATACTTTATATTTGTGCCCGATACTTCAAAAAAGTGAATATCGGCCTCACCGATAATCGGTCGATCTCTAACCCTTACTGTGGCAGGTCAGCTCACACAGGCACAATCGCATACCTGAACGTTGCGGCTTTCTTCCAGGTCCACTCATGCATGCTGACCCGGAAGACTGCTGTCATTCGCTGCAGCACAAGCCGATCAGCGAGACCCAGCCAATGATTTGTGTCCAGCACCCACTGATCGGCTGAGCGAATCACAGTAGAGCGCTGTGTTGGTAAACAGTGCTCTCTCCAGACAACAGCAACGTGCCTTTTTTTCTCCCTGCACAGTAAAAACCTGCACACTCTAAACATTGTTGGGCACACCTTTAACCCCTTGATCGCCCTAGATGTTAACCTCTTCCCAGCCAGTGTCATTAGTACAGTGACAGTGTGGGTTATTCTCACTCACTGTTGGTGTCACTGGTAATCAGTCACCCCCAGCATCAGTGCGGTGGCCAATCTGACACGAATGTAGTCCCACTATAAGCTGCTGATCACCGCCATTACTAGTATATAACAAAAGAAATAAAAATTCCAGTATATAGATCATAGTTTGTAGACTCTAACTGTCACACAAACAAATCAATATACACTTACTGTGGGGGTTTTTTATACAAAAGACATGCAGCAGAATACATTTTGGCCAAAATTCATGAAGATTTTTTTTTTTTTTTATTAGACATGTTTTATAGCAGAAAGTAGAAATAATTTTTCCTTGTCAAAGTATTTTATTGGACATATATATTAGTCACATACAGATCATATGTAATACATGTTCTTGATATTTGTCCAATTATTACAAATATAGAAAAATAACAAATAATAGGGTCTACAGAATATATCCTAATGAAAATTATAAGGACTTAAATGAGATAGAAAGTAAATAAATCCTTGTACTAATATTTTCAAGACTGTAGTTGAAAGAAATATTTAACATATTAATTATACATTGATCTGTATCTTCGAAAAAAGTAATGTAGAGTAATACTGTAGCTTCAATAAGGTGCGTTATGAAGTAAGAATAATAGAGAAAAGAAAAAAAGAAGTAAAGATATCAAAATAAAATAGGGTAAAATAAAATTAGATAGATAATATAAAATAAAATAGATGGAATAGAATAGTAGGAAACCAGAGGGGGGGGGGAGTGTAGGAGTCCACCTGAATGGCCCGAATGAATCGGTCCGCGGCTTGAGGGTTTAAGTAAAACACAGTGTTCACTATATTGAGCAGGGTAGCTCCCAAGCTTCAGAAATTTGGTTTAGTAGCTAGTTTAACCGATTGAGTCCTCCGGCTACCATGGCATGAGAATCGAGTTGTCACGAATAGAAGGTAGGTGAAATTTAATCCAAGGATCCCAGATCTTTTCAAAGATTGGAATTGGATTTCTTTCTATAGCTAACATTTTGGCGTGAGACAAAGTCATTTACTCTATTTATGGTCTCGGATATCTCCAATTTAGGGGTCTTCCATGCCTTTGCTATTGTTTGCTTTGCTGCTGTAAGAAATTGAATGAGGAGTTTGAATTGTTTATGTGTAATGAGATCAGGTTTTAGATTGAGCAAGGCTGTGGCTGGGTCTGGTTGCACAGTGAAACCAAATATCTTGGAGGCAGTTTCAAATATCTGTTCCCAAAATAATTGCACCAATGGGCAGGACCACCAAATGTGTAAGTGGGTGCCCGGATCTGGGCAACCCCGAAAGCATAGGCCTGTTTGGTTTGGTGTGAATTTGGCCAATCTGGAGGGAACGCGGTACCAACGAGAAAACTTTGTAATTGGTTTCAACCGCCAGGATATTTGGTGAAGATTTTGTTACAGACCATATTTTGGACAAATCATTCATATCGAATGTTCTCTTCAGGTCCTCCTCCCATTTACATGCATAAGGTGGTTTATCTAAACCGGGATAAGTGGAAATGTGGGAGTATATAGAAGATATAATGCCTCTTAAGTGAGGATCTTTCATGCATGTAGATTCAAAAATCGTAAGTTGGGTTAAGGAGACATCTGTATTTAGCAAAGGTGCATAAAAGTTTTTAATCTGGAGGTATCTGAAAAGTTCAGAGTTCGGTAGGTTGTAGGTGTCACAGAGTATAGGAAATGTATGGAAGGATGAAGGAGAAGTTAAGTTACTAAGCCGAGTAATATTTAATGAATTCCAGACCTTAAATGATTTAGGAGAGACCCATGCTGGGTAGAAAGCAGGGTTTTTCAGGAATGACAAGAGAGGATTGTGAGAAGATTGTAACGGATGTTTAACTCTAAGTTTGTCCCATATAGATAAAAAGTATTTAGTAATGGGGTTACGTAGGGTTTTCCGTTCCTTAGGTAGGAGCCATAATAGATTGGAAATAGAAAGAGGGTCACATTCTGCCGCTTCTATTACCCATAGGGGTATTTCATATGTAGCATGATATTTAGTGAGGCTAGCAATGTGTGCGGCTCTATAATAGTTAGCGAAGTTCGGAAACCCAAAGCCTCCTTTGAGTTTTGGTAAGTGTAGTGTATGAAGCGATACACAGGGTTTTTTGAAACCCCAGACAAATGTTGATGTTCGTCTTTGGAGAATTCTAAGATAATAAGGTGGGATAGGGATCGGTAAGACTCTAAATAAGTACAGTAGTTTTGGAAGGATTGTCATTTTGATTGCATTCATTTTACCTATCCATGAAATTGGGAGATGTGACCATTGTTGTAAAAGTGTTATTTGTTTGAGGGGTGGGGGATAGTTTGCTGTAAAAAGATCTGAATATGAGGCCGTCAGGTGAATCCCTAAATAGGGGATTGACCTCTCAGTCCATATGAAAGGAAGTGCATTTTTGGCCGAGTCGGATTCCACTTTGGAGAGGGATATATCTAAGGCTTTGGATTTTTTGAGATTTATTGTAAGCCCCGAAATCATTGCAAATTTGTCTAAAATGAGCAGTAGGTTGGGACCAGAAACTTGTGGGGATGATAGAAATAGGAGTATGTCATCCGCAAATAGACATAATTTATGATGGTATCCAGCAGTTTCTATGCCCGTAATTGTTGGGTCTGTGCGGATTCTTTGGGCTAGGGGTTCAATTAGGAGGGCGAATAGAAGGGGGGAAAGTGGGCAGCCCTGGCGTGTTCCTCGTAGAAATAATTTTTCATCAAAATTTGGGGTCTTTTTTGTTTATATAGCAAAAAATAAAAAACCCAGTGGTGATCAAATACCACCAAAAGAAAAAACGATTTTTGTGAAAGAAATATATTACATTTAGTTTGGGTACAGCATTGCATGACCGTGCAATTACCAGTGAAAGCAGCACAGTGCTAAATAGCAAAAAAAAAAAAAAAAAGGCCTAGTCATGAAGGTGGTAAAATCTCCTGGAGCTCAAGTTAGTTAAGATTCTTGTTAAAACTCTGTATAAAATCATCAAGAGCCATGCAATGTTTCAGACTGCAAAAAAAACTATGGAAAGATAACAAAAAGGGCACTTAGCCTGACATGTTTCAAACATTAAAAAACACACAATTTGTACAAATGTGTTTTATTTGAAATTACATCATCCAAAAACACATCCTTGTATCCATCATTCATTCAGAGATTCATAGAATCCACCATATATGAAGGCCGGTCATTTTACATCCCTATTAAGTCTTGCTCTAGGCTTGAATAGGAAGCGTCTTACTCGCACACAATGAGAAATAAAGTGTCCAACATGCTTAGTACTGATGGTTTCTCAGTTGAAATCAGTATTGAAGTCATAGGCATCGTCGGGATCTTCCTCCAGTTTATCAAAACGGACCGACTTGCCAGCACTTTCTTTTGCTTGTTCTGTTAGGGAGGGGGGGAAAAAATATATATATATATATATATATATATATATATATATATATTTCACAATACACAAATCCAAGACCTAAAAAGCACTTGTTTCCTTCCAGCTGCACCACCAGTCACTTGAAGAAACTTCTCTTCTACACTCTTGGTTGCAGGCACTCAGATGTTA